>JALIGW010000038.1:0-502500 GCA_023053685.1 Diadophis punctatus similis | reverse complement strand
AGGCAATTCCCTTTAATAGTAGAAGAAGCAGCATACTCTACTAAGATACTGACTGTCATGAATCCTTTGCATGCCACTGCAATTATTCTCTTTCTTTAGCACTCCAACAGCCTCACGCAATATTTAAAGATTTGGCTTGTGTTGGGAAGCTGCTTTTATTGTACATACAAAGATGCCCTCATAATAACAGAGACTGGTATCTAAAGTATCTACCGTAAGTATCTGGCCATATCTTGGTTTGTCTCAATGTTTCTTGTCCTGCCCTTTCGTTGCAATGGACTGTGTACATCCTAGTTCTGAAGCTGCACTGTTGATGGAAACTGCATCCTGTTTACATAACAATCTATTTCAGGCACCTTATCTCTTGCCATGCAAGCTCCTGCCCTCAAGCTGATCTCCCTGCAGCTATATGGGACACTACTCTTCTTCTTGCAAGGCTATTTCTAACTTCCTCAAACAAAATAATTGAACTGGGGTGTTATGGTAATGCCAGCAGAAATATACATGCCTCCTATATATGAAAGACAACAATAATTTCATTAGTCTCAACTTCCATAAAAGCCTGGCAACTTGTTTGGCTCTATTCAGTGGAGATCATCTCTCTCTCTCTCTCTCTCTCTCTCTCTCTCTCTCTCTCTCTCTCTCTCTCTCTCTCTCTCTCTCTCTTCTCTCTCTCTCTCTCTCTCTCTCTCTCTCTCTCTCTCTCTCTCTCTCTCTCTCTCTCTCTCTCTCTCTCTCTCTCTCTCTCTCCGTACATGCGCGCACACACATGTGCACATGTGTGGGTATGTGTCTGCCTCAAATTTTGAGGCATTCCAGAGACGTCCACAGGAAGAGCTAAAGGGAAAGCAAATAATGAAAATACTATTGTGTTGATGTGATGCAAGCTTTGACCTTTTTATGTGTGGTGTCACACACACACCTGAAATGTGAGATGCTTGTGTCATAATGTGACAATTTAGCTTTTTTGATGAATGTGCTGCGTTATATAGATACCACTAAGCCCTGCTATGAGCCACTTTTATGTCTGGAGGTCAAAGAGGAATAAAGCAATAGATGCAATTTATATAGACTTCTGTAAAGCCTTTGATTCAGTAGTACACGACAAACTACTTCTAAAACTAAAATCTTATGGCATTTCCAGATCCCTGCATAAGTGGATAGCTGTGTTCCTATCAAACAGTCAACAAGTAGTCAAAATAGGAAATGCCCTATCAAACCCTGCACCTGTTAACAGAGGTGTCCCCCAAGGAAGAGTTTTAGGACCCACACTCTTTATACTTTACATAAACGACCTTTGCAATCATATTATAAGCAACTGTGTTCTCTTTGCTGATGATGTAAAACTATTCAACACCACCGACAATGCTGCTAGCCTACAAAAAGACCTTGACTATCTGTCAGAATGGTCAAACAATTGGCAACTCCAAATCTCAACCTACAAACACATTGGCAAAAAAAATCAGAAAACAAAATTCAATCTGGGCGTATACGACCTCGTAGATGACCCTCACTCTGTCAAGGATCTTGGAGAACTCATCTCAAATGATCTAAGTGTCAGAGCTCACTGTAACAGCATTGCCAAAAAGGCATTAAAAGTTGTTAACCTAATCTTGCATAGCTTCTTCTCCAGTAATATTGAACTACAAACTAGGGCATACAAAACTTTTGCTAGACCAATTCTTGAATACAGCTCATCTGTCTGGAACCTGCACTGCATATCAGACATTAAACAATTGAACACGTCCAGAGATATTTCACGAGAAGAGTCCTCCACTCCTCTGCCCACAACAGAATACCTTATGCCACCAGACTTGAAATTTTGGGCTTAGACAACTTAGAACTTCGCCATCTTCGATCCGACCTAAGCATAGTACATAAAATTATTCACTACAATGTCCTACCTGCCAATGAATACTTCAGCTTCAACCAAAACAATACACGAGCACACAATAGATACAAACTTAAAGTGAACCGCTCCAAACTTGATTGCAGAAAATATGACTTCAGTAACAGAGTTGTCAATGCCTGGAATGCACTACCTGACTCTATGGTTTCTTCCCCAAACCCCCAAAATTTTAACCTTAGACTGTCTACTGTCGACCTCACCCCATTCGTAAGAGGTCTTTAAGGGGCATGCATAAGCGCACCAGCATGCCTACCGTCCCTGTCCTAATGTTCCCTTTTATTCGTATCCATTTCATGTATTCATAATTATGTTTATACCTATATCTGTTATCTAATACATGCCTGACGAAATAAATTAAAAAAAATAAAAATAAAAATAAATTTTCAGATCTGCCTCTCAACATAACAAGAAAATATCCAGTAATCACCTGAAAATCAAATGAATCTTTGTTCCTTCTAGGTGTGGAACTGAACCTCCTCAAAAGTGCACTTATTGCAGTTTTATTGTCTGCTTTTGTAGGATAACTTTTACATTCAGCACTTTTTGGGAGCTAAGAATGTTTAAAACTGTCCAAATATACAGTATATTCTGTATGGAGAGGGAAGATGACCACTGGATGGCAGCAAAGAAGTAAATATTGAGGAAGGAATGATAGCATAATTGCAATAGAAGAAAATCGGCATTAAACTTTTAAAGAGAACTGATATGGAATGATTGGGGTTGGAGTTCTTTTTAAGTATTAGATTTCTGATCGATCTCTCCTAGCTTTGTACAACCTTGCAGTAAATACTTTGCAGACAGACTCATTTCTTCCCTAGAATTTCTGGGAATTATATTGCAACGTTGCAATCATAGTCATAGCACTAAGTGGGAGGGATGATTTAAACCAGACCGAGCAACTAGCAACCAACTAAAAATCTGTTAATTCTCCATCGTGGGTGGAGCTAGCCGCCAAGATTGGGTATTGGCACAGCCTTCTAGCCAATGGTGACGGAGTCTGGAAAAGTATAAAAGGTGGCTCTAGGCCTAGTTCCCCCTCTTTTGACTCAGTCATAGCCATTGACTAGTGCCATTTTTTCATCTCAAATCAACCCTTTTTCTCTGATTGATCTTCCTGCTTGGAATCCTAAACTGTAAGTTCCCTAACGAGCCCCTGGTATCATCGATCTCCAACCTTGGGAAGGGCAACCAGGCCTGTGGCCGGCTGCTGCTCGCCCCTCCAGCCGAGGCCCAATTCACTGCTAAATTTGGTCCATCATTACTGATATTCTCTATTCCGGCCTGGAGGGAGTGGGAACTGTCCCATAATTGACACCTGGGACTGTGGTGACCCCTGTCACCACCCATAATTGGGCTGCTGCACGAGGCTGGCAAGCTATTTGCCGAATCCCCTGGATGACCGCGTGAGAAAGTCCTTACTCACTGCCTCGTGACAGCTTGCGCAGGCCTTGGGGCTTTGGATTGGCGTCTGGACACTGCCCACCTTGGCCCTTTTTTCTAATCCTTTAATAAGCGCAATAGCGGTCCAACGAGTAGCTCCCCCACTGAGGGGTCAGCTATCTCTAATAAGGCAAACTCCGAGACCAGACAGAGAGCACGCTGAAAAATTGCCAATTTGAAGATCGGGCCGTTTGACAGCCAGCTGGGAGGCGCGCGCGCCAAAAAGCGTCCTTATCGGCCGATCAGGTCTTTTTTACTGCCGACGCGAGCCGCTTGCTTTGTTCTAGCCGCGGCTCTGCTATACTGCTTCTGATCGGCTTGCCTGTCTGCCTGCCTCTCTGCAAGCCACCTGTGGTGAGCCGAGAGGTCCGGAGCCAACTTTGCAGCCCTTATCTCAGCGATCGAGCAGCGGCCTCCAAAACGATCGGAAGGACCGGGATTGGCCGGAACTGCCTCTGAGCGCTGAGGGAGCCCTCCTGAACAACCACCTGGCTATCCAGGGGGCCTGAGAGGACGACTGCTGCCTACCGGTATTGTAAGGTCAAATTCCCCCCCAAGCCACTTCTGTGCCCCAGGGGGTCCCTAAGGGGAACGGAGTGCCTGGTGAGGCCCAGAGGGTGGAGTGCCCAGGGAATACTCACCCCAGGAGAGGGCGGCCACCATTTTGAATGGAGCACATGGGCGGCCGCCATTTTGTTTGACTCAAGACATGCGCACAGGCCTGCAAAAATCATGACCTGTTTGTTCCTTTTTTTCTTGTTCTATTCCATAGGAGTATCATGGCTGACAGGACCTCGAAGACGAAGGCCAAAGCCAAATCCCACAGGGCTAACACTGAGGAGAGAAGCCCATCCAGGGCCCACCATTCCTCTCCATCCCGGGATAGGTCCCCTATCAGGGCCCAATTCCCCAGATCCAGTGGCCAGGCCTCATAAGTCTAAGTCCTCCTCCAAGCCTACTGGACAATCCATCTCTGGGTCAAACAGAGCCCAAGCTCTGTCACCTTCACCATCTCAGGGCCGCAGCCAACACCAGGCTCGCTCACCCGATTCACTATCAATTGATAACGTTACCCCATGCAGGGCTGAACCCGAGGTCTGGGGTCCCCAGCCCACCAGTCAGGGCCCAACTCAGAGTCGTAGTAAACAGGGTTCCAAGAAAGATCCCCTACAGTCTAAGGAGGCACAGGATCGCATGGCTGCTGCCATAAAACAGGGGATAGAAGCAGGGCTCAGAGCTATAGCCTGTTCTAGTTCTCAGTCACAGGCAGCTGCCCCACCCTCTTCACACAAGTCCCCCCCATACAGGAGGGTCTCCCAGACCAAGACCCAGAGCCAGGGGAGGAATCTGAGGGGTATGATGATTTATTAGAGGGGCATGAGGACTCTGAGGATGGCGAGTGGCAGGATGTCCAAGTAGAAGCTGAAGGCCCTGAATTAGCCATGTCAGAAGACGAGGACCTGGCTCCAGAGCCAGCGTCCTCCTCGGGACTATTCCAACCAGCCTTATTTCGGTCCTTGCTACATAAGGCTAAGGTAACTGCCAAACTCCAAACCCCATCCGGGGAGGCTACACAAACTCCCGAGGTGGACCCTCTTTTTGAACCCTCTGCCCTTACGGCCGATGTAGTCCCGGCTCCCAAATTATTCGTGGAAGCCATCCTCAAGCAGTGGCAGAACCCCACTACAGGGCCCCTAGCCTCAGCTCAGGATAAGAAACTATTTAATATCGATGACGCCCTGGCCCAGCATCTACTGATGCCGCCAGTGGACGGCCCCGTCCAAGCCCTCTATTCGAATTCCCCCATGCCAGGGGAACCAGAGGAACTCCTCCGGCCGGAGGATCGACGAGCAGACGCATCCCTTCTGAGGGCACATCAGTCAGCGGCCTGGGCAATCCGAGCGGCAACCACGGCATCCTTCTTCTGCAGGACCAGCCTCAAGTGGATCCACACCCTGCAAGCCTACCTGCCACCGTCTGACCTGCGGGCTCATCAAGATCTGAATAAACTTCTGGCAGCCGCCCAATTTACTTCGGAGGCCACCCTCCAGGCAGCCCGGTTTTCTGCACGATCCATGGGGGCGACTGTGGTCGCACGACGCATGTCCTGGCTCCGCTCCTGGCAGACAGATGTGCAGTACACATGGAAACTGGCTTCTGCCCCCGTTTCCAAACAGTCTCTATTTGGTGAGGCCCTCGCCCCGATCCTTGTAGAGACCAAGGATAAACATAAGATTCTCCCCACCAATATTAATAAGAAAGGCCCCTATCGGGGGTCCTTCTCCAATAGGAGATCCTATAGAGGGTCATACCACTCCTCTAATAGACAGCAGGGGAACTTCCAGGGGAACCAGCAGACCCATAACCAGGGCCACTTTGGTCAGCGCCAGAGATTCTCCTCTGGCCAACCCTTTAGGGGGAACCAGTATAAACGGCCCTTTAGAGGGCCTGGTGGTCGCCCCTTCCGCCGGAATAAATAATTCTCCGGCCGTTCCTCCCATAGGGGGTCGCCTGGCACTCTACGCCAGTCGATGGGAGGAAATCACCAATGACGCATGGGTTTGTCAAACCCTGAAGTCAGGACTTAATCTTGAGTTTCTCTCTACCCCCCCGAGGTTTTTCCTTCGATGCCCCATCTCATCAAATTCGCAAAAAAAGGTCCTCATGAATCAGGCCATCCAGCACCTGTTGGAAATTCGAGCCATCCAACAGGTGCCTGTGGACCAACAGGGGCAGGGCTTCTACTCTATCTTATTCGTAGTGCCCAAATCCTCGGGGGGATGGAGAGCAATATTGGACCTTAAGCGCCTCAATAGATACATAGTCCACAAGAAATTCAAAATGCACACCCTGCATTCCATTCTCTCAAGTATTAGGAAGGGAGATCTATTGTCATCCATAGATCTCTCGGAGGCTTATTTCCACATTCCAATTCGGCCAGCTCATCGCCAATATTTGCGTTTTTGCTATGCAGGGGTGCACTATGAATATGGGGCGCTTCCCTTTGGCCTGTCATCAGCACCAAGGGTCTTCACTAAGGTCTTAGCGGCTCTGACCGCTCACCTCAGGTCCATTCCCATCCGGATCCAGTGGTACCTGGACGATATTCTCATCTCCTCGGTCTCTCCTTCTCAGGCCGAGAGAGATGTTCAGGTAGTGCTCAACACCTTGGACCACCTTGGCTTCTTGGTCAATCGATCCAAGAGCCAGCTGAACCCCGCCACCAGAATCGTCCATCTGGGGGCGGTCATTGATTCCCTGGAGTGTAAGGTGTACCTTTCCCAGGAATGGAGAGACAGCCTATTGGCCTTATCCCAGCAATTTCTGCGACAAAATTCAGCACCTCTGAAACTGCTGTCTTCTCTCCTGGGCAAGATGATTTCGGCCATTCATATTGTCCCATGGGCACACTTACACTCCAGGGAACTCCAATGGCTTCTTCTCCCCTACCAACGTCAGGGAAGAGCCCATTCCCCGGCCAAAGTAAGGCTCCCGCCTTCAGTCCGGGAGTCACTCATTTGGTGGACCACCTCTGCAGTCAACAAGGGCACCTGCTTCCTCTTTCCACAACAGAACTCCGGCCATGTTCCTTGCCCTGCAGCAACTTAGACCCTTCATTGAGAACTCTCATGTGATGGTTCTTACTGACAATGTGGCCACCAAGGCCCACATTAATAGGCAGGGTGGGACCATGTCTGGACAGCTCATGGCGGAGGCCATGAGGCTAGGCCTTTGGGCAGAGCAACATCTACTATCTCTCTCTGCTGAACATATTTCTGGGGAAACCAATGTCAGGGCAGACTGGCTTAGCAGGAACCAGATAGACCACTCAGAGTGGAGTCTACATCCTGACTTTTTCCATCAGCTCATGGGGCACTTTGGGCATCCAGTAATGGACCTCTTTGCCACCCCGGGGAATGCCCAGGTTCCCAGGTTCCTGTCCAGGTACCTGACCCAGGGAGCAGAAGGGACAGACGCCCTGTGCTGCAATTGGCCTCGGGGATTGCTTTACGCTTTTCCCCCCATTCCCATCATTCCACAGGTCATCCGCAAGCTGTTGCAGCAGAGAGCCGAGGTGATCCTTCTGGCGCCCAACTGGCCACGGAGAGCGTGGTACGCCGACCTGGTCTCCCTGTCGGTAGCACCCCCATGGAGGATCCCTCCAACAGAGTGGTCGCTGGCCCAGGGGTCAGTGCAGCATCCGGAGCCTCGCTGGTTGCAACTGACCGCCTGGCGCTTGAGCGGCTCACTCTGAGGAGCCGTCGGATCCCTGAGGACGTGATGGAGGTCTTGCTGGACTCTCGCAAACCGTCCACACACTGTATTTATGCAGCCTCTTGGAAGGCTTTCTGCTCCTGGTGTAATAGGGAGGATTATTCCCCACTGGATCTATCGGTCATAAATGTCCTTCAATTCCTACGCCAGGGGCTAGCTAAGGGTCTTTCCCCAAGTACCCTCAAACGCCAAATTGCTGCCCTATCCACGGTTTTATACTGTCCTTCCCTGGGAAAGCTCTCTGCTCACCCTCTGGTATCTAGGTTCCTTAAGGGTGCAGTGAACAGATGCCCCCCTGTGGTACACAGGTACCCCACCTGGGACTTATCCAAGGTACTATCTGCCCTCACGGGGGGAACATTTGAGCCCTTGCACTCCATCTCTCTAGCCCACCTTACCTACAAGGTGGTTTTCCTGGTAGCGGTCACCTCTGCCCGCCGCATCTCTGAGCTGGCGGCCCTTTCCATTCGGAGTGACCTCTGTGTGTTCCACCAGGATAGGGTGGTCCTGCGATTGGACCCCACCTTCCTGCCGAAGGTAAACACTGTTTTCCACCGGGCTCAGGAGGTGGTTTTGCCCTCCTTTTACCCCTCTCCATCTACAGACATTGAGCGACAGTGGCACCTCCTGGATGTGAGGCACGCACTGGACACTTACATTCAAAGGACCTCTGGACTGCGGAAGACCGAGGCCTTGTTCGTATCTTTCCACCAATCTTCCTTGGGAAGGAAAGCATCGTCAGTCATGGTGGGTCGATGGATCCGTACTGTCATTAACATTGCATATGAACAGCTGTCTTTACCACGACCCACCAGGATTACGGCCCATTCTATGCGAAGTGCTGCTACCACTGCGGCTTGGAACACGAGGGCCTCCATCGAGGAAATCTGCAGGGCGGCCACATGGTCCTCCCCCACGCCGTTTGTCCGGCACTACAGGTTGGACGCTTTTGCCTCCCAGGAGGCTGACTTTGGGCGCAGGGTCCTGGAACAGGTAACATTGGAGGGCGGTGGTCCCAGCCAGAATCCATAGCCCCTCCCTGGGACTGAATTACTTTGGTATGTCCCAATCTTGGCGGCTAGCTCCACCCACGATGGAGAATGAGATGTTGTACTTACCTGAGACGTCCATTCTCGTCGGGTGGAGCTAGCCGCCAAGTCCCTCCCTTCTATTCTGGCTGGACAAAGGGACTCAATAGCACATATTTTAGGTATATAGGTATAGCAATTTAGGTTCCTTGCTCATAGGTAGTTAGTATAGGTATTTAGAAACGTTTTTCTCTTGTCCTGGGTTTTTCATGTTAATAGTTAATAAAATGTGTTGCATCATGGCATGTTGAGTCTGGCATTTGTCCCTCGTCAAAAGAGGGGGAACTAGGCCTAGAGCCACCTTTTATACTTTTCCAGACTCAGTCACCATTGGCTAGAAGGCTGTGCCAATACCCAATCTTGGCGGCTAGCTCCGCCCGACGAGAATGGACGTCTCAGGTAAGTACAACGTCTCATTCTCAGGGGTTATTGCATTAACCCGGTTACTGTTTTCTTTATGCTACATCCTCATGTTTCCTTCATCTGATCCCCATTTGAAGAAGATTAATGTCACCTTTATTTTTCCAATGTTCGAGTGCTGTTCTCCTAATATACTTCTTGCCATAGGCATGATCTAGTGTTCTCGACAGTGTGGTTGATGATATAGTTAAAGGGTGCAATCTGTCTAGCTCATGGGTGTCAAACTCGATTGTGCCATGTGACATATCACATTTTTTGCCTTTGTGGAACCGGGGTGGGCGTGGCCTGTGTGTGACAGCCCGTGGGCCACCAGTTTGACAGGCCGGGTCTAGCTCATATTGGTCACTTTATTTTTTTATAGATTTTTTAATAGTTTTTTCTTTAACATCCATAAATGCTTGGTGAACAGTGTATTGTCTGGATCAATATATTTTAAACACAGTACTACTACTAATATTATTTAGTTATACATAATCATAATATTTCAATTTCTAACATTTGTGTATACATGGTAATTACAATGTGTTCTATTGTATATCAGTATACATAATACTACTTTCCCAGTTTCTACTTTCTACCTCTTTTTTCTCTTAATAAGATAGCCACCCTATTAAGAAGTATTCTATATCCATCATCTCTTGCCATTTTTAGAATTTCAACTCTTACTGACTTTTTGGTAAATCTTTAATGCTTCTCCCTTGGGATCTTGTAACTCCTTACATCACATTTTTTAAATCTAAGTATTTCATCTGCCACAAAGCCTATCTCTTGATGTTGGATCTCTAGAGTAAACATCCGTAGTTCTTTCATCCTTGTTAGGGTTAGGGTTAGCATGGCTTCATGGTCATGTGACTGGGCAGGTGTAGCTCACTGGTCATGTGACTGGGTGGGCATGGCCAACTTGACGTCACTCACGTCAAGGGTTAGGGTTATGGTTAGAGTGACTGGCCTCTCCTCGCCTTAAAGGCCTCAACGAGATACAATTTCCCTGTCTATTTATTTACTACTATTGAACATCCAAAATATATTATTTAATCCTATGTATATATGCCATATGTGTACATACATATTACATAGCATAGAGTGTGTATAGGCACACAAAAATATACATTATCTACTATATATACTGTATGTGTATGTACACACACACACACACACACACGCACACACACACACACACACACACACACACACACATAGAGCTCTTCTAAAATTATACACATTCAACCTCACTTACTGCATTTGGAAAAACACACCCAAAGTCCATTTTCTGCCACACATTTAACGATAACTTCTGTACATTACACACGCCTTCAGATGTTCTTCCCTAGCTTGCACATGACTGTTAGAGCCAGGAGATGTCATGGATTGAGTAAAATGTGGTGAAACTCACTTAACAATGCTCTTGCTTAGCAACTAAAATTTTGGTCAATTGTGGTCATAAGTCAAGGACTATCTCTGCCTTCCTCTGCATGGCACCCTTGTCCTAGCAAACTCCTCCTTTCTGGCAATTTTCCTCTCTGTTAGAGGCACCAAAACAATTCAGACGATGTAAGGTTTCCTGCTGTAGCAGGGGGTTGGACTAGATGACTTCCGAGATCCCTTCCAGCCCTAGATTGCTGTGCTGTTTTAAAGCATCTTCTGAAGCCATGTCTAGTGCCAGGGTTTGTGGTGCTTCCTTCTCCTTCTCTCTCTCTCTCTCTCTCTCTCTCTCTCTCTCTCTCTCTCTCTCTCTCTCTCTCTCTCTCTCTCTCTCTCTCTCTCTCTCTCATTCCCCCCTCTCTTTCTCTTTTCTCCCCCTCTCATTCTCTCTCTCATTCTGTCTCTTCATTCTTCTCTCTCTCTCTTTCTCCCTCCCTCCCTCCCTCCCTCCCTCTCCCCAACTCCCCACCCCCATTCCCCAACCCCCACACCCAGAGAATAACTGTAAGGAAATTTGGCCACATTCTTTCTGTCTGTGGAAAGATACAAAAATAAACTTTGTGTTACAAAAGGAGTGACTCTCAGTGCCACGAGGTTGCCTCGAGGGGAGCAGCCCGACTGAAGCAGGAGAAGGCAGGCAGTCCTCTCTGTCTCTCATCTGTCTCTTTCTCTCTACCTCCCTCTCATATTTCTCTTTCTCCCTCTCTCTTTCTCTCCCTGTGTGCGTGTGTGCGAGAGAGAGAGAGAGAGTTCCCTCTTGAACTATTTCCAAAAACAGGCGAGGATTGGGTTGTTGTTTTTTGCTGATGTTGTTCGTTCTTCTTTGGGTGCTTTTTACCAGATTTAAATAAAGAGACATTTCAGGTTCCCAGATAAATGAAGCTCTTTTGTCCCCTGCTGTGGCACCCTGTTGGCTGGCTTCCCACCTTGCCCTCCCTCCTCACCTGCCCTGAGAGGAGAAGGGCAACGGCGGCAGATGGAGACTTGCTCCATATTCCAGAGTGGAAGCAAAGCACCGCTCTACTTGCCTCTTTTTCCCGCCCTTGTTGGGAGACTTTTCTCCGTGCTAAGTTTAAGTGCAAAAGCAGCAAGCAGCCATGGAGGCAGCGAGAGGAATATGGGGAGACGCTCCGCCCTGAGACACCGGCTGGGCACATCTCCCCATGTTCCTCTCGCTGCCTCCATGGCTGCTTGCTGCTTTTGAACTTAAACTTGGCATGGAGAAAAGTGGCTGTTTCTCCCCTTTGCTGTTTTTCCAAAAACAGCAAAGGGGAGAAACAGCAAGCAGAGAGCACATGGACTGGCTCCTGCAATGCCAGCGGTTTTGGGAGACGTTAGCCCGGTGGGGGGGGGGTGCCGGGGGCAGGTGAAAGGGGAGCTCCAGGTGGCAGCGGGAAGGGAGGTGGCAGTGGGTGAAAGGGGAGCTCTAGGTAGTGGTGGGCGGGGGGGGGCAGCCCTCCGGGCCCTGGGAAAGTGCAGGCTTTCCGGATGGGACAGAGATATGTTCTAACTTACCTCGCCATTGCTTCCTCCCACGCCATGTGCTGCACGTGCTTCTTGTGGGCGCACGTGCATGCACAGTGTCAAAAATTCGGCTTCTGCGCATGTGCAGAAGCAAAAACAAGCAAAAAGTTTCAGGGAAAAAATTTCAAAAAAAATTTCAAAAAAAATTCAAAAAAAGAGATGATGGCGCCCATGGACTGGCACAGACCTAACCGGTTCCGTGACATCATAATGACATCACAAGTGGGTTGCTACCAGTTCAGGCGAACCAGACCAAACCGGGAGGATCCCACCTCTGTCCCCGAGGTCAAACACAATCCTGATGCGGCCCTCAATGAAATAGAGTTTGATACCCCTGTCATAGAGTGTTCTATCAAATAGTCTTAATAATTCAGATTGGCCCACCAAGTTTCCCCAAATGTCTCTAATCAACAGAATCAAATGTTCAATTTTAAGAATGTTTCTTGTTAATTATAATCCACTTTGCTTTAAAACTCTTCAAAAGGCTCACTCAATACTTCCAAGCCACCAAAAAACCAGTAGATATGGAACCAAAATAGAAAGGCCTTCCAGGTGTTGTTTACCTTGCACTATTTCCTTTGTTCTCCTTGTTTTTCTTGTGTTATCAATTAATCAATTAATCCTCACTTGCTAAGGTCATTTCCCACCGTTTACTAGTATAATAACTTCTTTCACCAGTAGATGGCACCCCCGCTCAAAGTTCCAGCATTAAACAAAGCAAAGTTAGAACAGCTGACTGTCAGAAAAAAATCGAGGGAAAAAATAGGAACACCCCCCCTCCTCCGAAGATTCCTTTTTCTTTATACACTTTCTTTCAATAATCAATGTTATCCACAAATTAAGACACTTTTCACACTACTACAAGTACCAGTCTGGGTTTTCTATATTTTAAATCTTCATAGTCTTCCATTAAAAGTTTGTTTCACTTTTGGGTCTATAATCTTTCTTCGTGTGTTAATTCGCTGCTTTCTTAGTGTTTTGGAGAGTCTTTTTTTTAAATTCTTTTGTTTGGATTTAGAGAGGTCTAGTATAGAAGTTGAAAGTCGTCTCACCCATTTTCAATCCTCTGTCCACAAACCACTCCAGCTCATAATCTTCTTGTCTCATATTGGTCACTTTAGGCCAGTGGTGGCGAACCTATGGCACGCATGCCACAGGTGGCACGCAGAGCCATATCTGCTGGCATGCGAGCCGTTGCCCTAACTCAGCTCCAGCATGCATGCGTGCGCTGGCCAGCTGATTTTCGGCTCTGGGAGGGCATTTTAGGTTTCTGGAAGTCTGGCGAGGGGCATTTTCACCCTCCAGGGAAGCCTCTAGAGCCTGGGGAGGGTGAAAAACGGACCTACCAGGCCCACCGGAAGTCGGGAATCAGGCCGTTTCCGGCCTCCAGAGGGCCTCTGCGGGGGCGGGAGAGGCCGTTTTCATCCTCCCCAGGAATTGAATTATGGATGTGGGCACTCGCACGTGTGTGATAGCGTGTGCGCACCCGCTTTCGGCACCCGAGGGAAAAAAGGTTCGCCATCACTGTTTTAGGCTATTGCAGACATGTCTACTCATCTCTGGCCTCTAGACACTCTAGAAATGACTATTTTGGTTTTGGTTGCAAAAAAGCCCAAAACTTGGGTACTTGGATTCTGCAAAGATATCTGCATGTGTGATGCTTGACTGCCACCTTCCACTATGTATCATGCTTTACATGAGCTCTTTACATACAAGGATTTGGCATTATCTTGAAAGAATGCTAGATTTTTTTTAAAAGAATGGTTTTCTCTCTATTTTGAAAGAGCATGAGACCTGTGTTCACAAAACAAAACAGCATTATCCTTGTGCTACATAAAAGTATGATTAGACCAGGAAAAAGAACCTGATATTGCCACTTGGTTTTCAACAGTCACAGGTATTCCGCTGCTTCTGCCAATTTCACATCCCTTTTGCTCTATGGCTTCTTCTACATACCTCCATGGTCTCTTGCCATTCCCTTGAAGCAGTAGTTGAGGACAGAGCTACCTCCTGCTTCATCCTCCATGCTTCTCCATGATGATGAAGCCAGGCAACCTGACACAAGCTGCTTACTCTCCCCCCATCTATAGGTAAAGGTCAGTGGTGGGATTCAATTTTTTTTACTACCGGTTCTGTGGGCGTGGCATGGCTTGGTGGGCGTGGCTTGGTGGGCGTGGCAGGGGTAGGATACTGCAAAATCTCCATTGCCTCCCCACTTCAGGAGAAGGTTACTGCAAATCCCCATTTCCTCCCGATCAGCTGGGACTCGGGAGGCAGAGAATAGATGGGGGTGGGGCCAGTCAGAGGTGGTATTTACCGGTTCTCCGAACTACTCAAAATTTGCGCTACAGGTTCTCCAGAACTGGTCAGAACCTGCTGAAACCCACCTCTGGTAAAGGTAAAGGTTCCCCTCCCACCTATGTGCTAGTCGTTCCCGACTCTAGGGGGCGGTGCTCAACTCTGTTTCAGAGCTGACGAGCCAGTGCTGTCCGAAGATGTTTCCGTGGTCATGTGGCCGGCATGACTAAATGCCAAAGGCGCACGGAAAGCTGTTACCTTCCCACCAAAGGTGGCCCCTATTTTTCTACTTGCATTTTTTTACGTGCTTATATCCATCCACATATTCAGGGAGCAATCGGTAGTTGCTTTTCATGATGGGAAGTGATGCTCAGGAGGAGTGAAATGAAACGAGAACTGTCCAATGACTATCTTTAAATTGTCCCACATTAAAACAGCAGGAACAGCACTAACAGGTAGTCCTCAGCTTATGACCACAATGGAGCCCAAAATTTCTGTTGCTAAGCGAGATAGTTGTTAGGTGAATTTTGCCTCATTTTGCGACCTTTCTTGACACGGTTGTTAAGTGAATCACTGCAAATGTTAAGTTAGTACCGGGGTTGTTAAGGTGATCACATGACCTCGGAATGCTGCAAACTTCATAAATCTGAGTCCGTTGCCAAGGATCTGAATTTTGATCATGTGACCATGGGGATGCTGCAGCGGTTGTAAGTCACTTTTTCCAATAACATTGTAGTTTTGAACAGTCATTAAACAAACTGTTGTAAGTCGAGGATTACCTCTACTTACTTGTCTTATTACTGAAATAGGATAAGTTTTGTAAATGAGGGCAGTTCAAATTATGTTGGCATACAGGTAGTCCTCGACTTATGACCACAATTAAGCCCAAAATTTATGTTAAGTGAGACATTTGTTAACTGAATTTTGCCCCATTTTACAACCTTTCTTGCCTCAGTTGTTCAGTGAATCACTGCAGCTGATAAGTTGATAAGCAGGTTGCTAAGTGAATCTGGCTTCCCCATTGACTTTGCTTGTCAGAAAATCACAAAAGGTGATCTCATGACCCTGGGACCAGGGGTGGGTTCCACTTACCTTCGCCACTGGTTCGCATCCCGACGTTTTGCGCGTCCCCACGTGCGATCTGGATTCTGCGCATGCACAGAAGCAGGAATGAGCCCAAAACACAGCTGAGGAGCTGATCAGCTGTGCTCCGGGCGAAGAAATAAAGGTCAGAATTCACCCGCGGGCGGGTGGGTGGGAGGGCTCTTTTTCAAGCCACGGAAGGGGAAAAATTCGCACAAAACCCCCCAAAAAGATGGCGACACGCATGGACCGGCACCGACAGTGATGTCACCAGCGGGTCACTACCAGTTCGGGCGATCCGGTCCGAACCGGGAGGAACCCACCCCTGCCTGGGACACAGCAAGTCATAAATATGAACCGGTTGCCAAGCATCTGAATTCTGATCATGGGGATGCTGCAAAGGTCATAACTGTGAAAAACGGTCATAAGTCACTTTCTTCAGTGCCATTGTAACTTTGATCACTAAATGAACAGTTGTAAGTCGAGGACTACCTGTACTTTTCTGAACGAATGAACTTTAAATGCCATGTGTGGCTCTGCCATATCTGGCCTGCAAAGATCCAGGCAACCACTAGATGGCAACAGTGAGTTATAGTTTTCTGTATCTCCTTGCTGCTATCTAATAGCTGTTCAGTTTTTTGAAGTTCAGACAGTAATAGCGAGTTTGAAAGTTTGCCCTCAAACATGAATAAAAAGATGGTAGCTTGAGATCTACTTGAAAACTGTTATGCCAGAGAAAGTTTGGCATGGCTGAATTAGGCTTAATCTTGCCCTCTCGGTCACTCCCACCTATTTCTATTTTAGTTTTCTTTGTCAGCATGAATAATTTTTTCCTTTCTTTTAGGCCTTCTTTGTTGCTGAGATCAATTTCGGCTATAGAAACTTGCACTACTTTTCTTTTTCCTAACTTCTGCAACTATTTCCTGGCTGATTCTTTCTGTCGTAACTTGGAGACATTTGGGGTTTTTCCTCCCTTGGCAGTTCAAAATGGTGAAAGAAATACATGAAAGTTCAAGAGGTTCTAAAGCATGGAATGATGGAAGTGTTTGGATTTGTAAATGTATCGCTTAAGAGGCAAACACTAATAATGCTTATACATGCAAGCAGATTAACTGAGCTTCACCACTCTTGCAGATTTTGCAATTGATTATAAAGGCGCCTTTGTCTTCTGACTCAGATACTCTGTTCTACTTACCTGAGAAAGAGAACATTGTTTCAATGCTGTAAACAGCCTAAAACAGATTCCCCCAAAACTGGTATTGAAGTACATCTCCCATCACCCCATGGCTACTCCATGGCCTGCACATGATAAAAGGTGCAATTATTTAAAATGCATGGACTTCAACTCCCAGAATTTCTTAGCCAGCAGGGTTGGCTGGGGGAATTCTGGGAATTGAAGTCCATACGCCCTAGAGTTGCTGAGATGGAGAAACACTGACTTAAACTGTAATTTATAACTCATACTGGATGCCAGAGAGCTGTTATTTTAATTTGACACTGTGCTGCTTTTCTGACTTAGACTGGTTATGATCAGCGGTGGGTTGTTCCCGGTTCGGACCGGTTCTTAGAACTGGTAGTGCTCTGGTGGCGGGATGCTCTGCCCACCCAGCCGGGATGCTTCTGCGCATGCGCAGAAGTATCACGTGCATGCACAAGCGTGCATGCAAACCGATGGCAAAAAATTTTACAACCCACCACTGGTTATGATAGTCATCTCTGTATTTTCTCAGCTATTGGAATAACCTGCTTTGTGTTTTAGAAAGCACGCATCTTCATGCCATTCCTTTTACTGCAGGTTTTTCAACAGAGAAAGATTTTTAAAGGTTGCAGCCATATGTACTTGACCATAAACCTATTGTAACTGCCAAGCCTTAAACTGGATAAATCTGCAGTTGCTTTGCAGTAATCACATTAGTCAATCTAGTGCAGTACTTATACTGTAATTTGCCCTCCAGGGATTCCATGTAGACCTCCAAAATTTCAGGTACAGCCCCTAGAGCTGTTTCAGAAATAGTTGCTATTACATTAAATGTACAACTACATTTTTAATGTAGTAGGAGAAAATTATGAAGTGTAAAAGAGATAATCATATTAGTTGTAATTAATTTTTAAATTAATTTTATTTACTTATTTAAAGTATGTTTTGTTCATACCCATTTTACTCAGTCTGTTATTTAAAGTGTAGCCATTAGCCTAAAGGTCAAAAGCAGAGCTAATGTATAATTCAGCCACAGATCTGTCCAAACTAATGAAATAATTTCTATTACTTTCAACAAGTAGCTAAAGCCATTAAGAGTCCACAGGTGGGATTCAGCCGTTGCTAATCATTAGTTAATTGTTTATGCAGTTCGGAGAACCGGTTAAAAATAAAGTGCAAGAGATGTCCCCCCCCCTCCCTTCAGTTAATAGCTCCACTTAACAGTTACAGCTGGAATGCAGCCATACACACTGAATCAAGTCAATAAACAACAGAAACAAGATTAGGGCAGGGAAATTGATCAATCACCCATCTAGGGATGGGATTAACCTCTTCCTTTCAGGAAGAAGTACAAGATTACAAACATTTTCATTATAAAGAATATTAAGTAACCCTTCTGTGATCAACTGATACTCCCTGGAGTTTACCAAGACCTTTTATAGCTGCTGCAGTGTTGCCTACTTCTTGTTTCTTCCTGTGGGGAAAGATACAGGAGGGGACAATGATGCAGCTTGATCATACAGGCCGGGAATTTAATGCATGTGTTGTCCAGCCAGCTGTATTGCTTCTGCTGTGAAGCACCCAATTTAGAACATGGAGAACATAGAATAATAGAGTTGGAAGGGTTAATGGCTTTTGGCAGCACACCCAGGCTTTCAATTAGCCTGAGCAGCTGCTCTTAGTTTCCCTCTCAGCTGCTGCTCTTTGGGTTTTCTTTGGGTTAACTTTTTTTAAAAAGGGGGAATGGCTGTTTTAAGTTTTCTGCATTGTTTTACTGGTTCCTGGCACTGTCCTTTTGGGGTGTACTTCCCTCACTCTTTTTGAAAGCTTCTAGTGATGGAGCACACACAACTTTTGAAGGCAAGATATTCCATTGGTTGATTGGTCTCACCCATAGGAAATTTCTCCTTAGTCCTAGGTTGCTTCTCTCTTTGGTTAGTTTCCAACCATTGTTTCTTGTTGTGCTTTGGAAAATAGATTGACTCCTTCATTTTTGTAGGAGCCCATCAAATTTCCTGACTGAACAATTAATCAGTGGAACAACTTGCCTCCAGAAGTTGTAAATGCTCCAACACTAGAAGTTTTAAAGAAGAGATTGGATAATCATTTGTCTGAAGTGGTGTAGGGTTTCTTGCCTAAGCAGGGGGTTGGACTAGAAGACCTCCAAGGTCCTTTCCAACTCTGTTATTCTATTCTATTCTAAATATAGGAACAGTGCTATTTTATTGTGAGTTGGACTAAGGAGAAATTCCTAAGGATGAGACCAATCAAGTTGGCCACGCCCAACCAGTCACATGACCACCAAGCCACGACCACAGAACCGGTAGTAAAAAAATTTGAATCCCACCACTGATTAAGACAATTGTAAATCTACATCCAGTTATACCAGTAATATAATTATATAATCTTTCTTGTGAGAACAGGAAAGCTTCACCCACTCACCACTTCCTGACTCCAGGGCAGGTTTCAAAACGATCAATGTTGAGAAGGGGTAGCAATTTTGTATATCTTTCCGCTTACGCAGACAGGACTGGGCAGAGATTTGCTCAGGTTTGTTTTATGCCCATTAGTATCTTCTGTAGGCAGCACCGAGAAAGGAGGTGGAGGGAAGTCCCAAAAAAAGAGGTGCTGCCGTGATTTTTATTATTTTTTTGCAACTGCCTTTGGCAGATGGTATCACTACCGGCACTGCAAAACAGATTCATATCAGAAGTGGGAGTTGTGGATGCAAGTGAACATTAATAATTCTTGCCTGTTGTTTGAAGTTGCTATGGTAAGTCCTGGCATTTATCCAGATGATATAAGGTTTTATTTGTATTATTTTTTAATTAGACTGTTTTTAAAATTATGTTGCTGCAACTACTGATTTTTGCCTCTAATAAAGCTCTTTCAGTGTAGTTTGGTTGTAGGTTTCGGCCATTCTCTAATTTAGTGAGTCTGATACATTAGTTTTTCTCCATCTCTATTTTGTTTCTTACATATATACATACATACATACATACATACATACATACATACATACATACATCATACATATTTATTTTTTTATTTTTTTATTTTTTTTTTTATTTATTTATTTATAAAATTTCTATGCCGCCCAACTCGCAGGGGACTCTGGGCGGCTCACAACAAGTAGAAATATATATTCAAATAAGAAAAACAATTTAAAAACATTTAAAATACAATCCATATCAAAAGAGATCTTTCAGTCACACATACATACATGGGCCGATCTGAAAAGACCCCATCGAAGGGTCATTGGCCCCAGGTCTGCCGGAAAAGCCAGGTCTTAACGGCATATGTCCAGAACACGATATAAATACTTTAAATTAGCACTGATTATTTCTTCAACTTCTTAGAATGCTAATTACAATTTTTTTTCATTAAGTCAAAGCCACTGGGCTAATAACTGCACAACTTCCCAGAAGTATGGAGCTGCTGTGAAACTATACTCCCTCACGCAACTTGGCTTGTTCGTCACTGTTCTGGAATCTAGCAAATGAAGTTGGAGACATATTGATATCATCAACTCAAAAATGAGTCAGAGCCTTAAAAACCATGCAGAATGCCTTTTAAAAGTTCACTTTTAAAGAAAAAAAGTTTGAGTTTCTTGTTGCTTATCTTGTAGAGATGACGTGAATGTTTTATGATAGTCAGTGGTGACTAAAAAGCTTTGGGCCCCAGGCTATCGTGGCATGTTGTGGTCAGAGACAAATATCACCTGGGGAAGCTTGGCCTAGATCTTGTAGGACAAGAGTTGGGGTTCCTCTGCGTCTGCAACTTACCCTGCAGCAGTGCCAAGCTTCTCCCTGCTGTCATCTCTGTTGGGAAGGGAGTTAGGGTTAAGCCTTTCTCCCCCAGCTCAGGCCAGGCTTGCCAACATATTTCATCCCTAAAGTGAGTAAGACTTTTTCAGAAACCCAGTAGAAACAAGAGACGAATTTAATACACCAGATAAAGAAGCTACACATCATCATAAGGAATGGCTAGAATAGATGGCTAGAATATATGAATGGGGCGGGGGTGGGGGAGATAAACCTCGCTGCCTATCCAGTTATTATATATATATAATATATATATAATATATTGTATGTAGGTCTTTGGTTATTCGGGTTTTCTCCCGCGTGAAATTGGAAGTATCTTTGCAACGTTTCGACGAAGTCCCATTCGTCATCATCAGGCTGGAGTCTTCAGCTTGCTGCTTCTAGGAGCAATGCTTCTAGGAGCAGCAAGCTGAAGACTCCAGCCTGATGATGACGAATGGGACTTCATCGAAACGTTGCAAAGATACTTCCAATTTCACGCGGGAGAAAACCCGAATAACCAAAGACCTACATACAAACACCCGCGAAAACCTCAGAAAACCAATATATTATATATATATATATATATATATATATATATATATATATATATATATATATATATATATATATATATATATATATATATATATATATATATATATATATATATATATATATGTGTGTGTGTGTGTGTGTGTGTGTGTGTGTGTGTGTGTGTGTATGTATGTATGCATGATGTATGATATATATATATATATATATATATATATATATATATATATATATATATATATATATACATCATACATCATGCATACATACATATATATATATATATGTAACATTTTTTGCTGATAAATGAAAATAAAGGGAGACTATTATAGATCTATTTCGAGCTATTTTGCTTTCGTCAGATAGCCATACCCGTAGTGGGAATTGAACCTGGGCAGTCTGCTTGAAAGTCTGTATATATACATATTGAAATATATGCATATATGTATATATAAGAATCCCTGCTCTATGTGAGCTCTATTCTAGCTCTCAATATATATCACCATAACTAGCTGGTATACATAATACTTTTATTAATTTATTATTATTTTATTTAATGCTAGTATAACTTGAATGTGATATTGTACATTTTTTAATATTTTACTTTTCTAAAGCTTTTTTTTTCTATTGTCCCAACCCAGAAAATGGATCATGAATGTGTGCTACAAAAATGCTGTCAATAGATAATTTTAATTAGTTCTGCCTCTAATGTGCCCGGTTCTATCATTTCTAAAATGGATTTTTTCTATAGCTCCTTCTGCAAGTACTGTAAGTTGTTCAGATCAGGACACAAATCCCTTCCTTGTTTTTTCTTGCTACTGTTCGACCGTAATACTTCTACCCTAGTAACTCTTTGTGATCCAAAGCGGCCTGATTAAAACAAACCTCCCCACTCCCAGTCGAAAATCCCATTCAGATCAGAAAGTGAAAGAGCGGGAACTTTGATAAGGCGGGGTACGCCTTGTGCTAATCTTCTAAGGACATCTTTTAATAGTCCGAGTATAATCTTTTAGAAACGATAAAGGAAAAAAACCAATTAATGAAAATCCAGTTAGGAAGGTCAAAATCCTGTCTTCAGGCACGGAACCAGGCCGGGTTTTCCAGTTATTCAGCGGAGTGGGGAAGGTCCCTGGGACTGGGTTCACCCAGCTTGGGAATTTCCACCCTGCCGGAAAACTCCAAATTGCATCTCTCATCCCTCCGCTTCAACTTCCTCTTGCGTGTCACAACATCCCCCCTTCACCCCTCCCACTTTTAACCATTGCGAAACCGAAAAGACGAGTCAGCTTTGAATCACTGAAATAATACTTTAAAAAGAACCCCCGAAGACGTAGTAATTTTTGTGGGAAACTTTCGCTTTGGGCTAGAAAGTGTGTGGAGCTCTCAAGATGGGGTGGGTGAGGGGAAGATTTCCCATGGTTTTTTGCTTTAGGTAATTGTAAATCATAGACAGATTATTTCTCCCTCCCTCTCTCTCTCCCTTTCTTGCTTTGTCATTTAATCGGATCAGTTGCCGAGGACCATTCATCTGCTGGGAAAACTGTTGGCACGTTTCCTCAGATCTACTTTCACTCCAGAGATATGGAGGTATATCTATATTCCCGTTCTTAATTGTTAAGGATACCGGATAGTGGCTGGGATATATTTTCGTGCTTATTATTTAAGAGACACCCTCTCCCAGCAACAATTGTTTTGTGAAAAGGCTGCTTACAAATGAATTGCAGAAAATCATTGTAGCCTTTCTCCTGGCGTGGAAAAATGTCATGTTGAATTTCTGCTTATTGTGATATATTATACAAATACCGGAACCAAAACAAAGTGGTGATTCTAGGTTAACTTCGCAAACTGTTTATTGACTTATGAATGCCAAATCTGAATTGGGGGAGGGGAGATAAACCTTGCTGCCTATCCAGTTATTAAAAGCTAGCCTTTACAAGAATTGTTGGGAAGTTGTTACTTTTGTCTGTGATGCTACTGTTAAAAAAGCCTTAATATCTAAAGGAAATTTAAGCATAACTCAAATCAAGGATGCTAGGTAATTAATCTGTTAAATCATGGAAGCTATTACAATATAGTATACATTTTTTATTTAATTACACTGCACTTTCACAACTTGTCAGTTTACAGGATATGTAGAGGAAAGATTTAAAAATCTACAATATGAATTGATCTCCGTAACATAAAATAAAGCAACATATTGCATAAATAGTTAAATTATAAAGATAAATAATATGGAAAATATAGCCAGGATTTAAGAGTCTGAAAGACTACAAACAAGATATTTTTGAGCATTATCTCAAAATATACAACCAAGATGTCCTTTTTTTCTTCTCTTGTTTTGTTGGCTATCAGAAAACTGGAATTTGGGGAGACATCCCAAACAATTAAGTCTTAACATTATTATTAAACAAATTGATTTCTTTGGAAATGAAAGTGTATTGATACATCACATTACTTAAAATGTGGAAGCATACTTTGGATGGGGCTGATTGCCATGTGGTGCCTTAGGAACTGCTCTTCTAAAAAAAAAGTCCTAGCTGAATCACTAATCTCACCCCCCTCCTCCCCAGCCTTTGATTTAACTACTTTTGATTTCTAACAAAAAGAAGAAAGGGGAATGTGATATTATAAAGCCTGAAAAACGTTTTATAGTATTTAGAAAAGGGACATCCAGAGTTGGCTGATAGAAAGTATGAAACATTGGAAGATCATCATACCTTCTTGTCAGTTAGCTAGTTCCAAGTTACGGTATGTCCTCACCGGCTCAAGGTTGACTCAGCCTTCCATCCTTTCGAGGTTGGTAAAATGAGGAACCAGAGGTCGGATTCAGCAGGTTCTGACCAGCTCTGGAGAACCGGTAGCGAAAATTTTGAGTAGTTTGGAGAACCGGTAAATAACACCTCTGACTAGACCCGCCCCCATCTATTCTCTGCCTCCCGAGTTCCAGCTGATCGGGAGGAAATGGGGGATTTTACAGTATCCTTCCCCTGGAGTGGGGTGGGAAAGGAGATTTTACAGTATCCTTCCCCTGCAGTGGGGTGGGAATGGAGATTTTACAGTATCCTTCCCCTGCCACGCCCACCAAGCCATGCCCACCAAGCCACACCACACCCACCAAGCCACGCCCATAAAACCGGCAGTAAAATTTTTTGAATCCCACCACTGAAATTGAGGACCCAGATTGTTTGGGGCAATATGCTGGCTTAGAGAGGGCTGTGAAGCGGTATATAAGTCTAAGTGCTATATCGATTGCTATGTAGTTACAACTGCTTGCTGCATAACAGCTACATTTCTTAGGGTCAGGTATTATCAGTTAAACAGGTTGTTGGAAGTAAAGACAAGAAGGACTGCTGAGAATGCTTGATATGAGCTTATTTTACTCAAGGGTCACCTCCAATATCACTCTCATCCTTCTTTGCAATTTCAGTGAGCTTAATCCTTAGATCTGCACAGTTATTCAGTTTTTATGATTTTAAAAAATCATCTGTTACTTTACATACTTTGTAATGAGAGTCATTCATTAAAAAGATTATTCTTAAATTAAAAATCAAAAACCCACAGCTACAGTATTTATATCAGAATCTTCCTTGGCTGGATAATCCTAATAATTCAGTTTCAAGAAATTAATTGCTTGTTTTGTTTTACTCAAAACATATTTGGCACAGAGTTTAGAATTCATGTGTTAAAGTGAACTATAATGTTTGTTCAGGTTTTCAAATATTGTGACTTTTTTGGCATTAAATAAGTAACTTTCTCTCCATCTTGATTAAATCTTCTCTGTTTTCAAGGATCAGATCATCACATTTACTTCCTGCCTTTTTATTATAGCAGGATTAGAGCATGGATTAGAGCATGGATGTTTGTGTGTGAGTGAACAAAGATAGCATGATGATTTCAATTATAACATTTTAAAGATATAAAAATAGTTGTTCCATTAATACTGGAATAGAGCCACCACTGAATGGCTAAAATATAAAAATACAAATTATTTGTCTTGCAACAGTGATCTGCATGATCAGTATTTATGAATATCTGTTGCTACTTTTAAATTAAAGGTAATATTTTCAATACCAGGGGAAATAGTTTGTCAGATACATCTGTTTATCAATAGATCCTTGCATGCAAATGTCTCTTTATAACAGGAGCATTTAATACATGAGCTGGTAAACTTGTTCTCTCTATGGTTGAGTTTATTCAGTGCTAGAAGGATCAAAGAAACAGTACAATAGCAATGTCCTTATGAGCAAACAAAATGAGGTTTCGTATTCATTAGACCTGTTTCCTGTCTTAGTGCCTGTGTCCCAGGATACCCTGGTTTCTCAGAGAAACAGTTATTTCATTGCTGATCTTATCACTGAATTATTTCTTGAATTAGCTGCCAAGGATATACAGGATTCTCTACAATAGTTTAGAAGATGTTAGTTTAAATACATTTATATGGTGTATACACCAGATTGATTATTACAATTGATTTTCATTTGATGTATATTTTGCATGTCCCCAGTTTTTAAGCCTTAATGAAGCCTAAAAGGCTGATATCTCATTGTGAAGTTGTTTATTTATCAGGATTTTCAGAAGAGTCCATTTTAATCTCGCAGATATATACAGGTAGTCTTCGACTTACAACAGTCCGCTTAGTGACCGTTCAAAGTTAGAATGGCACTGAAAAAAGTGAATTATGTTTGTTTTTCATACTTACGACTGTTGCAACATCCCCATGGTCATGTGATTTACATTTGGATGCTTGAGAACTGGTTCATATTTATGACGGTTGTAGTGTCCCGGGGTCATGTGATCACCTTTTGTGACCTTCTAACAAGCAAAGTCAATGGGGAAGCCAGATTCACTTAACAACCATGTTACTAATTTAACAACTGCAGGGATTCCCTTAACGGTGGCAAAAAAAGTCGTAAAATGGGGCAAAACTCACTTAACAAATATCTCACTTAGCAACATAAATTTTGGGCTCAAATGTGGTCGTAGGTTGAGGACTACCTGTATTATGCAAGAGAGGATGTTTATTAAAAAGTAAAAGAGTCCTTCGATTGAGTTGAATTCCTATGACTACCTGAGCATTTCTGTGTTGTTTGCTTGATTTATTTTGTTTGTATATTTCCTTAGTTGTTAGAAAAGGGGATAAAATATTTAGATAAATAAGAACTTAGTATTGTGTATTCCACATTTGACTGGCTTTGAATCATTGAGTTTATATAATATTTGTCTTTAGTCAAATATACTGGTCAACATAGATTTAAACATTTCAACATATATATCTCCAGAGTTCACTCCTTCCTTGTCAGCTTTCTCAAGTAAAGTAATTAGTTTTCTAAAGTTGTTGTACTTTTCAATTGTGATGTGCTGTTTATAGACACTGTGTCAATCCAACTGCATCTGCAAAATTACAGTCTCTTGAACGGCAACATTCTTTACGGGGGAGAGGCAACGTATTCAGATATGTTCTGCCCAGTAAGGAAGTCAGTCTATGGTTGAATTCCCATGGAAACCTATTGTCTCTATTTAACTTAACAGTAGAATGTATCATGTTTGTGCCAGACATTTCTTGCCCATAGAGTCTCTTAGAGAATGGCAAGAATTGCCAAGATGGAAGGGAACTCAATTCACCTCCCAATCTCTCAACACTATGTTTTTTCCTAAAATCCTCAGACTGAAAGCTTATGTTTTAAAACCAAAAATGAACAGTGGAGCCATTGGGACTTTCTGAGCTTGGCTGTTTGCTTGCAGAAGTTTCATTACCCAACTAGGTGTTACCAAGTTAAGTTCTGAGCTACATATATTCTTTTGTAACCAAAATGAACAGGTTACGTATGACACAAAACTCAGAGAATTGAAAATGCATGTTCATTTCCCAGTTATATTTCCTTTTACCGAGTCGGTTTTAAAGAAAGTTTTCTTTGTTTCAAAGACCAGTTTCAGAAACAAATATTGAAACTGGTCTTTGAAATAATGAAAATATTGATAACTTCTAGATGTATTGAGACTGCAAGTCTCAGAATTCAACAAACTTTAATATTTGGGTGGATTCCAGTTGTGGCAAAAGAGCTGGAAAACACCAGATTAATGACTATGTGTATTCCTTTGACAGTTTTCCCATTTCCTTAAAGCTTATTAAGAAGATTGTGTACAAAAAAGCCATTTACCATTTAATCCAGATAAACAATCCATTTTTAACTGACTGAAGTGCTGGAGAAAACAAGTTGCTATGCCGCAGACTTCTAGAGTCAAGGTCCAAATCTTGACCCATTGGAAATTATTGAGGTCAAATACGAGAGTCATAATAGTTATCCAAAAGAGAATTAGAAAGAAGAAAATAAATTCCCTACTTAAGGGGGACATGAGATTAATTACGGCTAATAAACATAGGCTGAAAAAATATGGATGACCATTAGGTAGCACTATAGTTAATAACAGCATTTTGCTGCCTGATTTTTTGCAGTCCCAGATCTGGTATGTACAATTACAAGAGTTGGGAATAGCAATCTAAGAACACTGTAGTACATTGTACCAAGGGTTATTTTTAGGCGCAATACAATAAAAGATGTGTACTTTGAAAAGATTTGGTATTTGCCATGATATCTTTATATAACCTATGTTATCAGGGAAACGCCCCTGAAAGCCAGCATTCTCTTGATTTTCTTGTTACTGTGCAATTGATATGTTGTTGATCAGGAATTCAGAATGAATGGAGGCTATATGATACACCCTTAATTGCGGCCTAGTTCCAGGTAGGGCCTAGTCTTGGCTTAGAATATAACTTTTCATATAACAACTGGGAAACTTTATGTATTGTGTTCTCTATCAGCGCAATGCTAAGAATGAAAGAATACTCAGTTTTATTCACCCCTCTTGAGAAGTAAAAAGTTCAGAATTACCAAGTTTTGATTTCTTTGGAAGAAGTCATTAGAGGTTGATAATATTTGCATTCATGGACTTGCATAGTTTGAACATAGCCGAAGAAGCCAGTAAAATTCAGTATACAGTGTAAGATTTCTGAAGTAGGGATAGCCAATTCCACAAGGCATTAATGGTGTACAAAGTATGCCTTAAACATGTTCGATATGTATCTTTCCATGTTATACTTGGAAAATAGTATTTTTCTATTTTATCACCTCAATTTTTCCTTTTCTCATAATGATGCGTGATGGAACAAAAGTATAGTAAATGGTTTGCAGGTCTATGAATCAAAGCATCGTTATCTAGAAATAGCAAATAAAAACCTCACAGTAAAATACAAAAATACTCAATAAAATACATTAACAAGTATCCATCAATTATCCAAGGGTAACATAATCTCTTTAGCTCCTTCATCTCCAGAGGAACTTAAAAAGTAGGAGAATTTTCATCGGTACTGGTAGACTTTTTAGAAACTTTATATGTGGTGGGATGAGTTGCATTTGTTTTAGAAACTTATTTTTTTAATAAACAGTCATGGTCTTCTGCCATATTCTTAGAACATAAAGCAGTAATCCTTTACTTTTTTTCCCTAATACTTTTGCTTTGTTAGTTCAGATATTTAAAAACACTTTGAAATCTCAGAGGGAAAAAAAGGACATAAATGTAATGAATAAATAATAGCTTAGGATATGGCAAGGACAAAATCTTCCCTGAGGAGAATAAAAATTCAGTCTTGTTGAAAGCTACAAGGAGTACAAGAAAACCCCTAAACAAGAAAAAAAAAGTCAAAGTCCAAGAAAACAGTCCCAATCTCTTTAAAAGTTTTGTCCACTACAAGATAAATGGATGTACAACAAGAAATGGAAGACATTCCCGGACGTCAGATTTTCTCAGACATTTTCCTATTTAATGTGCAGAAGGATTGTGCTGATACTTTTCTCTTTCGTTCTATAATGTACTTTCTATGGTTAGGGGGAAAAAAACAGATGGGGAAAACAAGGGAAATTGACAATGATGCTGTCTAGTTCCTCTTTGAAATTCCACAAATGAAGAAAAGCTCTTTTACTATAAATTCCTTATTTACAAGGGTACTGTCTACAATAATACAATAACTCAATTCTGTATAAACGCTAAATCTTAAAAGCATTGGGTGTTAGCCATTTTTTAAAGGCACTCTGTTGTGGCTTGCTGGCCACTGGCCCCTCCAGCAGCCAAATCAGAGGAGGAGGCGGAGTGGGAGTCGGGGCCAACATCAAGGCAATCAGGGAGCTCCGAGGAGGAAGAGGTAATGAAGCTGTCAGAGATAGAGACAGAAGTAGAGCCTGCGTCCATCAGCCCCCAGATGGAGAGGCAACAGCCCCCAGATCTGGAGGTGGCTGATGAGCAAGAGGAGGAACAGCTTGGTCCCATGCCTGACACGCAGATGTGCAGAAGGCAGAGGAGAGGAGAGCAGCAGGACACTATGAGCCGGTTATCAGGACGGAAGCTAGCTAAGCCCCACCTTAGCTCTGGGGATAAGAGGCAGGGGTTGGAGATGAATAGGTGTGGCAGACAACTATTCATCTCCCTGTCGGTCAGCCACTGATAGTCCGAATGTCTGAATCCTGTCTGGAACTTTATTGGAATTCTTTCGTGGAATTTGTGGTGCTGAGAGTCGGCGCACCTTCTGAGTGTGTGTATGTGTGTGTGTCTGATGCTGGAAACGAGCGAGTGCACCTTCCAGGACTTCCTTTACAAGTGTGGGGGGAGAGAGACTTCTGGTGTGTTGGGGCCATTTCAGGGGGAAAGGGAGCGAGCTTCTCTTTCCACAGCCACTTAGAAACTTAATTAGCCTGTTGTGTGTGAGAGAGAGACTGGGCCGGGGTTGCTGATGCTCCTAATAAAGGGAACGGTTTAGTTACAATCAGCGTGCTTGACATGTTTGGGAGCCAGGTCAGAACACACTCCAGTGATTCTATATCACCATTTGAACTTTGTCACATGTCAATCTACAATAACATTAAAAGAAACTCACTAGATTAGACCAAAGATCTGTAACAAAAAATCAGAAATCTTTTGTCTCAGTCCCATCGAGATGAAAAAAAGGAAGACAAGTTTTTTCTTGTAAGCTTGTCACTGTTTTTATCACCTATGGTTGGGCGATATTTTTTTGTTGTTCCAGGACTCCCATTCCTTTCATAATTAAATGACAAGCTGAAATACATCCCATAAAGTTTTCATGATATGCAAGGGCAGTTATGTGGAAAACTTCACATTATTGGAAATTGACTCATAAAGATGGTAGAAGACAGTAAGAAAGAAACCCTTTCAGAGTAGAACCACTTAACAAGGCATTAGTTATTCCAATTGGTTCTTGATTCTTAGAGATATCTTATTCCATTAAGGAGGGATTGCTGACACTCAAAATTAATACTGTGAACATAGGGTTGGCAAATAAAAGTTTGTTCTGAGTACTAACTGGTAAAGAAAATGTATATGTGGTGGTGAACCTATGGCACGCATGCCAGAGGTGGCACGCGGAGCCATAGAACGCACTTCCGGTTTGCCGGTGTGCTGTTTTTTTGCACTCCGGAGGGTTCAGGGAAGCTCCCTGAAGCTCCGGAATGCAAAAAACTACAAAACGGACAAACCGGAAGTGCACTTTTCCGCACTTCCGGTTTGTCCATTTTGTAGTTTTTTGCATTCCGGAGCTTCAGGGAGCTTCCCTGAACCCTCTGGAGTGCAAAAAACAGCATACCGGCAAACTGGAAGTGCGTTTTTTTCGCACTTCCGGTTTGCTGGTTTCGTCGTCCCAGGCTCCGGTAAGCCTTTGTGCGGGGGTGGGGGTGTGTGCGCATGCGCAGGGGGCAGCATGGGGGGGTGTTGTGCGCATGCGTGGGGGGGAGGGAATGGGTGTGGGCACGCGAGCACGCGCGAGCGCGCCCCCCCTTTTTTGGCACGCGAGCCGAAAAAGGTTCGCCACCACTGTCCTAGGACAACCTGGAGTTTGAAAATGTCTCAAGCCAAAAACAGAGGCTCCAATTAAGTACTATTTCCATATGTAAATATTACCATGAACATTTCTTAGACTACTTCGGACTCTTGTACAAAAGAAGCTACGTAATGACATAATAGATACCACGTACACATTTTTATGGAGGAGATCAACTCGCTGAAATCATATTCTCTTCCTGGACATTATTGGAATCTTTTTAACAGATTAACAGAGTTGGAAGGGACCTCGCAGGTCATCTAGTCCAACCCCCTGCCCAAGCAGGAGACCCTACATCTGCCTCTACCTAGGATCGAACTTGTTATCAGTATAAATTTGTTTGAATTTTTATTACAGTTTTAACTACCTAAGATAACTGGTCTAAAGCAGCCGCAAAATGTATTATTGGCTTTCCAGAAGTTAGATTTATTATTTAAAAAATTAATTCTCTGCTTTTCCAGAATACCTGAAATATATTCATCCAAATAATATGCTTCAAAGAGCAGAATTAACAGAGACCTTTCCTCCCCCAATCTAATTCTTCCCTTCCCTCGGCCCCCAAGGGAAGGATTGACTTAAATTCAGGCTTGCATTCCCTTATAAATAGAAATGGCAATATCAAAGCAATGAATTTTACCTGATAATTACCTTATAATGGGAATTACTTAAAGGCAATTCCATAAGATTTCCAGAGTCTCTGACTGCACTGACCTGGAAGCAGCTGTTGACCTTTAGAGAAGCCATGTACATAATGTCACTATGAGAACTGGGCCTTATTGAAACAAGGTAAACTGAAGAAGCATCAGTCTTTATGCAGGTTAAAATTACATTTAAAAAAGCTATGCTGCTACATTGTAGCAACAAAATGAAATAAAAATAGTGATTGTGACCATTTTAATGATGGTCTGTGGCTCAACCAAACATGCAATACAACAAATGCTACTCTTTATGGCTCAGTATGAATATTGATCATTTTAAAAATGGGAGTTATGAATTTTGATTTAAAAAAATTATACTTTCAGATAATTTATTTCTTTTGTTTTAATAGTATACATAGTGCCTTCTAACTTTGCTCTCTACAAGTGGTACTTGTGATGTTGAGAATAGTCTAGTGATGGCGAACCTAGGGCACGCGTGCTGGAAGTGGCACGCAGAGCCATCTCTCCGGGCACACCAGCAATTGCCTGTTGCTCTTCCGGGTTCCGTCATGCACATGCGCGCTGACCAGCTGGTCTTCGTGCATGCATGCACGCCAGAAACAGGAAAACCAAGTGGATGGTGTGCATGCATGCGCCGGAGAGCTGCTCTTCCCATTTCCGGTGCTCTCCGCACGCATGCGCGCTCCCATTTCGGCAAAAGGTTCGCCAACTCTGGTCTAATCATTAAAATATAAATAATGCCCTTTTAGTATCCAAATATTTTGGACTTTGAAAAACAATAGCTGCACCTCTGCTTCTATAATCCATAATTCAACAGTACAGGTAGCCCTCGAGTTAACACCAGAATTGAGCCCAAAATTTATGTTGCTAAGTGAAACATTTGTTAAGTGAATTTGCCCCATTTTACAACTTTTCTTGCCACAGTTTTTAAGTGAATCATTGCATTTGTTAAGTTAGTAACATGGTTGTTAAGTGAAACTGGCTTCCCCATTGATTTTGCTTGTCTGGTCACAAAAGATGATCACATGACCCTGGGACACTGCAACCATCATAAACATGAATCAGTTGCCAAGCATTTGAATTTTGATCATGTTACCATGGGGATGCTGCAACAGTCATAAGTGTGAAAAACGGTCATAATTCACTTTTTTCAGTGCCATTGTAACTTTGGATGGTCACTAAATGAACTATTGCAAGACAAGGACTACCTGTATTAGCTGTATTATGCTTCAGTACTGAGGACATTCTTCAATGATAAGGTTATAGCAGTTGCTTTTGTGTAATTTAGCTTGTTATGTTAGCTTGGAAAAAAGAACGCTGACATCAGTGACCATTGCTTTGGTCTAGCAAATATTTGTGTTGATTATGTAATATTTGCTAATTGTAAAGCATCTACTTTGGAACATTGTTGTGACACATTTCCTGCATGGTGTCAATAAAAAAATGTTATCAGTTGATTTACCTCATATACCATTAGTTCATTGATAAAAATGGCACATGCTGTTCAAAGTCACAATAAGCGAAGTTGTTTGTGCTGTTTTTCCAACATGAAGACTTCAGTGTCATGCAACTACTAGCTACTTTTTGTGAATTAATGGGAGTTACTTTGGAAATGGAAATACTGCAACAACTTAGTAAAAGGGAGAATAAACAAATGTGATAAAGGAGGTTTGTCACTATTGGAGTGGGAAATATACTATCATGCTGCCACTTTAATTTGGTTAAAAGATTGGATGGAACTAAGAAACAAAAGAATTTTAGTCATAGAAGGTCATGACATTTAAATGGGATGGCATGCATTCTTATGGGACGAAAAGTATAAAACACATAGCTATTTTCAAAGGTATATAATAAGGAATACTCTTTACAGACCTGGATTTCTTTTAAAAAAAATTAAATTTGGACGGGTCACTGCTTCTCTTGGTGATATCCACATTGGGATTATATAAAAATCCCAATGTGGATATCACCAACAGAAGCAGTGACCCGTCCAAATTTAATTGCTACTGACAAAATTATTAGGTATAAGGATTTGTTCAGTTAAACCTGAAAACAAAACAAGAGTTGGGACACGATATAGGCACGGGGGTAGATTGGTGGACATATACACAAATTCAGTCTAAATATAAAGAGGACAAAAGAATATACGAAATGCAGAAAGATCAGCAAGAATTGGATAAAATTATACAAGGAACAGAGGAAAAATTAATTAGTAAAATATACAAATATGTATTGAGATATAAAATGGAAGAAGAGGTTGTCAAAGAAACAATGATCAAATGGGCAATTTTTTTTAAATACAACATAGAATTGGAGAAATGGAAAAAAATGTGTGAAACAAATATAAAATTGACCATGTTGGCGGCATTGAAGGAAAATCAGTTGAAGATGTTCTATACATGGCACTTCCCCCCCAGCAAGACTGGCAAAGATGCACCCAAACACCTCACCGATGTGTTGGAAGTGCAAAAAAGTATATGGAACGTACTACCATTTATGGTGGACATGTCCATATGGAAAAAAATTCTGGATTAAAATTAGTCTATAGAGATTCTCAATCATCCAGGTCATGGTTGTCCCAAAGGTACTTCTTTCAAAAGGCAACAGACTTTTTGGGTATTTTCTTTGAAAATGTTTTACTTCTCATCCAAAAACCTTCTTGCATGAGAACAAAATGGTTTTTTTTAAAACAAGAAGAAGAAGAAAGTCCAGTCTTGGAAAAAGCAACTTTGGGACAAGGTATGCAAGATTAATCATGATAAGCCGTACTTTAGTTTCATCATTCCATTGGAAGCTTATGCTGATCAGAAATATAAATGCTAAATTGGTACTTGAAAGTATTTCTTGAAAAAAAGAGAGTGCAATTTTCTTATTATGCAACTGTAACAGTCCTTTCTGTATGAATACCAATTTAGGAATCTGAACTCCAGTTGCTACATAGCACTGATATTGGAGGACAAATCTCTCTTAGAAAGTATTCGATTCTTGAGACTGCTTAGTCCAAGACCAGGTTTAAAACAAAGACGCATCATGCCTTCATAGGACTCCCATTTTAATGAAGCTTCATGTTCTAAGAACACTTTCTGGTGAATTGTAGCCTTGATTAATGATTAATGATTTGCGCAAGCAACTGCCACCTTTGATTCCTTGTTGGTATTAATGAATCTTGGTTCATAGTGCAAACTCATCTCACCCACATCTCCACATGCATTGAGTTTCTTATGGACTGTCAACTCTAACAAAATCTGTTAATTAGTGATAATCAAAAATCTTGACTGGTATTTTTTTCCTAAACTTAATGTTACTTTGAAATGTAGAAAGTAAAAGTAAAATTTCTAACATACACTGACTTCACAGAAGTGTTTAATTGTTCCTTTTCAATACAGGTTTATTTTTTACTAATCCTAATCTGTTTTATGTAGACAGTGATGTATTATTAGTGATGACTTTGCATTTGTGGGAAGCTCAGGTCTGGGCATCTGAATTTTGCTGATTTTCCCACTGCAATTCTGTATGCTTCTGAAAAAAAAATCCTTAGATTTGGAATTCTTAAAAAAAATTATATTGTATCAAGGACTGAAGAAAGTAAGAGTAACAATAAAAATTGGGCACTCCAATTTGCACAAGCATAAACACTTTCCACTTCTGCAAAATTAGCAAACATTCAACCATTAGGCTTACCATTACTACTTTTGATATATGGACTTTTATATTTCCATAAAGAAACCCAAAAGCTTGGTTAAGATCATGTGTGTATATGTGTATGTGTGTGTGTTTAAATATGTTCGTGTGTATTTGTCTACTACTTTTTAAACTTATATTGAACTATATAGACAACATGATCAGTAGTCTTTGTTTGCATCTGTATCCCTACTATAGAATTATGTGAATGGGGATATATAAGGGTAGATTACAGTACTCTGACTTCGGAAGTGTTCTTTAGCATTGGTTCTTTTATTTCACAATAATGCTGCTATTGTTCATGAAATGGTAACCTGCAGTGAGAGTACTTGTTAAAAAGTCAAGTCAAGAATGAAATTTACTGCCAAATGCAGGTTGCTTATGATTGTGACTGTATTGATGTGATTATGTATGTTGCTGGGCAAACAAATGGAAAGAAGGTGAACTGGAAGCAGCTGATTTGTGTGATCGAGAATGAAGGAATACACTTGAACAGGGGTGGGTTCCTCCCGGTTCAGACCAGATCCCCCGAACCGGTAGTGACCCGCTGGTGACGTCACTGTCGGTGCTGGTCCGTGCGCGCCGCCATCTTTTTTCAGTTTTTTTGGCGAACTTTTCCCTTTCTGCTGCTTGAAAAGAGCCCTCCCGCGGGTTAGTACTGACCTTTATTTCTTTGCCCGAAACACAGCTAATCAGCTCCTCAGCTATGTTTTGGGCCAATTCCTGCTTCTGAGCATGCACGGAAGTCAAATTGCACAAGGGGACGTGCAATTCATTAATAGCGCGAGACATCGCGATGCGAACCGGTGGCGAAGGTAAGTGGAACCCACCCCTGCACTGGAACAACAACCAACAAGTTTCAATGAGAACAGTTGATGAGTTAATTAAATGATCCACTAATCAAGCTGCTGTCAAGCTTGGCACTTCACAGGGACATGTGGCTCATACTATTAACATTCTTTAATATTAGATTTGTGAAAGCTGGATTACCTGCATACTAATGGCAGACATCAGCTGAAATTTGCCAGCATTTTTTGTTATACTGCAAGAAATTCAAACTCAAAACCCAGGCTTTAGTATGCAAACTCAGAGTTTTGGAGACATACGGTAGATACATGGATTTCCTTCAATCTGATACTACTATCAATTCAGAGCACTACTTTGCAAACAGTAAAAAAAATTGAAACCACATTTAAACCAATTTTGGAAGACATAGCAATGCTAGGCCTCACACCTCATGAACTACCCAAGATGTAATTGCATAGCTGTATCTCACCTTCCTATCCCATCCTACCCCATCTGCCATTCAGCTCAGATACAGTGCCATGGGACTTCAACCTTTACCCAAGTTTGAAGAATACTTTTGAAAGCATCTATCTGGCATAAATGACGAAGTGTAAAAGATGAGCTGGTCTTGTTGAAGAGACAAAGTGTGGAGTTCTTTCACAATGGCTTAACAGGAAATGTGTAGCAAACGGTAGTGATTCTGTTAAGTAACAAAGATCATTTCAAGAATAAATTAGTTTCTTGTTGGTTAAAATATCACCATTTAAACTAAAGTTATAGATGGAGGTAAGGAATTATTTTTCATTCAGTTCTTATACTGTATTTCAGTATGCTAAGCAATAGATATAGGCGTGTGATTTTACAACTCAAAAATAATTGGTTAAATATTTTTCATCTGAGTATGCATAGAGCTGGATGAAGTGCTGTTAAAAAGCTGTTAACTGATGATGGTTACCAAGTGATCACATAATGCATATGAAATGGGTCAGGATTTTCTGCTTTATTCGTGGTGGAGGATTGGATTTTCTAGTTTAAGACATTTGTTTTTTGAGATCACTTCAATTGTTTGAAGAATTTGCATTCACTTTTCCATTTAGGGCAGGGTTGTCAAACTCCCGGCCTGCGGCCCAGATGCATCACACACTGGCCACGCCCATGCCCAGTATCAGGGGAAAACGTCCTGATACGTCACATGACGCCACTGTGACAATGTGAGTTTGACACCCCTGATTTAGGGTCTCAAACACCCAGGCTTATATTGTTTAGGGCCATGCCATTAAATGTACTATCAGGTACCAAGCTTTGGAAATCTGTTCAAAAATTACATAAATTCACAAATTGTATTATAAATTAAGTCTTTATTATTTATTTTTCTTACACTTTCAAGTTTTGATATTTCAAGCTTATAATCAAGTGGAATGATCGAAAAGAGAACTCAAAGCCAAGAGTTGGTTCCACACATGTGACTTGTGAAGTAAATATGAATCATACTAGTGATGCATTGAGCAATTTAGGCTGTAATACCAATAGTGACATTAAAAAGTACATTTTTTGATTTTATACTGGCTTCAGATTTCCAAATCATTCATCATTAGTTTTGCTAATGTCAGGCCATTTTCATATGAGGGCTGTGTATTACATTGAAACTGGCTCTGTCTGGATTTACCTAATAACATTACTTGATTTTGACATTTGGATAATTTTCATTCTCAGTTGTCTGCATGAAACTGGAACAAAATTTGAGTTTGTTGCATAGTAAGATTGCTGTTTTCCATTGGTGGGAACTCTTGACTCACTTCCTCAGTTCATTCTTGTGTTCCTTTGGAACAGCCTGCCCCTGAAAAGACCAATCTCTACTCTTGTGGCCTTCTAAAAAAATGTTTCTCAACCTTGGCAACTTTGATGCACAGATTTCAAATCCCAAAATTCCCACCAGCAAAGGTAGGGAATTCTGGGAGTCGAAATCTATAAATCTTAAAAGTTAGGTTGAGAAACACTGTTTTATAGAACGCTGTGGTTAAAATATTGTTTTTCTGGAAAGCTTCGAGTGATTAAGTAGGTAAAGGAAGTTCCATATCTTTATTGCCTGCTGTGCTTACAGCTTGTTTTTTTTTATCACTGTTTGATTTTGGACACTGCCTAAACCTTGACATGACGTCATTTATAAATCTTGTAAATACATTTTTTTCCTGGTGTATGTCTGAAGACATGGTTTAGAATGTAGCTTTTTCTTTTCTTGCAACTCTACGCAACTATACAATTATAGCTACTGGGAAGTGTGCCTAGTTGCTAAAATATTGACATGCAGTATTTTCACATAATCATTATCACACACATATAGGATTTCTACTTTTTTCCTGTTTGTCTGGAGGACTTTAAGTTTTGAGAGTTTTTTAGATTTATTTTTGAATATTTACTGCTTAAAAATTATAGGAAATCATGCTGACAAGTTTCTAGTGTTACCATTGAGGGTTCCAGGGACAGCAATAAAGGGTTCTGCCATACTATATACTGCTCTAATTTAAATAATGATCATACTGTGTCTTTCTGGAGAAGAACCATCTTGGTTGCACTATTCATCCTCTGCCTCCTTTTTGAACAGTACATAAGTACATTTTTTAAATATTGTATGAGCTAAATCTAATTATATAGGCTGCCTTTCCAATTTGTCAGAGTGCACACTGGGGATTTACATCTTTGAAAATCATCCTGTTATCTTAGCAATGGAATCACATTTACTTCTTGCTCTGTGTATCAGAAGGACAAATCCAATTTCTAAAAGAAAGAAAATATCAGAGTGGGTATTTGGAAGACTTGGTTAGACATCTGAAATCATAACTGAAATTTAACTCACCCCTTTTCTTTACGTGTTGTAAAATCACACATAGGACAATAATGGCAAGCAACTTAAAGTCAAAGTTGCAGTGAAATATAATTATATAAGCATACTTTTATATATTTAATAATAGTTGATTATAATCTTTGCAGGGCACATACTACAGGCAAGTAGAAGAGACATGCCAGGTTCTGGGGCATTCAAAATTTACTGCCAGACTATAGCTAATAGTTACATGGCCTGCTATAACCAACAAACTGTGCTGAACTGTGACAAGGTTAATTTGATTCTGCCATAGCATGTGGTAAGAACCCAGCTAATTGCAGTTTATTCAATAAGACTGGTGTGGATACCAGTACCAGTACTATCACAGCTAGTTTAGAGAAAAGCCCCAGAAAATAGAGGGCACAGATCCTGCCCAAGCAAAGGAATACCAAGGCCTGAAAGCATGCCTTTGCCAGCACATGAACACTGAATCACGATCTTTGCCCCAATTTTAACTTCTTGAAAATATAGGAAGCCTGCCCTCCATGGTTCAGTCAACTGTAGCTTAGCATTGTACAGGAACTCAAGACTTCTTCGAGGCAAGGTGGGGCTCATAAACAGGCCCACAGGAAACCAGGAATTTCTGATTAGTAATTTATGGCAGAAAGCTAAAAAGCCATTACAAAAGAATGAGAGCAATTCCCGTGTTTCAAGCGGCAGTCTTGTGTCGAAGCGTCTACTGCTGTTCCTCCAGGTCTGAACAAGACTAGAGGGAGTCGTCCCTTTGGGACAGAGGGGGGGGGGGAGGTCCGTTTTATATCCGATTTCGTTTCGGTTAGCAGCCAGATCTGCCAACAGATCGTTTTCTTCTGTCCGCTGTTACAATCCAGAAGGTTAAAATTACGGATCCTTCTCCTGGTTTTTTATTTTTTATTTTTTACTCTTAGTTAAGGAGTGGCAAGTCAGAGAGAGAGAGACGCAGAGAGAGAGAGGACAAGCGCTGGCCAATTTAATGCCGAAGAAAATTAAACTCGGCCTTGGCTAACTGGCTCCGCCGCCGGAAGGGTTTCTCCCGCCCGTCCGCGGACTCCGCTTCGGGCCAAGATCACCCCAGGTTTCCTAAGTTACCAGGTCACGAGAGAACCAAACGCTGTTGACAAAACCTACGCAATACATTTACTGGAACTGCCGCTTCTCCACGCAGCCGCGCCCAACATGCCCCTCGGGCAGTCAGAGAGCTGAGCTTTGCCCGCCCTGCCTCCCTCCCCCTCCACTTTGTAGACCGCTATAAGAACTGCCGCGCCCGCCTCCGCCTTCTCGACGTTTCACTCGGTCTGCTGAGGCCAAGGCGTTGGCTTTGGGCTCGGCTGCTCTCGCCAGTTTCTGTCTCCTGCTCTCCTGGCAGCTCGTGCGCGACCCCGGCCATGATTGTGGATAACAGCCGGGACGTGGGGCTAGATGGCGATTCCGGCTCTCTGAGCAGCCCGTTCAATTTGGCCTTTTTCTATGGAGCCTCCCCTCACTCCAGCGACGGCAGTTGCTCGCCCACTCCCTCCGCTCCGGGATCCCCCGGCTCTGACTCGGAGCCCTCGCCCAATGGCAGTACCGGCGGCAACTACTTGAGGAAGAGGCGCTGTTCCCGGAACGCCGCGCGCCCGACCGGAGAAGGTACAGACACACCTGGCGGCCGATCCGGCGTAGCCCCTGAAATAAGTTTTGGGCGGAGGGCGTTTATTCCGGCTTTCCCAAAAGCGACGCCGCTTCTGCCGGCTGGGTTAGGCTAGTCGTCCTAAGGTTTTCGGTCTGGTTGATGGATGGCTGTCCCAGCAATCTCGGTGTAGCCGTTCAGTTACGTCGGACTACAGTTCCTAATCGCCTTGGGAGTCATGGGAGTTGTAGTGCAATGCATTCTGACGGGTTAGGGAAGGCCGTTTATATAATGTTCTGCCCCCTTTGTGGTGGTGAGTGTGCGCGCGTTTGCATCGATGTGTCTATGGAGATTCTCAGTCATTCAGGTCTCGGTTGTCCCAAAGGCTTTTTCAAGAGCAACTGGACTTTGCTTTCAGCTGAGCTGAAGAAGCTTCTTGGATGAGAAGCAAAACGTCTTCAAAGAAAAACAAACAACAAAGTCCTGTTGCTCTTGAAAAAGCGCCTTTGGGATTTGCATCGGTGTGTGGTATATGTGTATGTGTGTGTATGTATGTGTGTACATTATCTACTATATACTGTTTGTGTATGTACACACACACACACTTTATCAAATACTTGTTCTGGTTATCTGAATGAGCTCTAAGAATGAAGAATTTGTGGTTAATCTGTGTGTCGGAGCAGGTTCGTACTTCCTGTGGAAAATATGTCTGATTTCCTTGATTATCACATACAAGCTTCTTTTATAAGCTAGTTAAAAAGACCGGCCTTGGATAATCTATTTAGTGGGATGTCCAGAATGAAGGATGTCTTGGTTTTTTGGTGTTGCCCATCACCATCTATTCAGCTGCCCATCTTAAAAAGTGCCTGTTTCCCCTGTCCATGGCGCATCTACCTATATTTCAGTGGAGTAAGCCTGCTTTGCATAATGTTTTGCCTACAAGTCTCTCAAATTATATATGTCAGATCATGTATTTCACTGGGTATGAACATGTTAGAAAACAGTTGGATTGAATAATATATGAATAATGTGCCAAATAATTTATAAGCATCAAAACACTTTAATGGATAATGCCTAAATGCTCTGGATTCCCTGTGTTGGTAAGTGCATTCGAAGACTAGCTTTAGCCTCTAAAATTGCTTGGCTTCTTTCACGGAACTATTTGTGAAAGGTGTTTTTAAAGTTTTGGAATTCACTCTGTCTCCTTCCCCGGAGGTATGACATTCATGGCTACTGTCAGAGTTAGCAGAAGGTGTCTGTTGTAAAGAGAAAATGGAAAAAAAAGGTGTTGATATTGAGCTAAATTTGTGGATTTAAATTTACCAGCAATTTCAGATTTTCATTATCTGGTATTGGATAATAGCTTAATATATTATTATATTGAAAATGGAAAATAATTTATTGGGTACTATGCCCTGCAGTTAATTAATTTTCTGTAAATTATTGATTTACATTTGCTAAAAGTAAGTTTGAAATATACTTACCCATATCAGTTTTAGCATATCTTGATAATTAATTTTTTACTTATGAAGGCATAAGGAGCAAGCAAATAAGATGATATGCTTTTTTTAAAAAAAAATTGATTGGCATTTTACCATAAAAAAGGGATTATAAATTTTGTACAATTAACAATACAGTTAGAAAATATATATATAAGGAATTATATTCTGACCTTGGGATACAATATCACTTTGTGAAGAGTGAAAGCTTTGCTTTCAGTGGAAACATTTCACTTTCATCTATCTGTTCTATAGAACCCAATATGGCTTAAACTGCGTGCCAAATATATAGAGAGACATCGACAGCTTTTAAAACAATGCTAGCTTTCCTAGTTCAAGACTAAAACTTCAAAGTAGGAGACTCTGTTGCTGATGTTACTTCTAATTTTTATGCTCATGATATAAATTGTATGTAACAGAGAACATTTATGGTTAATTTGTACAATGACAAATGAAATCTGATTCTACAAGGTTTTTGAGCAAAGCTTTCCTTCCTTTAAAATATTTGGGAAATAGTGAAATTTTGTAGACTTTCAATGTAGTCACAATTTTTTATACTTCTGGTTTTCTTTTGATGGGATGGGGGAAATTCTATTAAAACTTCTAAAGGGGAAATTATTCTTAAGTTGGGGTTGCTTTTCCTATCCAGAAATTTCAAATCTGTGGGAATTTAGTTTTGTTTTAAAATTTAAATAATAGGTAGACTATGTAGAACATCTGATTTGTACTTTTTAAAATTAGATCACTGCTTCTCTTGGGTTGATGTGCATTATTGTTCCTCTTTTCACTTCTGTTTTTTATGCTTCAAAATACATTGTGTTTAAAGGGTTGATGTCATTAAGAGGATGAATAAAATATTTGCAGCTAATCTTATGGAAGAACATATTTTTGACAAGCGGTTTAACTATGGAAGGGACTTATGCAAGTAATATTGAACATCTATTTATACAGAGTCATTTTAATGCTTAATGGTTTTGAGTAGGAATTTATCCATTCTTATTAAAATATTAGGTAGGGGTTCTCCGTCTTTTCCCCCCTTTCTTTCTATGTAATTGTGTCCGTTTCTTAGAGACTGTCTGCTTAATTCCCTGCCGTTTGCTTGGAAGGTTTTTCAAAAGTAGTTTTTTACTAGGGCTGAGAGAAAATGAGTGGCCGAAGATCACCCTGCTAGCTTTGTGCCTAAGGCAGGACTAGAACTCACAGCTTTCTGATTTCTCCATCTTTGCAATACTACTAATCCCTAAAATTATAAATGATTTTGTATAACATTGCCATGAATATGGCTAAACGCATGGTTTTAATCTCAAAACTTGCTACAGGCTTTTCTTCCTGTGTTACTTGTGTAAGCCCACTGAAAGCTTGCCCAGGCAAAGTGATATGAATTTTGACATTCCTCCCTTCCCTGCAGAAGCCTGAAAAGTTTTGGGGGGAAAATGAATTCTCTAAATTGCTCATGGAACTTTTGATAATCACAACCCAAAATTTTAGAATATCCGGATTTGGGAGAAAGATAATTTGGGGGGTGGGATTACTATTTTGATGCATTTTTAGGGGGGGAAATCTAATTGAAATATTAATTAGTAATTAGTTGTTTCTTGTTTAGAATGAATTTATATGAATTCTCCTTTTCTTTTAAATCTTCTGTTTGTGTCATGCTTTTGTTTTAATTTTGTGTCTTAACAGCTGAGCAACATATGGGGGGAGGAAAGCAACAAAGAGGACCTTTCCAAGGTGTTCGTGTAAAAAACTCTGTGAAAGAATTATTGTTGCATCTTAGAAATAGCAAGCAGATGTCCACAGATTATGGAACTGAGGAATTAAAGGTCTGTGTTGTATGTTTTCGTAAGTGCTGTTCAGAATCAAAACAAGTATTTTATTTGTGAATACAATATTTGCAGCAATTTTATATAGAAGATAATTAACATCTTCATTATAGTGAAATGTAATAGCTTGCATGACCTTTAATAAACAAATATACATTTTTAAAAAATACTTTGTCAGTGAATGAGAATTGCAAATGATACCTAAAAATGGATTGTTCTTTTTTTTTTAATGGGAAAATCCAAAGCATGCATTTGCTGAAGTCAAGGTTCTAGTGAGCAGATTCCTGTCTAATTCAATATTTTTTATTGGTAGTTTTGAATGGTAAATATCACCAATTCCTTATTCTGCCTAAAAGTGGGAAGTGACCACTTTTAGAGTTTTAATTTAGTTTAGACTAGGTGGCACTTGCAGCACAATAATCTTATTCCAGATTCCAAGTAGATTCTTCTTCCAGATGTTTCTATTTTTCCCAACAACTGTTCAGCATTCTGTGGTATTAAATATTTCAAACTTTATTAGGATATTTTGGGATTTCCTATTCCAAGTTTTCTTTTTTCTGCATACATGCACTATTTTTCTATAGAAGGACCAGCAATTTTGAACAATATATAAAAAGTTAAAAGGAAGTAACAAGTATTTTCTTAGCCTTGTCTTAGCGTTCTATAACAGAACATTTTCAGCCTCTAGGGAGATCTGTTATCCAAAGCATTTTCTTTATAATTCCACAAACGCACCATTGGGCATTGCTTCAAGTGTTAGAATTAGTGAATTGTACAAAATATTCAATTATATTCCTTTATTATCCTTCCATTAATTTGAAAAGTGGTAGCTGTAGGTTTAAACAGAGACAATTTAATTACATTCATTGTTAACATACCACAATTTTATATTGAAATGTTTTCTGTTCATTAAATGAAATTAATAAGGATCTGAAAAATTAAGTATATAGCCCAGTGATGATTATGAATGTTTTGTAAGATATATGCATATGCAGACTTTCTAAGCTAGTTATCCTGTTTATGCTTTTATATAATACTGAAATGCATGGACTCTTAGATTACATTTTTATCCTCTTTTGATATTCGTAAGTTTTAATGTCTTTTGGTTGAATTAAATACTGTAGAATGAGAAAAATGTTTGAAGATAGTAGAATATAATTATTGGAAAAACTATAATTAAAATTTTTGCTTTTTCTGAAAAAAATATTAAAAGTTCATAATGTATACTTATATTTCTGTAAATATTATTCTCATGATAAAATAGAGTACTTTAATTATATAAACACATTTTCATTTTTTTAAAATAGGCACAAGGAACATTGATGAAATATGATCCATACACAGGTACGGTTTTTCGTCTCATTTGTTCCTTCAGTTTGTCTTTGAGTATTAGAAAAATGTGCCATAGACTTACAAATTCTGCTTATTTTTTGGTAGAACTAAAAAATATATTGACTCACAATCGGAAAAGAAAAGCTCCAGACTGTCTTTCTGATGGAGTGTATTACAAACGAACAGCTATTTTGCAACCTCAGTTCTTGGTAAGTATTTTTAATGGAGCTTTTCATAGTCAATCTCACATTGCTATACAGCTTCCAACTGTCTTCTAAGGCAAGATGCAATCAAATCAGTTTAAAATCTGTACCCCTTACCTTGCAGACACCTCCGCAGACACCAACTTCTATGGATAATAATATGGAGGATCCCCATAATAATGAGCCTAAGCAAGATAGCAGCTGCGATATGCTGCAGAATATCATCAATATTAAGAATGAATCCAGCCCAGTGTCTTTGAACACTGTACAAGTTAGCTGGCTTCACAGCATGGTCAATCCCAACTCTCCAGGGGAACACCAATATCAAGAGATGGCCGGAGCACCAGGTTTTTCACCTGTTCAAAAATACCAAGCTTTCCAAACAAGCAGCTCTTCTCCAATGCTGGAACTGACCCAGAATTATCAGTTTTCTCCTACACATCAACAACAGGATATGTCCCAGCATTGTATTCCATTGCTGGAATACAGGCCTCACTCTGCAGGCAGCCATTCCTCTGAATATCAACAAAGCATTTTTGACAGCCAAGAACTGCCATATTGTACTACAGAAAGTTTTGCTTCACTTTTAAATGACTCAGAGGGATCAGACAACATCTCTGCTCCACTCTCTCAAGCAATTCCTGGTGGCCTCCAGCAAACTGAAGTCAGCAGCTGCTCTCAGCATTTCAATCAAGTCTCAGATAACACATCCAGGGGTCTTGAGGACCATGGTTTATCTCTGTCGTCTTCAGATATATCTCTGCAACTTCAGAGCAGTGCAGGCAGCACAAGTCAGTTGGGCAAATCATTTTTCCAGTGGCAAGTGGAACAAGAAGAAAACAAAATGGCCAACATCTCTCAAGACCAGATTCTTGCTAAAGATTCTGATGGTGACACGTGAGTACTGTCCAAATATCATTTACTGCAGAAGGGAAAATGGTGAATCAGCATTATTTGTGACTGAACATTTGACTGAACAAAGAGTTCTATAGTACATTAATGGTACTGACATCTGCAGAGAAGAGCCACAAGGTTGGTTAGGAGACTGGAGGCTAAAACATATGAAGAATGGTTGCAGGAATTGGCTATGTCTAGTTTATAAAAGGAAGGACTAGAGGTGACATGATAGCACTGTTCCAATAGCTCAGGGGTTGCCACAAACCCTGACCTTTTGTCTAAAGCACCTGAAGGCAGTACAAAAGCAGTGGATGGAAACTAATTAAGGGGAGAGAACCAACTTAGAAATAATGAGTAATTTCCTGACAGACGGCATAATTAATCAGTGGAACAGCTTGCCTTCAGAAGTTGTGGGTGCTCCCTCACTGGAGAGGTTTTTAAGAAGAGATTGGGCAACCATTTGTCTGAAATGATATAAGATGTCTTGCTTGAGCAGGGGATTGGACTTGAGGACCTCCAACATCCCTTCCAATGGTGGTATTCTGTTACATCTGGCACCATGCCTAAATATGATGAAATAATACATTAGATGATAATACTACCTTAATAAGTCTCAGCAATTTCCGTAGGACTTTTCTCAATGGCTTTTTAGAGTGAATCATATTTTTAAAACATCTGAAATGATTATTACGGTTATTCAGCTTTAAATATTGTGTTAATTTCTCTCCCCCCCCCCACAGATTTCTCCACATTGCGGTTGCCCAGGGACGACGGGCAGTTTCCTATGTGCTGGCAAGGAAGATGGCAGCCCTGCATATGTTGGATATTAAAGAACACAATGGCCAGGTGATTCTCTCAGCATAGCAAATTCCCACCTTATGTCCATGATTATTTCCTTTATTTTCTTATCAAACCCTATTTAGATTGTCTTTTAATATGAAATTGGAAACTTAGTGTGCAATCTATATGTAACAGAATTATTTGCTAAACTATACAGACTAAGCTGATTTCGTTAAGGAGGTGTTCTCTGAAATGGTTTTACTTCATTGAAAAGGCTTTTATGTGATTTGTTTTCTTAATTGCCATTCCTTGTTACAGTGTCTAACACATCTGCTTTTTGTTATTCTAGAGTGCCCTGCAAGTAGCTGTGGCTGCAAATCAGCATCTTATTGTCCAGGATCTGGTCAGTCTTGGGGCACAAGTGAATACTACAGATTGCTGGGGTAGAACTCCACTGCATGTGTGTGCTGAGAAGGGTCATGCACAAGTCCTTCAGGTGAGACATCTGAATTATAAGTTGAACCATTGCATTTCCCCTTTTCTCTTTATTAGCATGTATAATATACATCTCAACACCTACCGGTATAATTATACATTAAGGATTTAATATAGTATATTGTCTGTTAAGTTTATTTACATTATTTAAAAGTATAGTTTTAACTGAACTTTTGCCATCCAGTTTGATCCTAATTGCTCAGGAGCTCGAAGTCTATAAAGTATTATAATATTATGTATAAGCTTTCCAACTCCATGTTAAAACACAAGAAAAATTAATTTTGCATTTTCTTCGTGGAGTCTAACTGACTGAACGATAATGCAGTGGCTCCCATAAATTAATTTTGTTCTCCATTTCATACCTCCTTCCTCTACACATGATAAAAAAACAGCAAACAAGAATGCAGCAATTATCTCTGCAATTCTGAGGAGACATTTGGTTATTTTATAATTGTTTGTTTCGAGTGATAATCAGGTTTTTTGTTCCTGTGAATTGTAATTGTAATTGTACACTGAAGGACAAAGGACCACAAACAGAAATTGTCTAGTTTGAAAGTTCTGTTTTTTAAACAAATTGTTATATAAATATTGACATATTTGTAATTGCATATACTTTTCTGAATTATATAAATTTGATCTCATGCCTTCAGATTTCAGTTACTGTTCCATATATAGTTAATGTAGGTTCTCATTTCATTTTCAGGCAATCCAAAAAGGAGCCATTGTAAGCAATCAATATGTTGATTTGGAAGGAACGAATTATGAGGGTGAGCAACTAATACTCCTACATTGTGTGTTAAGAGGGTAAACTACCCAATTAAAAATGTTCAGGTTTCAGTGCTGATGCTCAGAACTTGAATTTGGCATGTTGTATAACACATATGTTTACTCTTGCTAATGACATTCACTTTTAAATAAAATAAATCATGGAAATAGCTTCAAATGTAATCCCACACTAAATCCCTTCTAACTTGTCTAATGTATTGTTAATTGAGCTTAATAATGCTATGTTGATAATGCTACATTAACCTAGATATGCTGGTTAAATAATATCTGTAGAAGAGGCCTGTATTTTGGGAATTGAAGTTTACATATTTGGAGAGTACCCAAATTGGAAAGGCTGATGGAGAGATTGTAAAAAAAGGCATATTACTGTCAGGGTCAAATAACAAAAAGAGAAATAGTATTCAAACATTTATTTAATTTTTTGTTTAAAAGTAAACCTGTAACCTTTCTCTTCCATCTAGATAAAGATCATAACTATATTCTTAATTATAGTTCTGTACATAGACAAACTTACCAAACAATGTGAAGTTAAATGAATAAAAATACATGCGTTTCTTCAATTGCCAGTTCTTATTTCTATCTCTATTGCATGTCACTAACTAGAGCATAGATTAAAATTCTTTTAAAGTTATGCATTGCAAATAAAAAAAATGAAATCTAGATATTGGAATGACTATTGTTTTTTAATACCTTATTGATCAGAACAAGGTGATTTGGGTTTTTGTTTTGCTAACTGATATGTTTCATATTAAGGTTTGACAGCGTTGCACTGTGCAGTAGTGGTTCATAATGCCGTGGTACATGACCTACAGGGGCAGCAGTCACCTCATACTCCTGAAGTCCAGGAATTAAGGTTGAAAAGCAAGAAGTTGGCAGATACAATCAAATATTTAATTCAGATGGGGGCCTCTGTTGAAGCCAGAGTAAGTCACATAAAGAAACATTAGAACAGACTTAGATGTTTACCTTAGAAATGATTCACATACTTTTGTTTTGCATCTGTTTGAAGATATAGATGTTTAGAAGAATGTGCCATGTGATCTGATATAGTCATAGGCAAAGAATATTAACTCTCTATATTTGAGAGTTCAGTTTGATCTTTTATGTTTCTGGGTAGATATTCTATAGGTTTTTAAATGTATATGTGTTGCACATAAAGTAAACAGTATTAAGCCAAAAAATAGTTTATATTTTTACATTATTGAAATAATACACCAATTTTAAATTTCAGTTTGCTTTTTCTCCTCTAGCACATTAGCATGTAAAAAGAAAAAAATCTCACTTTAATTAGTATTCATAAATCAGATTACTGTCCAAGCTTGTAATGGAGCGATACTGAATAACAAGCAAGGCACATGAATGAGTTAATGGTTGACTAATATTGCAGGAATCATATTTCCACAAATATTTGTCTCTATTTCTGAAACAAATAATGATAATAAAAATACCCTCCTAACTCTTTAATTCCTATATAATTTCTTATTTAGTACTTAGACAATAACACTTAGATTTATATACTGCTTCATAGTGCTTTACAGAACTCTCTAAGAGGTTTACAGAGTCAGCATATTGCCCCCAAGAATCTGGGTCCTCATTTTACTGAGCTTGGAAGGATGGAAGGCTGAGTCAACCTTGAGCCGGTCAGGATCGAACTCCTGGCAGTGAGCAGAATTAACATTTAATACTGCATTCTAACCACTGCACCATCGGAGCTCATCTTGTTTAATCATTAGACTCATTCATCAAAGTATATTTTATGTTTTCATTTATAGTGACTAATTGTGTGTGTTCTTACATTTTACAATGACTAAATGTGCAGTGTGTAATATTATTTGGACATTTTCTTTTGTGTATGGACAGGACCGTAAAAGTGGCCGTTCAGCCCTTCACTTAGCAGCTGAAGAAGCAAATGTGGAACTCCTTCGACTGTTTTTAGAGCTTCCGAATTGTCTGTCTTTCATCAATGCCAAGGTATGTAAACAACAAGCCATGTGTTTAGGGGAGTCCTGTTTGCAGAAATAATCCGCCTGCTTCTCATCTCCTTTCAAATAATGATTTTTCTCTCTTGTAACTAGGCTTACAATGGCAATACTGCACTCCATGTAGCCGCTAGTTTGCAGCACCGAATGACTCAGCTGGATGCAGTTCGTTTGTTGATGCGCAAAGGAGCTGATCCAAGTGCCAGGAACTTGGAAAATGAGCAGCCAGTTCACTTGGTTCCTGATAGCCCTGTTGGAGTTGAGGTAAGAGATAAAAGATATCTGAAATCTTGTTTTTATGTGAAGTAGATTTCACACTTCATGTTTTTTTCTTTCTTTCCTATGGTAGCCCTGTTACAGAATGAAGAGACGTGCACCTAGATTTTTTTTTTTAAAAATAATATCTTTGTAATAAACAGGGTTGAAAATGTTGCGTTCTTTTATGACTTATTTTACTTGCTTCTGGAATGAAATGAAACTACAAAAGTAGGGAGACATCCCTTACGTTGAGTTTATTAATATTTTTTATAAAAATAGAAACGTTGTTTTTCAAGGCTTGAAATATAAGGTGCTTTGCAAACGTGTGTTTCTTTTAGAGTGTCCTTTATCATTACAGAATTTTTTGTTTTCTTTATTCCATTAAATGACTAGTTTGCATCTTTAGAGGGAGGCTTTTTCAAATTACAGAGCATGCATAAATCAATGAGCTGCACTATTTTAGTTTCAGTAACTCAAAAAAAAAGGAAATAGATGCACCTGGAAAGTATAAATTATAGTGACATATGTACATCAACCTTTTCCGTTCTTCATGGATAGTTCTTTTGGGAATTAAGATCTGATGTGTTACAGAAGCCATTCAGTGAGCAATTCAATAAGCAGTCTGTTGATGTTATCTTCAGGTTAATACAATACAGGGTAGTCCTTGTTTAGCAGCCACAATTGGGACTGGCAACTAGGTCATTAAGCCAAAAGGTTGCTAAGTGAAACTACAATTGTGCTTACGATTTTGCAGTTAGTCTTCAGGTTATAATATTAAATGGGACCAGAATTATGTTACCAATCAATGTAGTCATAAATGCACTGCATACTATCAGGCTTAAGTAATGTTGTATTAACTGCTGTTGAATAATTGGGCTTTTTCCCTTCTATTTCCTCTTTCTCAGATAAGACGAATCTTAAAAGGGAAGACGAGTCAGCAGAGATCATCAGTCTATTAAGCTCCATGAGTAAAAATGACGCATACTCGCTGTCAGTTAGGCAGCCCCCATGTAACTGTAAATAGACCATTTGTCCAGTGGAGGCAAATGTTTGTTGTTTCTATGAAACAAGAATATTTTGTTCACTATTGTATAGTGGGTTAATAACAATTCTTCACAGATGAGAATATTTCATACAAAGCATTCTGTAATCATTTGAATTACTCCAGTAAGCAATTTAACATGTCAAGAACAAAACTGACAGTTATAGTCCTTCATATTTCTACCCAAAAGTAATTTCTGTTCAGTGTACTGTATTGTTTATTGGATTATCTTGACTTCGCATCAGGATATAGCAAATATTAAGAATAATATATAACAAGAGCAGACATTTTTGCTGTGGCTTATGATATAGAATATAAGTATTCTTAAGAATACTAAAAATTAACTAATAGTCATTTATATTTTAGCTTTTTTTCTTTTTATGTAGTTCTTTATAGTTATTTTGAGTAGGTATAGTTAAAGGTAATGAAAGTTCTAATAATTTAAACCTTTTACAGTGGGAAATTCTGTGTAGAATTCAGTAAAGTTTTTAATTTTTTTAACATAATTGTTAAATTGTTTTGTGAGACACTTTTCAAAACGGTTTATAAAGCATTGTCTATATGGTGTTTTCATTGGTCACAGCAATAATTTATGAAGATTTAGAAAATAAAGCTGGCCTTGTGTTCATTTTTTTTCAAATTAATTCTTTCCAATTAATACTTCCTGATGGTAACTGAGTTTATAGATTACATAAAATTATTCATGTTTGTAACAAAAAAAATCAAGAGTTCAATTCGAATAAATAAGCAATAGTATGACAAAGATTCAATTAGAGTCTAAAAATGAACTTCATTTGATGAAAATGATGCTGATTACATGTCATATATAAACTTTTTGTCATTTGTAAAAAAAATTATAACAAATAAATTAGGACTACCTGTTATATTCTAATAGCAATACTTTTAAAGTCAGTACTTTATTTTCATTATGTAGCAACATGCAACAATTAATTATTTGCACTGTAGATACTGATGGCCACTAGCTTTTATGACTTTGTGGATGATAGAATTGTCAGTAGCTATTGAGCATGATACCTCTATCCTGTTCAAGAGGAATTGAAGAGGAATATGAATTTCAAGAGGCAGTATAATTTGAAATACTAGTTGTTTTAAAAGTTGTTGTATACATATTTGCATATGATAGGAGTGCAAAGACTGATTTTTGTGGCTCAGTGGTCCCAAAGATTTCAGTTCTTTTGTTTCTAAAAGGCAAACTATTTCACCATTTAAAAACCCGAAACAGTATAAAATCCATCCACTCCGACTCTGGAGAGTGGTCAATACACCACATAAAGTGTGGTGTCATCCTCAGATTGATAGAAGTCACATATCCCTAGTTTATGGTACTCATAAAGGCATTTGGCTAATGACAGAAAACTGAATTGATGTTTGGTCTGTTTGGGATTCTTCCACACTGACTTTGATTCTCTCATTTTGAATCAATAGATGTATGTCTCAGGGCTTTGCAAAAAATTAATTGCATTATATTATTTTACCTTATAGGTATAGTAGGTAGCCAGATGTTAATATATCAAAGAATGTAAATAAAACATATTAAAATATTTCATTGTATTAAATACTTTTAGAATTGCATTGCTTTTTAAAAATTCTGTACATACCGTTCTTGAATCACTACCCTGAATCATAAATTTTCCATAATTAATCAGATCATATTGTTTGATCAAGTATGTCTTGTAGACAAATAATAGGGAAATTTATATTTGATATTTAGAGGTACAAATATATCTTTTGAAATAAACTTGTTTTAATCAATATAAGTGGTGTCTTTGACTGATATTAATACTTCTGTACTTCTGGCATTGGTTTTTCTTATTGCAGTTGCAGTCAGAAATACAACAATGGGATTCTTAGATGAGATTCTGGCTTTCGTCCTTGCTTTCTCTTTAAACCTAATGTTGCCTTTCAAAGTGTAAAAGAACAATTTTAAAACACCAAATACCAAAGTTTTTAAATGTGTATATGTCATAGGTCATGTAAAGGGATAATTTTCCCCCATAAAGTATTGTTGAAGATTTTATTTATTTTAAAAAAATTATATGGCCTTCCAATCCACAGTGACATTGGGTGGCTTGCAGAACTAAAACCCCATTACAAAATAAATACTGCCCCACTCTGCCCGCCCGAAGACAACAGTCAAACCAATCTCTTGATTGGCTCTGTATTATTGGCATGTCTTTGGGGCCTATTGGCATGTCTTTGGGGCCTTTCGAAAGAGTATCAGAGTGGGACCAATCTTATTTTCCACAGGGATGATGTTCCACAGGAAGGGAACCACCACGGAGAAGGCCCTTTTTGGTACCATCAGATAAACCACCTTAAGAGAGAAAACCCATAAATGTCCTGCCTTCTGCTCTGGTGGGTTGGCCAGTTATAATTGGAAAAAGACATCCTTCAAAAAACTTGGCTCCAGGCTATGTAGGGCTTTAAAGGTAATAATCAGCACCTTGAATGGGACCAAGAAGCAAATCTGCAGCCAATGCATTTCCCACAAGAAAGGTGACATGCAAATGTAGACTTTTGTCAGCATTTGAACCAATTGAAGTTTCCAGATACTTTTCAAGGGTAGCCCCATATAGACCACATTGCAGTTATCAAGATGGGAGGTGAACAGGCATGGGTGACTGTGAACAGGGACTGTTGGTCCAAGAAAGGATGTAATTGACACACAATCTTCAGTTGCGTAAAGGCCCTTCCAGCCATGACTGCCACATGCTCCCAGATTACGCACTGGTTCTGTTTGGGGCAGTGCAATTCTCCATGGATCAAAGAGCCCCAAACCCAGAGCCATTCCATCTTACCAAGGTTCACGTTTTAGCCTGTTGCTCTCTATCCAGTCCTTAAGAGCCTCCAGGCACTGTGGAGGGAGTTCGTGGCATTGCTTAATTCACCTTAGGCTCAGACATATAGTTGGGTGTCATAAGTATCAATAAAGGAGAATATTTGTAGCTCAAATCCATGCTATTATTTTCAACAGTGATACTCAGGGGAAGTAAAGGGATTTTAAACAAAGGGGTCAGGTCTGTATATGGTGAGAAAGGTAAGTGTCTACATTTAGGCAAGTAAAACCAAATGCACAGGTGTGAAATAGTGGGAACCTACCTCAATAGTAATAACTCAGAGGGATCTTGGAGTTCTAGTGGACAATCATTTAAATATGAGCCAGCAGTGTGCTACAGCTGCCAAAAAAGTCAATGCAGTCCTATGCTGCATTAACGGGGATAGAATCAAGATCACACGGAGTGTTAGTACCACTTTATAATGCCTTGATAAAACTACACTTGGAATATTGCATCCAGTTTTGGTCACCACGATATTTAATGGGGAAAAAAAGGACTAGGGGAGACAGTCTTCCAGTATCTAAAGGGCTGCCGCAAAGAAGAAGGGTTCAACCTATTCTCCAAAGCAGGGTCCCCAACCCCTCAGGCTGTAGCCTACTACCAGGACTTGAGTCATTTACTTGAGTCATTGAGGCTGTGAGTGCACCCATGAGCATGCATCCCCACTCATGCAAGCAGCAGGTGAGCACTTGCACACATGCTCCATTTGTGCGAGCAACTGGTGTGCATGCCCTTCACTTGCACAAATGGAGCTGTGCGCTGTGTGTGCTTCCCCGCCGCTCATACAGAACCATCTCCTCTTCCTCCCCTGACAGTCCGCAAAGCCAGAAAGGTTGGGGAATTCTGCTCCAGAATTGGACTTCATGGCTTCAATATCCTTTTCATCAGATCATCCGACACAATCAGCTTCAATGAGCAATGAGTCTTGGGGGTAGAGGTCAAACAAGTCATGGAAACTGCTGTTGTGGCCCACCAGCAGCCCGTGCAGCTGGTAGCGGATCCCGATAGAGAAGAGGCTGATGTGATGCACCAGCAGCCTGTGCAACTGGCACCTGAGTCGGACAGTGAGGAGGCTGGAGAGGACTCGGTGCCAGAGGCAGAGATTCAGCCAGGGCCTTCAGAACCTCCAGAAACTCCCATCAGTGATGAGGAAGAAGAGGAGGAGCCTATTCTCAATGCACGGGCACGCAGAGTTGCCAAAAGGCAGGAATGGTTCCTCAGGAGGAGGTCTCCTCGGGAGTAGGCTTGGGGTTAATTGGCCACTCCCCTAGTCTATTTAAGGGATGATCACGCAGGCAGCCATTTGCAGGAAATGTTTGTTCATATACCTTCGTGTCTTGAATTCAGAAATGTCTGCTCGGCTCTTGTTCTCTCTCTTGGCATTCTTCCTGCAAATTGCTTCTGGGCATTTTGCCAACCATCCTAAGTGTGGTGTTATCTTCAAGACTGTTTGCTCAGACTTGATTTATTATTTCATGGACTCGTGCTGGCTGTTAATGAAGATGAATTAACAGCCGGTGTTCAGCAAAGACTGCTTTACACTGTATTTGTGTTTGCCGACTACTAAGAAAGCTCATTAGTAGTCTTTAATTTAGTAAACGAAGGTTTGGACATAATTTGTGTGTGCTGCATTCTTTGTGGTCCGTAGCTGGGGCAGAACAACTGCAACATGGAAAAATAAGCTGTTCAATTAGCTTAGAAGGAATTGATTTAGTCCCAAAGAGGTCTAGTTTTCCTTAATCAGACAGCTACTTATTAAGAAATGATTTGATTCTTCTCACTCTCCGGATTGAGTTTCATTCTATATTGCCTTGCAGTTTTTGAAACATTAGGGAGCAAGATAATGTGACTATCTCCAGGAGCAATTTAACAAACACCTCTCTCTCTCTGTCCAAATAATCACATGTTTTTTCTCTCTGGAAACCAGATGCAATCAAGAAAGAAGCAGGGTGAGGTGATTGCTGGAATGCTGATTTTTCAGTTTCATTTATGGTCAGCTGAATCCCTTTTCTCATCTATCCTAGTCTCAGAGAAAACTAACAAGGATACACATGCATTTGTGCACAACTGCAATACCAGATAAGAGAGAGAGAGAGACAGATGTGTGAAAATGTCCTAAGGATGCATTTTAGGGAACCATTATTGTCTTATCAGTAATTTTCACACTTCCATATTATAAAAGGGAGTAAAGATGCCTTTGGTCTATACAACAGCATTAACTCTAACCATACCACATTCCACCTCCAATGGACAATATCTATCTATCTATCTATCTATCTATCTATCTATCTATCTATCTATCTATCTATCTATCTATCTATCTATCTATCTATCTATCTATCTATCTATCTATCTATCTATCTATCTATCTATCTGATAGTGACAGCTTCCACATTTCCCATGAAAACTACCTTGCTTTCAGCAAAGTTATTGACAGGAATCCATAGTACATTCTTATTGATAAGCTGTTAAAGCAACTAATAGAAGAGGCAAAGAACCTTCAAAAAAACGTGGACATTTCACAGCAAATATTCTATCAACTCTTACTACAGTGACACTGGAAAATCGAAGATCTAAAAATAAAAGAAGGTAAAATCATGATTTCGTTCAATGTCACAGAACAAAACTAGCAAAAGAATCCATGTGCAGGAGAAGAACAGGCAGTACTGGAGGACAGAGTTAAATAGTTATCAGTTTAGAGTCCTTGTGTTCCCACAACCACTCCAAGTCTACCTGAATTCTGTTGACTTTTATCTGACACCAATTTAGTGTTGATTGTAGAAGATGACCAGGCTGAGCCCAAGGGAGGGGTCAAATACACCATCAGTCTTAAGTCCCTTTGTGCCCAAAAGTGATCTAAGTCCAGCCCACCTTGAATTTCATTGACTCTTATCTACTGCCAATTTGCTTTGACTTTAGTAGTTCTGATTCTTGTAGAGAACATAAGCTTTCAATAAACCTTTATATTCATTTAAACTACCTGGACTTCTGATTTCCCATGCTTGACATTGAACTTTAATTGATCAGATTCTTGTGTATAGGCTTGAATAATCTATGCTGCAACCTTACGAATGGTCCCGATTCTTTGTGCCTGATATGATGACAGCAGTACTACACAACACATCCAACCTAGTCAAATATACTAAGATGAAAATACCTAGAACTATGGACCTGATCAACTTCTGTCTCACTGCTTATTTTCAGTTTGATGTACAAATGTAGCAACAAATCATAGGAACACTGATTTATTTATTTATTATTTATTTATTATGGTGTTCTTATATGCCGCCCAACTCCCGAAGGACTCAGGGCGGCGTATAACAGAAAAAAAAATACAGGACACCAATTTATAAATAACACATTAAAATGAGATATATAAAAATTAAAAAACACAATATTTAAAATCATCCAATACCCATTCAATAACCATACATACTTGGGGTGAGCTTGAGTGGTTTAGGCTCTACCCCCAGCCTGCAGGAAAAGCCATGTCTTGACGGCTTTTCGGAAGGCCAGCAGAGTGGGGATAGTTCGGGTCTCTGGGGGAAGTTGGTTCCAGAGCGCGGGGCCTGCCACAGAGAAGGCTCTCCCCCTAGGGCCCGCCAGGCGGCATTGCTTGGCCGACGGGACCTGGAGGAGGCCAACTCTGTGGGCCCTAACCGGTCGAAGGGAAGTATGAGGCAGAATGCGGTCCCGGAGATAACCTGGTCCTAAGCCATGAAGGGCTTTAAAGATGGTGATCAACACCTTGAATTGGACCCGGAGACCAATGGGCAACCAATGCAGCTGGCGGAGTATAGGTGTCACGTGGGTGTACCTTGGCACACCCACCACAGCACGCGCAGCCGCATTTTGCACCAGCTGAAGTCTCCGGATACTCTTCAAGGGTAGCCCCATGTAGAGCGCATTGCAGTAGTCTAAGCGCGAGGTGACAAGGGCATGAGTGACCGTGAGTAGAGCCTCCTTCTCCAAGTATGGCCGCAACTGGTGCACCAGGCGAAACTGTGCAAAGGCCGCCCTAGCCACAGCAGAAAGATGGTGATCCAATTTTAGCTGTGGATCTAGGAGGTCCCCCAAGTTGCGGACCTGATCCGAGGGAGTCAGTTTTTCTCCCTCGAACACCAAGGAGGGACAGTTGACATAGTCCTTAGGCGGCAGTATCCAAAGCCACTCAGTCTTGTCGGGATTAAGTCTGAGTCTGTTCCTCCCCATCCAGATCCTAATGTCGTCCAGGCACCGGCACATTACATCAACTGCCTCCCTGAAGTCAGACGGGGTGGTGATGTACAGCTGGGTGTCATCAGCGTACTGGTGGAAACACACCCCATGTCTGCGGATGATCTCCCCCAGCGGTTTCATGTAAATGTTAAACAGGATGGGCGAGAGAACCGACCCCTGAGGCACCCCACATGATAGGGGCCTAGGGGACGATCTCTGTCCTCCTGCTAACACCGACTGCATCCTATTGAGATAAGAGGAGAACCACCGCAAAACGGTGCCTCCCACCCCCAACTCACCGAGACGATGCAGAAGGATATCATGGTCGATGGTATCGAAAGCCGCTGAGAGGTCAAGTAACACCAGGATGGAGGAATTTCCCCCATCCCGGGCCCGCCAGAGATCATCCATCAGGGCGACCAAGGCAGTTTCTGTACTGTAGCCGCGCCTGAAGCCCGACTGATAAGGAACTAGATGATCTGTTTCATCCAGAAGCTGCAGAAGCTGAGTAACCACCACCTTCTCCACAACTTTCCCCCAGAAGGGTAAGTTGGAGACCGGATGATAGTTCTTCAAATCAGCTGGATCCAGGGAAGGCTTCTTCAGGAGGGGTCTCACCACCGCAGCTTTTAACGACTGCGGTACGGATCCCTCCCTCAAAGAAGCGGTGACCACCGCCTGGATCCAGCCGCGTGCCACCACTCTACTAGCCGAGACCAACCAGGAGGGGCACGGGTCCAATAAACAGGTGGAGGTACCCATCGCCCCCACAGCTCTGTCCACATCTTCGGGAGAAACAGGCCCAAACTCTTCCCATAACGGTGGACGGTGGACTAAGATGGAATCACTACAGGGTTGGTACTTCTGTTATCTTGCAATTTTACTGTTTTAGGCTTCTATGATTCTTTGTTGTGGAAAAACCAAAACAATTGTCACCAGTGACAAAGCATTTGTTGTGTATTGCTGCCATAGTAAGGTAAATCTAGATTTTTATATTGTGTGAACATAGCCTCTGATTCTTTGATAATCTTTGTTTTATATTTACTCTTTAGCATGTGCTAAAACCCCCACATTTGGTTGTGGGTTGCATATTTCTTAAAAAAAACTGATGGAATCCTCTTTTTAGTTAATAAAGAGAGAAACCATCACAGGTTGGAAATAAATACTTGCATGTATTTTCTGAATAGTGAAATTATTTTATTTCCCTCTTCTTTTTTTCAGTCCCCAGTTAATTCACTGTGCAAACAGTGTATTACTCCAGTAGTGTGCATAATGAGTATCAAATATTTCTATCCTTAAACAAGAGTCTTCTCAATATCTGTGCGCATGCACAGAAAGCAAAAGAACTCAAATGGCGGCGTCCAGGCGGGCGGGGGAAACGGGCGGGGGCAGCCCCGCGCCACGACCGCCACCGGCTCCATCGGCTCTGCGACGACTGACAGGTAAGAGCAAACTGGGAGCATTTCACCCTTGGCAGGGACCAATATATCTTGGTTACAAAAAGTTGTTTTGTATGAATTTCCAAAGTAGCATTTGGAAGGAATGCTTAACTTCCAGAATACCACTTTTCTTTTAAATTTAATTTGAAACTAAAATTGTCTTTTTAAAATGTAAAGTAGAATAGAGGCGTCACGGGAGTTATTGCATTATTTGGAGTTCAGAGTCCATATTGGTGATCACTGTTGTAGAATGATACCTAGCAGCTTGCAAGGAAGCTGATCTACTGACAGATAATGTAGGCTTAACTTAGTTCATGTAGTTATGTCAACCCTGTAAAAACTCATTGGAAAGAGAAGAGGCAAATGAGAGCATATACTGAAAAAGTGACTCAGTGGGAATACAAACAGCAACAGGGGATTTGTGGGAGAGTTTAGTAGACGAGATAAGAAGGCAGAGAAGCCAATTGACCTTCTCTTTTCAGAGACTAAGGGTCAGAGTGAGTTTAGCAAGTGTGGAAGAAAGTTAGGGCTCCAAACTCTGGAAAAGTATAATAGTTAAACTACATTTTACATCAAATAGTTCTTAAAGAAGAATAATGCCTAATTATTCATATTAAAAAGCCAAAAGGGGAGAGGATGTGTTCCAGTTGATTGCGCAGAGTGTCAAATATGTAAGTGTATGCTTGTTAACAGTGATATATTGACTGTATATTGAAATCAAAGTGACTGAACTAGAAATGCTTAGAAAGCCAATCAGGGAATAAAACCAAGATGCTTGAAATGGAGATGTTAGAGAGCCAGATGAGATCTGCCAAGATGTGATAGGTTCATTCCATTCCTAGAATGACAGCTTCCATCATTTCAAAAATAAGGAGGAGATCCTCATAGAAGCAGAGGTGGTTTCCTCCCGGTTCGGACTAGTTCACCCGAACTGGTAGCAACCCGCTGGTGACATCACGATGATGTCTCGGAACCGGTTCAGTCGGTGCCAGTCTGTGGGCACTGCCATCTTTTTTTTTTGAATTTTTTCAGATTTTTTTAAAGAATTTTTTTGGGACATTTTTTCTGGGTTTTTTTTTCTGCACATGCGCAGAAGCCGAGTTTCCGGCACTGTGCATGCAGTCGCCATCTTGTTTTCAGCTTTTTTGGGGGAATTTTTTTGGATTTTTTGTGCGGCCACGAGGCGCGGGAGGAAGCAAACCGGCAGCGAGGTAAGTTAGAACCCATCCCTGCATAGAAGGGGCTTAGTTCTCAAATAATGAATCCATACAATGAAATATTACGTCAGGTTAGAAGAGTTTAGATTTGTCATGACTTAGTCCTCAGAAAAATACTGTAGCAGACGGGGTTGTGACAGCAATCCTATGCCCAGATCTTGCTTACAACAGAACCTCAGATTCAACTTAAATACTCGTCACTTTGCTAATACCAATAGGAAATGATATCTTTCTTTCTCTCTTTCCTTCCTTCCTTCCCTCCCTCCCTCCCTCCCTCCCTCCTTCCTTCCTTCCTTTTTTCATTTTTCAAGTTTTTATTCAATATGTATAGTAGCATCAAACATATCCAATATCTGAAACAGTGTACAAAAATAATTAACATGCATTACAATTCCTAGGAAAGATGTTCTCTTACTAGAAATCCTGGATTAAGTTATCAAATAGATGGTATGAAATGGATGACATCAATTTGAATTGATCATATCTATTTGCTGATTGGTGGCATATTTTATCCCTCTCAATTTCTTTTTCCATCCTCCTTTTGAGATTTCTTACATTGTTTTACTGGTATCTCAAACTTGTTTATTAGCTGTTACATTTATTCTTTTTTTAAACAATTATTTTATTAAAGTTTGTAAGTAAAAGACTAAGGCAAACTAAGAAAATATAGAAAGTGAAGAAAAAGGGGAAATGTAACAAGATAGAAAAAAATAAAATAAAAAAGAAGACTGTATTCTTTATAGTCTCAGTCAGAAAATTACAGCACTGAGAAATAGTGAAAGGTTATCTCAGTATTTCCATAAAAAGTTAAAGATTGTTAGCACATTCTGAAAACCTTATGGCTTTGTTCAGAAGTTAATTACTTTGCCAGGTAATGATTACCATAATTTTCTGATACCCAAATGAACTGTTTAAACTGGCCCAAAACACACTAGATTGCAAGATCTTAAGAAATCTCTTGCATTCTTGCTCAATATTGAATAATATTTCATCGTAACAACCTTGTGAGATTTGGATAATTGTAAAATATATATTTTTTAAAACAACAACAACAATATATTTTTATTTAATTTTAGTGTTCCATGAATTCCATTTGAAAGATCATACATATTTCATACTTTTTCTAATATGTTGAATCTCCCTTAAATTTTACTTGGTTTTAGTGGGACTCTAGAATGCTAAGGCTTAGATTTAGTATATTACATTGGGCTTTCTAATTTGTTTATGGCAGCATCCAAAATCACAATTTCAGATCACTCCGGATCTACATGATAATCGTACTGCCTGTTTTGACTCCTTTCTTGCTTAATGGATCCTGTCTACATTATTAGCCAGTAGTTTATATCATGGATTATGGATTATTATGGATCCATTAAAAAAAGGTCAGAGAATACATTTTTTCTTTCTTGATGAAGAGAAGGACCATATCTCATCTTCAGATGAATTTAGCCCAGACCTAAAAGAAAAAAAGAAAACCAAACTGAATCAATTTTCATGATATACAAATTTTAGAATGATTGAAATTATGCATATAAAAATAGTTGCTGTTTTTGCATAATAAATTTAAGAATTTCAATCAGAAATATAATGCTTTAGATTAAGCAGAAAAATCTGTGACTGATTCAGATGAAATAGGGATTACTTAAAGACACTATAAATGATTAGTAAGAGATATGAGAAACATTTCAAAAGTAAACAAACATTTTCGGGATCAAGTTATCTACTTACAGGGTGTTTATCTAAGAATGAATTTCTGTTTTCTGAATACGTCTTACAATAAGACCAGCGTATACAAATTTTCATATTAGAAATTTTTCACTGCAGCTGACAAATAAACTTGAAATTGAAGCTGGGTTTCCATTCTGATTCAGCTCAAAAGCCTGTTCTATTGCTGGAACTTCCCTGAGATCTACAGTAATTCTGCTACACCACATGCAAAGTGTACTATCAATGAGTCAATAAGCCTAGTTAATTTTACAGTTTGGCCCTATATATGTATATGTCTGTTTGTGTGTGTGTCTGTATGTGTGTGTATCTTTTCTTTTATACTTTTATACTATTGAATTCAGCGGTGGGTTGCTCCCAGTTCGGACCGGTTCTAAGAACCAATAGCGCTGGTGGTGGGAGGCTCTGCCCACCCACCCGGGACGCTTCTGTGCATGCACAGAAGTGTCCCGCACGAGCGCGCATGCGAACCGGTAGTAAAGGGTTTTAGAACCCACTGCTGATTGAGTTTTATTATGTACTAGTCTTTGACTGCAATAAAGATACTTCCTTATTAGTACAGAACCATATTTTGCAATTATCACAGAAAGTAACTAAATAAAAAAAGAAGATAATGATTTTTCACGAATTTATTTTAATTTTTCTTCCATAGATAGTTTAGAAGCAGAAGCTATTCAGCAAAGCTTATGTGGGAGTTAAAGGGATCATTTTTTTTATAGTATTTTGATATTATCTTTGAATCCTTGTGTTTCATGATCCATCTTCTGCTATGAAGCTTGTTATAATGGGATCATATGAATTAAATGACTAATAGTTTTTAATTGCTTTTTAATAACTTCATTTCCTTAGTTATTAGAGAGAATTAGGCTGATCTGGCTTGGGGATAGGGAATAAATAAATGGAAGATTTTTTTTTTAAAAAAATACACATGTGCATGCAAATACACACACACATAGGAAAAAAGAATTTTGTATTTTTATCCAACAAAAATAAAAAAGGAAAAAGGGAATGGCAAAAAAAAGAGTAGAGCAGCAACAAGTATTACTGTAAACAAACAAGGGTTTCTCATATATGTATATATGGATGACCATATTTACTATAATCATTATCTGAAGTCATAATCTCTATCAGTAAGCAATTATAGTTAAACTACCGATAATGCCAGGCCTTTATCGACTCAATAGTTGGATTCATCCACTGAATAGTTGGGTTCATCAACCAATTAACATTTATTTATGGTCCCATAACAAATACAATAAAGAACAACTGTAATGGCATGTTTGAATAACCTTGGGAGAAGGAGGAAGAGCTGCAGCCTAAACAATGGTCTGATTAATGAAACCTGAATTTGGATAGGGTGGAGAAAGCTTCTCAAAAGGGACCCACCATAATTTTCAGGAGATAAAACTAAGGGAAGGGAGATGTGTTTTCATACTTGCAAGATTCTGTAACAATACAATACAATTGTTACAATAAAGGTAACATCAATACTCAAGGTTGCTCCTTGTCCTCTAGACCAGGGGTCTCCAACCTTGGCAACTTTAAGACTTGTGGACTTCAACTCCCAGAATTCCACAGCTAGCAAAGCTAAAAAAGCTGGCTGTGGAATTCTGGGAATTGAAGTCCACAAGTCTTAAAACTGCCAAGGTTGGTGACCCCTGCTCTAGACTATCTGAAAGGTCCGAAACCAGCATACTATTGTATTGATAAAAATATTGCAACCTTCTTGGAGGTTTCTGAAGAGAAACCATGAGTTTATCTTTCTACCTATGAAGGACAAATCTCCAAGAAATAGCATGGAAGATGCATTTCTGTTATCCAGCTCTCTTATTTCCACAAAATAGGTATGCAATTCAAACGAATATGGGCATCCAAAGTATAAACCTTGTCTCCATGTCAAATTAATATGCTTGACAATATCTATGATGTAATTTTTCCAGAATAAAATGATTTTAGGACATTGTAAAAACATGTTTTAATGAAGTGTTATTTTTAACTACCCAGATTTTCTGGTAGTTGGAGGGGAAACACATTTAATAAATTATTATAATTATTACAGTTAGAGGGGATATACATTTAATAAATTATTATAATTATTACATCTTTAACAACATGATGATTTCATTCCTTTTCTCTATAACTGTAATGGGATATAACATACTACATGTCTACTAAAAAGAAGGAAATTCCTTATCAAATTGATCAACTTAAAATCTGAAAATCCTTTTCTTTTTCTTCCGCAAGATAATTATCTCTTCTAATCTTAGTCACATCAAAAGAAACTCAGAATCTGTTGGAGGATGGAGTAATTTTGATCAACAAGTTTTGAAAATGTGTGTTGAAACATGGAATTAATGATCCAAAAGAATTTTTAAATATTGCTTTAAAAAATATTTACTATGGTTCTACTAAGGATTTTCTGGATATATTACTGCTTTATAGGTATTTTAATATCTTTTTATTTGGTATGTCTTCTATAATTATGACTGGAGATGTAAATCAAATATTGTAGCATTGAAAATACTTATTTACCTAAGCTTAATTCTTATTCATGGAATATATTTGTAAGTTTATATGTTTCATTTAATTTATGTCTTAAAAACCTTTACAAGTTTTTTTCCAAATATCTATGGAGATTATCAGTCATCCAGGTCATGGTTGTCCCAAAGGTGCTTTTTCAAGCGGTAACTAGACTTTCTGGTTTTTCTTTGAAAACATTTCACTTCTCATCCAAGAAGCTTCTTCAACTCTTCAGAGAAGAAGTTTCTTGGATGAGAAGAGAAATGTCTTTAAAGAAAAACCAGAAAGTCTAGTTGCCTCTTGAAAAAGCACCTTTGGGATAAGCTTTTTTCAGTTCTACATTAGAATTTTCAACTAGTTATTTTCTGATTTTTGAATCCTTAATTGGATGGATTAATTTTGTCAGTATTAAACTGGAGGATTCTAAGGAGTTAAGTATGACAACAGGAAGACTGTGTGTATGTGTGCAGAGCCACAGATATAACCTTGAAAAAAACATACATAGAAACAGTTATGAATTGGACTAGATGACCTACAAGGTTCCTTCCAACTCTAATAACAAATCTTAAAAAAATCCAAAGTTTGGGTTAAGCTTGGGAAATGGAGAAAATGTGAGAAAGAAGGTTCCAACTTATACCATCTTGTGATTTAAGAGGAGGAGAGAGCAAACACTGCCAGGCTTTCAAGATTATGTTATTATAGTCCATCTTAGTAAAGCAGAGGTCCAGTTAAAATTGTAGAGTCTTTTTTCTCCATAGTGGGTGGAGCTAGCCTCCAAGATTGGGAATGACACATATCGCAGCCAATTAGGACTGAGTCTGGAAACATATAAAAGCTGCCCTTCCAAGGTACACCCCCTCTTTCGACTCAGTCTTGGCCAAGGATCTGTGTCTCCCCAATCTTTGGTTGAGAGCTTTAGTCTATTATCATTCTTCACTGATTATTCACAACTTGACAATTATCATCATTTTGATTGTCACAGTAAGTGTTTCCCCACCCATTGTTATCATCTGTGTGGGGTACTAGGGATCAAGGCTGCGGCCTTCCCTGTGGCCTTGCAGTCACCGTGGAGTGGCTGGCCTCCAGTTGTTCACTTCCCTGCGACCTGGCAATTCATTGACCTCAGAGGGATCCACGCGATCGCAAAAGCTTCGCGCTTAGGCAATTAATTGCCTGGGTGGCCTGTGCCACAGCCGACGCTGAGAGAGAGGCCGTCGGAAGCACCTGGACTCGATCGATATCTCGCAGAAGCCAGGCGCTTGAGCGAGCAACCCCTCTCTCTCTCCTACGAGGATCGGAGCATCTGGGAAGCTGACTTTCGGGCACGGCGTGGGCCTACATTGCTTGGGCGGTGAGGTGTCAGCGAGAGGAACGTCTATCTTAATGGTACTTGGCGCCGGCAGCCATTTTTGAATCACCGTGAGATCCACATCACCCCGCCCACCGTGCTTCTGCCCGCGCATGCGCTTTCAGCGCCAGCAGCGCAGTTGAAGGATTTTTACGAGCCGCGGCTTCGGCGAAGAGGAGCAACACGCCCCCTCAGCGCCAGCGCAGTTTTGAAGAGTTTTACGAGCCGCAGCCGAGGCGAAGAGGAGCGGCACGCCCCCTCAGCGCCTGAAAGTTCGCCCGATGGCCGACAAATCAACGAAGTCGGGCAAAGCCAAATCAAAGTCTAGCCGCGACCAGGGCGGCTCGCAGGACAAGACCAAGGCTCCCTCCAGCAGGGAAAGGTCCAGGACCCCTTCAGCCAGGGAGTCCTCGAGGGATTCATCCCAGAAAAGGGATCCCATCCCTAGGCAAACCTCGCACAGGGATCGTTCCCCCTTAAGGCAACGATCTGCAGAGAGGGTCACGGAGGTCCCCAAGGCCCCCCAGGGGGAAGGGACCAGGCGAGCCAGATCGCCTGAGGGCACCATCACCACTCAGGAGACGGATCATCCATGCCCCCACCATCTAAGGGGATGAGCTGCCACTCGGGCAGCAGGTCCAGACAATCTTCTGGGGCACTCTCCTTAGATAACCCCAACCTGTGTTTGGGGGAAGGAGACATATGGGAGGATCCCAGGCCCAGACAGGGGGTGACAGGCATGACCAACCCCATGACAGCTTCTGAGTTGTTCCACAGTCCTGAGGTACAGGCCATGGTCCAGATGGCCATACAGAAGGGAATCACCACTGGGCTGAAACAATCATCTGCCCCGGCCACGCCCTCTTCTGTCCCTCCTAAGTCACACCAGGCTCCTACACCGGGCCCAACCCCCGCAGTGGAACTGGTGGACTTCGCTCAGCAGGACTCACCAGACCCCCTGCTGGACCCAGAGGCCCCTGAGGAGTTTCTAGAACTGTCAGCTGATGAGGATATGGCACCAGAGACTCCAATCTCAATGGGCCTCTTTAACCCGAGCCTTTTTAAGTCCTTATTACATAAGGCTAAGGCTACAGCTAAGGTTTCGTCCGCGGACCCCAAGCCACAGGAGGAGGAGCTAGGTGACCCACTATTTGAGGAGTCCACCTCTCAAGCCGAAGTCATCCCGGCCCCGAAGCTTTTTATAGATTCGGTGTTGAAGCAATGGCAAGCGCCTTCCGGTGGGGCCCTTCCCTCCTCCTTGGATAAATGTTTTTTCAACGTGGCCCAGGGTTTAGCTCAACATCTCCCCCTGCCACCAATTGATGCCCCCATCAAGGCGCTTTACACGGCTGCGCAGATGCCGGGCGACTCAGAGGAGCTACTGCACCCGGAAGATAGGCGCACTGAACAGGCCCTCCAGCGCACTCACCAGTCAGTGGCTTGGGCTATTAAGGCCTCATCCACAGCTTCGGTTTTTTGTCGCACCTCTATTCAGTGGCTACGGGCATTGCAGGATCGTATCCCGACCTCTGATACCCGCACGCGGCAAGATATTAATAAATTAATTGCAGCCTCGAAGTTCACCTCAGATGCGACGCTCCAGGCGACCCGATTCGCGGCCAGGGCGATGGGATCTGCGGTAGTGGCACGCCGCATGCACTGGCTGCGGAGCTGGCCGGCGGATTGTCGGCATAAGTGGCGCCTGGCGGTGGCTCCTGTGAAGGGTCAGTCCCTTTTTGCAGATGCCTTGGACCCCTATCTAGTGGAGTCCAAGGACAAACAGAAAGTGTTGCCGAATTCTACACGCAAGGCCCAGAATAAGCCTCCCACCCCGACCCCTGCTCCTGCCCCTAGACGACCTTACAGGGCACCTTCCTATTCCCAGAACAGGCGGCAGTCCTGGGGGCGGCAGAACCAAGGGCAGGACCGCAATAGAGGGGATCAGACCAACAAGCGCCCTTTTCGGGGAGCAGGCGGGCGTCCCTTCCGCCGCTACAAGTAGTGGAATCCTGCTCTCCCATTGGGGGCCACCTGCGGGTTTTCGCAGGGCGGTGGGAGGCAATTACATCTGACGCGTGGGTTCGCGAGACCGTCTCTTTCGGGCTCGCGCTGGACTTTGCCTCCACCCCCCCGGGATTCTTTGTGAGGTGTCCCCGCTCCCCAGATTCCGAGAAGGGGGCCCTCATGGTGTCCGCCATCAAACACCTCATCGACATCGAAGCCATCCAGTCGGTGCCGGCGGACCAACGAGGACAAGGATTCTATTCCAATTTGTTCCTCGTCAAGAAGGCCTCGGGCGGGTGGAGAGCAGTCCTTAATTTGAAGCGTCTCAATAAGTATTTGGTGTATAATAAATTTAAAATGAACACGTTGCAGTCCATCTTGTCTAGTGTCCGGGAGGGCGATCTAATGACATCCATTGATCTCACTGACGCTTACCTACACGTACCCATCCGGCCAGCACACCAGCAATACCTTCGTTTCTGTTATGAGGGGGAGTATTATCAATACTCAGCTCTGCCCTTTGGGCTCTCTTCGGCCCCCAGGGTTTTTACCAAGGTCTTGGCGGTGCTGGCAGCTCACCTCAGGGCGGTTCCGGTCAGGGTTCAGTGCTATCTGGACGATATCCTGGTCCAGTCTTCCTCTACGGCACAGGCCGAATTCGACACGCAGGTCACCTTGGGGGTACTTCGTGAACATGGCTTTTCGATTAATCTGCAGAAGAGTCACCTCTGCCCCACCACGAGGCTTACGCATCTGGGGGCTATCATTGACTCTCGGGAGTGCAGGGTGTACTTGTCACTGGAACGCCAGGAGGATCTGGCCCAGCTTACCCAGCAGGTGTTGGGACAGGGACAGGTGACTATCCACCTTCTTTCATCCCTGTTGGGCAAAATGATCTCCGCGATTCACGTGACTCCTTGGGCACAACTGCACTCTAGAGACCTTCAATGGTTTCTTTTACCTTTTCAGCGGGCTCGCAGGAGCACGTCTTCAGCCAGGGTACGTCTTCCCGCACCGGTGCGACGATCTCTCCAGTGGTGGCGCTCACCTGCGATAACGAAGGGCTCCAATTTCATCGACCCCGTTCGGGTAACAGTGACCACCGATGCCAGCCTGAGCGGATGGGGGGCCCACACTCAAGCCGGAGTAGCCCAGGGCAGTTGGACACGGGAAGAGTCAGCGCTCAGCATCAACTTGCTGGAGCTCAAGGCAGCGTTCCTCGCTCTACGCCGGTTCCAGGACAGCCTTTCAGGCCAACATGTCCTCCTGTTAACCGACAATATCACCACGAAGGCCCACATAAACCGACAGGGGGGCACGGTGTCCCGGGGCCTCATGGCGGAAGCCAAGGCGTTGGGCTTGTGGGCCGAGATTCATCTATTGTCCCTCCGGGCGGAATATATTTCAGGGGTGACCAACAAGACGGCGGACTGGCTGAGCCGGAACGTGATGGACTCGGCGGAATGGTCCCTGGATCCGGAGCTCTTTCAGGAGCTCACCATCAGGTTCGGCCGTCCACTAGTCGACCTCTTCGCGACCCCTCAGAATGCGAGACTGTCCCGTTTTTTCTGCCGGTTCCCAGCGCCCGGGGCGGAGGGGGTGGATGCTCTGCGTTGCCCATGGCCGAGAGGCCTCCTGTACGCCTTTCCTCCTCTTCCGCTGATTCCGAGAGTGATTCGCAAGATTCTCTCCGAGAAGGCAGAAGTCATCCTTCTAGCCCCTCATTGGCCGAGGAGGGCGTGGTTTGCTGACCTCAGGACCCTTTCCATCTGCCCGCACTGGCGGATCCCGCTGACCAAGTCATCGCTCTCCCAGGGGTCAGTGCTGCATCCAGATCCGATCTGGTATCAGCTGACCGCCTGGCGCTTGAGCGGCGCACTCTAGCCATTCGTGGGGTTCCTGACGTCATCGTCAAGACACTGCTGTCATCCCGTCGTTCATCTACGGTTAGGATATACAACTCCACGTGGCGGGTGTTCTGTGACTGGTGTTCGTCGAGGTCCCTTTGCCCTCTAGACTTGTCGGTCATCAATATCCTTCAGTTCCTGCAGGCCGGCTTAGACAAGGGGTTGGCTCCTAACACTTTACGGAGGCAAGTCGTCGCCCTCTCCACGGTTCTATCGTGTCTGTCTTTGGAGCCTCTCTCCAACCATGCGCTAGTGCGTTGTTTCCTTAGGGCGGCAGCGAATATGTCGCCGCCGGTGGTGCACAGGTACCCATCATGGGACCTTCAGAATGTCCTCCTGGGGCTCACAAGGGAGCCCTTTGAACCACTGCCAGAGGTGTCCCTCGAGCGTCTGACCCAGAAGGTGGCTTTTCTGGTCGCTATCACGTCAGCTCGTCGTATTTCTGAGCTCGCGGCCCTATCAGTCAGAAGTGACCTTTGTGTGTTCCACGCGGACAGGGTCGTCCTGCGATTGGACCCTACATTCTTGCCTAAGGTGAACTCGCATTTTCATCGAGCTCAGGAACTTGTCCTGCCATCATTCTACCCTCAGCCCGTGTCCGAAGATCAACAGCAGTGGCATACCGTTGATGTATGCCGGGCAGTTGAGATATATATTCAGCGTACGGCTTCTTTCCGGCGGTCGGAGTCCCTCTTCCTTGGGTTCAAGCAGGGTTCCATGGGGCGAAAGGCGTCGTCCACATTGATTGGCCGTTGGATTCGCGGTGTGATCGCCGCTGTTTACGAGCTGCAGAATCTTCCACCGCCGGGGCGCCTGATGGCGCACTCAACACGAAGCGCAGCAACCACCGCGGCATGGAATTCGCGGGCCTCCATTGTGGAGGTGTGCCGGGCGGCTACTTGGACTTCGCCCCTTCCTATCATCAGGCACTATAAGGTCGATGCCTTCGCTTCGGAGGAAGCTGACTTTGGCCGGCGGGTCTTACAGTCGGCCGTACCTCCGGGGGTGTTGGACTAAGGGTTGTGTGGCCCTCCCTAGGGACGTTAGGCTTTGGCATGTCCCAATCTTGGAGGCTAGCTCCACCCACTATGGAGAAAGGGCGTTGTCTTCTCCTGAACGCCCATTCTCGTAGGGTGGAGCTAGCCTCCAAGTCCCCCCCGTGATTAGGGTAGTTCATTGATTTTTCAGTTGGGGAGTACCGAGAGTCTGGCCTGTCCTTTCGTCTCAAGAGGGGGTGTACATTGGAAGGGCAGCTTTTATATGTTTCCAGACTCAGTCCTAATTGGCTGCGATATGTGTCATTCCCAATCTTGGAGGCTAGCTCCACCCTACGAGAATGGGCGTTCAGGAGAAGACAACGCCCTTTCTCATCTGTCAGAGGCTGACAATGAAGAGTTTCAGAATTAGGTGCCTCCACTGCTCTCTTCTCTTTCAAGGACTTTAGTTGGTTCCCAATAAAATGACAGGCAAACCATCATGACAGAACATTAAAAGCAACATTATTCCCTTCCCTACAAACACATAATGTGCCTAGAGAGTTTTCATTATTTGAAAGTAAAGCAAAATTGTGAAGGAAATATTTTCTGGGAATCTGTCTTTAAGTTACATTAATATGGGGAGATTACTGATGATGACTTTGGGCCTGCAGATGCAATAAATAGACAAAAGGCTTAAATCGTTTACAATGTTATACCAGGGCAAGGTATTATTGCTCTTAATGCTACTGGAGAAATAAGTGATAATTAAATTTTAATTAACTTTAAACATCATCCCACCAAATAAAAATACCAAAGGCCTTTTGTATATGCTCAGGATACCTGTCAATCATACATATCTCTGGTGTAGCATGTGGAGGTGTACGAGTACAGCCTGTGAAGCAGTAGAAACTGGTATATTAGTCACTAAGGTGGAGTGCTGGAGAGAGAACACAAGAGATGAGTAAACTATATAAATAATCTGATTTTGGGTTCAGCCCAATGCTTCTCTGTGCCATGGCATGCTGTGCGTGCAAGAGCAAGGGGCTGTGGGATGTGAAGAGGGGAAAGAGAAAGGTGTCTCTGCTTTGGACCTGTTTTTGCACAGCTGCAGGCTAGTATTTTGAGGTGCTGCTCTGCCAACAGTGCCATGCAGAGAGCAACATAATCCCAGAGCATTCTTCGCAACAAGGCTTGGCTTGTTTTTTTGTCTTCAAGGTGTGTGCTTTGTGCATTCCCAAATTTTAGCTTGCCCTTTCGCAACATTTTTTTTAATTGAAAACAATTTAAGTAACAAGTTTAAAACCCAGTGACTCTTACATGTCAGTGGCATTTTTTATATGCTAAATATTATATTATAATATAATATAATAATATAATATAATATAATATAATATAATATAATATAATATAATATAATATAATATAATATAATATAATATAATATAATATAATATAATATAATAATATAATATAATATAATATAATATAATATAATATAATATAATATAATATAATATAATATAATATAATATAATATAATATAATATAATATAATAAAATAATATAATATAATAATATAATATAATATAATATAATATAATATAATATAATATAATATAATATAATATAATATAATATAATATAATATAATATAATATAATAATATAATAATATAATAATATAAAATAAAATAAAATAAAATAAAATAAAATAAAATAATATAATATAATATAATATAATATAATATAATATAATATAATAATAATATAATATAATATAATATAATATAATATAATATAATATAATATAATATAATATAATATAATATAATATAATATAATATAATATAATATAATATAATATAATATAATATATAATAATATAATATAATATAATATAATATAATATAATATAATATAATATAATATAATATAATATAATATAATATAATATAATATAATATAATATAATATAATTATAATATAATATAATATAATATAATAATATAATATAATATAATATAATATAATATAATATAATATAATATAATATAATATAATATAATATAATATAATATAATATAATATAATATAATATAATATAATATAATATAATATAATATGGAGGATATCATAAAGTAGCCTTGTTGAATTCAGCCCTATGTAAAAAGGAATTAAATTTGTTTTTTCTTAATATAATTTTATTTATAATAAATAAAAGGGAAAAAAGGAAGAAATAAAAGAGAAGACTGAAGTGCAAAAAGAAAGATAATGAAAAAAGGTAGAAGAGAAATAGAAAACAAACAAAGGATATGAGAAATTGGCTTCCAATCTTTTTTACAGCAATTATAAAAACAATAGTAGATGTACTTCTTTCAAGTGACTTTCTTCTTTCTGTACTATATGCTATTTATTTATTTATTATTTATTAGTGACATTTATATACCGCCTCACAGTGCAAGCACTCTCTAAGCGGTTTACACCAGTAAGCAATGTCGATTTATATTGCCCCCAACAATCTGGGTCCTCATTTTACCTACCTCGGAAGGATGGAAGGCTGAGTCAACCTTGAGCCGGTGAGATTTGAACCGCTGACCTGCGGATCACAGTCAGCTAAAGTGGCCTGCAGTACCCCACTCTAACCACTGTGCCACCTCGGCTATCTAATCATCAAAACCATAAATCATAAATGTTAAATTTATATTTACTGACAAAGAATAAGGGGAGACTAGTATAGATCTATTTCAAGCTATTTAGCTCTTGTCAGCTAGCCATACCCAGCCATACTAGCTGACAAGAGCTAAATAGCTTGAAATAGATTTAGATTTCACCTTATATTTAACTTGTGGTGTTTTCTTGCCATACAAACTTAGATAAATTATTTTAGCAATATTTAAATGTGGCATCTGTATGAAATGAAACATCAATTTAGGGAAAAAAATTCATCACATAAAATTTCCCAATTATATTTATAATCTCTCTCCCTCCCTTTTTAAACTTCATTCCAACTTCATTAATTTTTTTAACTTCATTCCATGACTTAACGCAATCATTTTGAAATAAATTACAATGCATATTTGTCACGAATTGGACAAATTATTTCACTTTGTTCTCAATCTTAAACTCAGTTTCTTAATCAAGAAATTTTCATTAGCTGAATCAATACATTTTTTAGATGGTATTCACTGGATACTATGAGTGCCATCCAAGAACAGCTTCAATATGTACCAAATATATTAACCTTCACTTCTCATTACCTTAGAGATGAAACCAGATGATCAGGAGTGGTTGTGATTAGAGAGGGTGTTTTGGAGGGTGTCCTTGTCTCCATGACCACCTGTTTTGGTTTTCTCCCAACATTTGCAGTTTTGTTTTCCCAGTTCCTTTCCCATCACTTCTTCCATTTTCTCTAAGTTCCTATCTTTTTGTATTAGCATGTTCAGTAGCCAAGGTTGATAGGAATTTTAATTCATCAATTGCTCATGACTAAACAAAAAAATATTCTACCCTGTTCTTGACTCTTATAATGTGTTTCATCATCCTGTTTTCTCATGAACAATATCATCTGGGGAGGAAATTGTGATGCATATGTCAATCCTGATCTCTGATTTCTATGATTCTCAAATCCTTACACTGACTGTCCATGCACTTAGATCATAATTTATGCTCCCCACAGGTGTGTAAAATCAGCACTTGTCACATCTCAATTTACAGACAGGTTCTCACTGTGGATGTACAGGGCTGCGGTTGTGAGGAAATGTGATGGTAAGGACAGAGGTAAAATCTATAGCTTTATTATTAATAAATGAACGCACAAATCAAAACAACAACAATAATTGTATGCATAAGATAACTTAAAAGGAAGCCTAGAATAAGGGAAACCTACCCTGAATGTATGGGAACATTTTGGAAGCTAGAAGATAACTTGTGTGCCTATGAAAAGACACATGCAGTGACAGATGTCTGGAAAAAGAGGACTCTCTTTTTGTGTGAGTCAAGTTGCGAGGGTCGCCTGTCTCTTCCAGTCAGGTTTATTGTTTTATATGTCTTGGTAGCATAAAATAGTGCTCAGAATAGATTTATGTTTAATTTTTTAATTTCTCCCTGACCAAGGGTAACACCCTCTGTTTCACTTCTTTCTCTCCTTAGAGATTTGATTTTACTGTTACAATAACTCTATGCTCTGCAGAATTGCTTAAGATATACTTTATGTGAGAAATAGAAAGATTTTGACACGTTTCTTGAACAAACAAGAAAACAGTTTATTTGAATACAAACTTCTCAGTAAATGTCAAGTTAATTTCTTACAGCCACAACCAGCCATTCAATTCCTTTACACCTTTTCTTCCCCTCAGAGAACTTTCCTAACTTTCCTGACTAAATCTAAGAAAACCCAGTTCTTCTTTGGATTAAGGCCTATAGATTAGAGCACGTTTCACCGTTTATCTCTATCTACAAGTAACACGATATATCAATCAATAAAGTCCCCTGACCCTGGCACCTGCTTCCCACAGAGCCTATTTTCTCTCCTGTTAACTTCCCTCTTGGACAGTTAAACTCAGGCAGAGAATCACTATAAACCTTCCCTCTTGGAAGTTACCACAAACAGAGCTCTCTTCAGCTCTTCCACCTAGGCCTTTTATAGTTCCTGGCCCTGCTATCTATGATCCGATTGGCTGGCTCCTTATGATGTAATTTACCCCCCCTCCCTTCTGGAGAACTGGGATAAACAACCTCCCCCTTTCTACTTACCATACATTTAAAAGCTGTTTGGCTCCATACTTACTTGTGTATACAATTCCTTTTAACCACACTTTAACTTTATACAACAACTTAACTCTTTTACATTCAGTACCTGTATGTGGGCACCACACAAGTCAACAAGAAAGTGCCTGTTATTTCTTAAAACAGACCATTGTCTTCCTCAGAAAACTCTTGCTTGAAGTGTGGAATAGATCACAAGAAACTTAACACTAATGATCATGGTATGGGAAATAACTATGTAAACCAGACTAATCATCTTGATAAGTAATTTATATTTCTGTTATTATTGTCTAAAACCCATCAGACAAAGCTACATGTTCTGTGCAACTGTACATATGCAAATACTATTTTGTCTTATCCATGCATAAAAGGGTGATAATATGAGATGGGAGGTCTATGTTATGTGCTTTAACAGGTTGAGCATATTAGCAAGTGGCAGTGTCTAGCCGATCTTCGAATTTAGTAGTTATGTAGGGTCAGGTCTGGTTAGTAGGTGGATGGGGATAATCTGAGGAATTTCAGCACTGTTGGCTAGCTAAAAAGAAAAACAACAACACCTAGATATAGTCATAAAATCATAAGAAAGTGATTTTGCTGTGCAAATTTTAACTGAAATGGAGAATTGAAGAATTGAAAATTATTTTATAACTTAAAGTATTTTTATTTTCCATGTATGTTGCTTCTCATATTGAAGCTGTGTGTGTGGATCTTTTCATTAAGGTTTGATCTGGGGTGGTGGCTGTCCAGAGTGAGTAAGATGCCAGTATGACTATGGAGAAAATGGTGTACTCCATATCTATTCTCTGTGTGAATGATGAGTAATTGGCAGTATAATCATGAGGCACTTGATAAGATAACAATAGCCATGGCTAAAATTAATTGGAAAAAGATTGCTTAAAAGCAATTGAATACAGCAAATAAATCACGAGTCAGGAATGTGTCTGGCATTGTTTTTCCTCCTGCAATCTGCTGTCAGTGTCCTGATTTTTCCTTGGTAAATCTTTCTTTCAGTTTCTTACTTCAGATTACAACTGGAGACTTAACCGAATACATCTCTTTTCTATTTATTAATATTATTTAGATTTGTTGTTGTTGTTCTACAAATTTTGTTTTATTACATAAAATACAAAGAAAAAATAAAAATATGAATAGATTTTTTAAAAATTCGGTCTTTATTATTTTATAAGCAACTCAAGGCATGAACATGCATAATACTTCTTCTATTTCCTTCATTATTACAACAACAATCCTGTGAGGTGGATTGGGCTGACAGAGGCTGACTGGTCCAAAGTCATCCAGCTGAATTCCATGCTGTGACAAGAATTCACAGTTGTCTTGTTGCTAGGCCAGCACCTTAACTACTACACAAAACTGGTTTTCTATTTCCTCCCTATGCCTTAACTATACCTCCAAAATTTGGTTTAAGACCTGAAATGAGGTTTCCTCCATTGGAAAATTAATAAAAGTATTTACCCCAGAGTTACAGGTTTATCTTAAATTGTTTGCTGTTTTTGTTTATCAATTTACAACCTATCCATATTGTCTGAGTAAACATATGTCTATGCATGTATAATACAAAATGGCTTAATAATAATGAATGTTATAGTGATATAATAATTTAATATTTAATTCTTTACATTATTTCTTTCCCAATGAATAAAATAGCATTTAAAATAATATAATATTAAAATGTACATGTTAACTAAAATAACTTAGCATTTTGCAGTTACATAAAACTCAACAGCAAAATAATATTGTAGCAGAAAAATGAATTCTTTTGATGCTAAAAAGTCTTAAAACTGTTCTGAAGAAGCCCTAAAAGTTCTACAGGAGTTTTTTTTTCTCCCTAACCACATCCTCTGTACCTTTAAAATGCATTTATGGCAAAAGTATTTAATTTTGATCACACAAAATTCTACTTCTTGTTACAATAGAAACAGCAAACAAGAACTCTAATATTTTATAAGAAGAAATGTGGCATATAAAAAGTGCCTTGTCTTAAAAATCATAATTAATTATAAGGCAAAGAACAAATCTAGATTACACTACTGGGAGTTTGCAAATATCCGGTGCAAGAAATACATCTGTTAAGAGATGCTGTACTGGGGAAAAACATACACATAGGCATAATTACACCCACATAGTTCACAGCCTAATAGCAGTTTTAATCAATAATGTTACAGCTGTTTACATACCAGAAATTGCTGATTCCCAAACAGAATAGCAACATATGCAATATTTCTGGGTTTCTCTTCATTGCTCTTTGTGTCATTTGTATCCTTGTCCTTTTAGGAGAATTGTGAGAAGATAGCAATTCTATGGAGAGATTCTGCCAATTTTCACATAATGAAAATATGTACACAAAAGGATGGGAGACTTGTGATTCTCCAAGTATTGCTTAATTACAACACTTAACAACTTTCACAATCATGACAAATGGTTACCAGAAGCTATATTTCATTTGAAGGGCCCAGTTTCTTCATCTCTAATATAGACACAATACTGCAGAGTTACTACAGTAGTTATCTACTTTCAAGATTCAGTACATCTTGTGAAATTTAATAAGTGTGTACATCACTTATTAACTACAATATGAAATGGTGATAAAGCAATCATCATAAACCCAATGCCACCAAGATAATTTTAATAACAGGTAAGAACTCAATCACTGGATTGCTCAGTGGAGGCAATTCAGTTGTGATTCTTCTTCTGTTACGTCATTATGCTTAAAATCATCTGATGAATTTCTCCTGCTGAATGAGGAAGATGTTTAGTAATTACAGTATATTATTTTATCTTTCACTTAATTTTCAATTACCTGACCACAATCATTTTTGTTCTGTTTTTACACTGATTTCTGCATTTGGAGAAAAAGTCTGCACAAATATTTAGATGTATTTTTGTGCACATTTGTGCTAATATACATTTTTTGTATAGGTACATACTAGTTAGGTTTTATTTTTGTTTTGTTTTGTTTTATCTTTGTCATATTTTGTAAGAAATGTCCCGAAATACTGTGAACATATTTGTTTAGTACAAGTTCATATCCATCCTCAACCACAGAAAGTCATTTGGTGACTTTGGGCCAGTCATTTTTCTTTTAGTCTCCTCCTCCTCCTCCTCCTCCTCCTCCTCCTCCTCCTCCTCCTCCTCCTCCTCCTCCTCCTCCTCCTCCTTTGCCTCCTCCTCCTCCTCCTCATCATCATCGTCCTCGTCCTCCTCGTCCTCCTCGTCCTCGTCCTCCTCGTCCTCCTCGTCCTCCTCGTCCTCCTCGTCCTCCTCATCTTAGCCATTGTCTATCCACTGCAGGATGAAGGTCTCTTCTGCATGTTTCCAACTAATACGGTCTTGAGCTTTCCTTTGCCAGTTGGGCCCACAATACTTGCTGACGTTGTCGGTCCATCTTGTTTTAGGTCTCTTTCATGGATGCTTTTTATCAAGTGGGATCCATTCTATGACTGTCTTGGTCCATCTGCCATCAGTTCTTCTTGCTATGAAACCTATGTGACCTATGTGAGTCCAATGATCTCACAGGTTATTGTAAGCAAAAATTATATACAACTATCTATACTGCTTTAAATTCCTGGAGCAAAGACATAAATCTAAAAAATAAATGATTTCAGTAAATATTTTTTGAGATGTCAACTGTATACCAAATTTTTGACAACTATGGATTACAATATGTATAAGCATTTCAATTCACATACTAGATAAAATTCAGATAATATTTATTAAATGTGTTTGCTGCTCATCTTGCCATAAGGCAATCTGTGCAATAATCTTGAAAAACCAATATCCCATTATTGCTGAGATAGGGTAATTGGAAATAGGTTTTCTTGTTTGTGGAATTTCAGCTTCTCTATCTGGCACCTACTCTACTATTCAGGATTTTAAATTGATTTATTGCTTTAGTCTTAAACTGTTTAATGACCTTGTTGGAGTTGTTTTCTCTTCCATTTTTTATATTTCAGTTTTTATCTGCAACCAATTTATTTCTTCCTCCTTACTATGCTCATGGAGGCTATGGAAATCTTTGTTAATCCAAGACCTGTCAGAGATCAGTGGAAGCAGCAATGACCAATGATCTTTGCATTCTCATATTAGCTGCCAGAGAGAAGCACTGATTGGTTCATAGTGTTCCTACTCCAAGAAAGTTCTAAAATGAATAGGGATGAAGAGGATTACTTGGCTACATTCAAAACACTGGATGGACTACAAATGTGAAAGTACTCATAGTTTCTACACGGATCTGTATCAATAACTTTACCAATCTAGATATACAACCACAGATAATTAATTTATTAATTTTATTTATTTATTAAATTTTTATGCCACCCTAGCTCCCCTGCAAGGTGAATCTGGGCAGCTTACAGGTTATAAGTAAAAAAGAGTTAGAAGATTAAAGCAACACAGAGTTAAAATAGTGACATAATTATTGACATAATGACATAGTTGTGGTCTTCCCAAATAATAGAAAGCAAGATTCAAGCATTCTATGAGGCTTTCTGCAATAGAAATTATTCCTTGGAATAGTTGGCTGCCCCAGCTTTATTAATGCGGTTTTATTTTTATCCTATCCCCAGGTATATCCTGCTCTTTCCGATGCCACAAATGAAGGAAGGTACAAACACATGAACTAACAGACCCAAGATAATACATCACCATGCTAGCAACTCTTGCTATCACCACAGCAATGGCTGATTTATACTAATGAGTGTTATGCTTTTAAGTTTCTAAGAGATCTACATATAATCAAATAGGTATCACAATCAAGTATCACTTTCAGATCAATTTCCTGAAGAGAGTTACTTGCTTTAAGTTAATAGATTTTATGACTGGCATCTTTTTTCTTAACTATTAGGCACTTATTTGTTTGACTAAGATAATACAGATTACTGATATTATAAATTAAAGCTCTTTTATAGGTATCACTTGCAATGTTGTACAAAAAAGAAGAGTTATTGCAGATACTTGTTCAACAGCAATTGTTATTGCAGATAGCAATAGAGCATTTCTGCAAATAATATAATCACTTTGAATGTCTAAGAAAAGTCAGATACTGTTCTGTAAGAACAATTGCAACCTTCCTTCAATGATATCCCCCTCCCCATGACCTGACATATCTTATAAAATGTAAAGCCTATAGCTTGAGAAAGAGTGTGTTATTCTGACATTATTGTGGTTTGGTCCACTCCCTAGAATTGCCATGTGGGAGTAATTGTTTGAGTCTATTAGAATATTTGAGCATTGAAATGCAAATACTCCTCATCTTCTGAAAAAGATCAAACATTAGTAATTTCTTTGATACTAACAACTACTTGGGTAAAGAACTGCGTAACTGTTTTGTATCCTACTTATTTTAATTTATACCTAGGTTTTCCTGTCTTGGTATAAATGAACTCTCTCACCTAACATTCTGCAATTTGCATTGGCATATATTGCTACAGCTGCCTGTTTCGATGACTCAAATAAAAAGTATAGGTACTACAAACCTACTCTCAATTTATCAAGGCCACGACTTGTTTTTACTTGCCACACCCATAAAGAAACAATGCCAAAAATAAGTACATTAACTTTCATGGTTACACACCTTGCTATGTAGGTAAATTATAAAACCAGCTTTGACCAATTGCAGTTAAAAACAAAATAAGCAAGAGAAAGAAACAAAAGAACCGTAGCAGGCTTTTCAAAAGTAATTTATTTCTAGTTCCTGTCTTAATGTCACCAAAGAGGATTAAGTGAGAAGACCTTTGTACTTATGCAACACTGAGAATCATATTCCTGAGAATCAATCCTGCAAAATACTTGTAGTACGAGTGCAAAACCTTAGGAAAGGGCAAAAATATAGTCCTATTGCACTAGGATTTTGTCTTATTAAAAGAAAAAGAAATTTAGGGGAACAGAAGTGTTGATGAAAGCATACTTTGCTAAATGAAACAGAGCCAAAATCAGTGTTTCTGTACTTGGGTGCTCTTTAGCTAAATAACTTCAACATACAAAAAATTCTTAACAATGGATAAGTTTGCTTGCTGGGGAATTTTGGATACTGAAATCCAACCAGGATTAGTATGGAATACCAACTCATAGAAATGCCGTACCTGAGGATTGCAGAATGGGGACGGTTGATCTAATCTGAACCAGTATGACCATGTGGTCCAGAGGTGGGTTCCTCCCAGTTCGGAACGGTTCACCCGAACCGGTAGCAACCTGCTGGTGATGTCACGATGACATCACGGAACAGATTCTGATGGTGCCGGTCCGTGGACGCTGTCATCTCTTTTTTTGAATTTTTTTAAAAAAAGTTTTTTGAATTTTTTTTACGGGGTTTTTTCTTTTGCACATGCGCAGAAGCTGAGTTTCAGCACTGCGCAGGCATCGCCATCTTGTTTTTGGCTTTTTTGGGGGGAATTTTTTGGTATTTTTTGGCATTGTTCGCACGCGCCCACGAGGTGCTGCCATGCAGCGCGGGAGAAAGTTACAACCCACCCCTGCACACTGAGAGAGCTGACGCCGCCTTCCACTTGAATAGATATTTTGCTTGGGCGCATTCCATGGAAAGGGCCCCTTTCCCTTTTGGTTGCTAGGGGCCCAGAGCCTACCAGATCCAAATCTTAACTCTTCCAGCAGCTCGAGGAAAGCATCCAGAAAAAGAAGCCGGCTGATCTCGCCCATCCTACGGACGGTCTTTTTCTATACCGATCACAACTAAAAGTGCCCTGTCCAGAGTTTGAGCTCACAGGCTGATCTTGGAAGAACTATTCTCTCCCCCCGAACATCTTTTCAGGCCATGCGTTGAACTAAATCCACGAGATTTCAGACGCTCAGATCCTTTGCAGGAAGCAGGAAGCCTTTGCACAGTATGTAGTGCACTCCTTCTGTGGGGGGATCTAGCATAGATAATCTCCCCTGCGTGCTGGATCTCAGGATCCTTCCAGGCCTCTGAGGAAATGAACTGCAATAGTACACAGCCAATTCGTGTGAGCAATGGCTGGGGATTTTGGGAATTGTGGTCTGCATTACTAGTGAAGGCCATCTCAACCCTCAGCACCGCTCGGAGAATTGTTCTCTAATGGTGTGTACGCGCGTGTGCATGTGCATGTGCATGTGCATGTTCAGAAAGCAACGCCGGTCCATGGCAAAGTAGCTGAAGGCCTTGTGGGAAGATTGGGATCTTTCTTTGCCCACCCCAGATCTTTTGATCAAGAATAAGGGGGCTGCTGAGATAAAGTCACATCTTTAGAGGGGTGGTACCCTGAGATCTTTCACTTAGGAACTGGGGACCCACCGACCACACTGTTAGAGGACAGGCCCATTTCAGAGAACCTCCGGTGGCTTTTTCTTCACCCAACTCCAAGCTATTCATTCAGAAAGGTTTCCTTGCATGAGCTAAGCCAAATTTCCTGCACACCAACTAGCCCACACCGGCAAGCGGTAACTTGGGACAGCGGCAGTAGGGTCAGCTGCTTTAGGGAAAAGCACGACCGCTTCTTTTCAAGCCTCAACCATAAGGACTAGAAACGCCATAAGTGGCTTTAAAAAAAAGAGAGCAATCAAATGCTCACTTGCACTCACAGCGCAAATTGTGTGTGTGTGTGGGTGGGAGATGCTGGGGAGGTGGGGGAGGAGAAGGCTGATGTTGTATATCCCGTCGGTGTCTAAGAGACAGACAACTGTTCCTCCCCTCTTTAACACTTGGGGAGCCGAATGGAGCGAACCGCTGAAGCGATTCCTTCAGGAACTTGTTCTGCCCCAGCTACGGACCAGAGAAAACATAGCACACATGCAGTTTGTTCAAACCTATATTTAATTGATTAACAACTACTAATACACTGGCTTAGTAGTGTTTACACACAAACAAATCTTAAAGTAGTTTTTTCTTGAAAAAACCAGCTGTTAATTAAATGGCATTAACAGCTGGCATAAGTCCATAAAGTCATAAAGCAAAGATAAGTAAATTGGTCCTGGATATCTCAGGAAGCTTACAATGCATGATGTCATTTAAGCAACATTATGGAAGTGCTTAGCTATACATTATTCTGGAATGTTTCTATGTTTTCCTGTCTAGCTTATAGACTTTTCATTTTCTGGTGGTTTCTCACCCAAGTTGTATTTGTTTGTATTTTTGAGCTCACTCAAAATTGATAAAGTGTTGTTACCTTACTGAGCCTCTTAATCTCTGTGGGCAATAATAATTGGAACCACCAACATCTTATTCACACCTTTTTAAAAAAAAAAACCACAACAAACCTAAATATTTCAGTGTTCTTATGACTGTAAATTCATCAAAAAAATTGTTCTAATTGCTTTCTAGGATTGTTATTTTTATTTTGTTCTTAATTTTTAAAACTACATCCAATTTCTCATACATACTGTGTGTGTGTGTGTGTGTGTGTGTGTGTTTGTGTGTGAAACAAATTCTTATTGAAATTCTCACTCATTCTTGGTGGACTTTGTTGCATTTCTTTTTCTGTAATATCCTCTTCTGAAACAGACATTAAACTTTAAAATCTTAAAAATTCTTTTTTCAATCTACTTGTCAATTTCACTAATCAGGTGGAGCACTCTTAGTCCATTCAGGTAAACCAGACAGGAAATATAATTAGAGGAACTAATTCTACTTTATTGTAAGACTACATTAACAGACTCTTACAAGTCTGGAAGTAAAAAACAATTTCTTGCCACCACATTTAAACAACTCCCAGAGTCTATGTTAGTAGAGATTGAAGATGAAATTGCTTTTTTTTTTACTATATTCCCATAATCTCTAAATAACTCGACTGTTTGCTTTTCCAGAAGTGATTTCTTCAGCTGCTAGACTACTGGTATTTTAGAAGCTAAGAATTAAGTGAAAAGTCTAAGTTTTAAAACTTACCATAAGACAGATCCTTATGTTTGATATATAATTTCAGCCCTATCAAATTAATTGTATGAAGACATTCATCATTTTAAAATAATGGGGCATATGCATGAGTTTCTTAAGTGTTATTGTATAGAGAGATGCTATAACTCTTTAATGTTAAATAAATCAGTAAAGATAATATTTCAAGAAGTTTAAATAACTTGTGTAATGTTGTGCAGTGTTTAGAAAACACACAGATATACTTTTCAAAATGAATAATATAGGGGAAATATTTATCCACATTTTTCAAAGAGAGCATTTTTCCTCTATGATAATTTATCAAACAAATATCCTGATTGATGTTTTTTCTGAGTATATTTGCAATCCCTAAATTAGTTATTAATTCAATTATGTGTGCAGTCTTTTTAATTTTTTAGTGTCAATAGAATGGTTGAAAAACTGATATTAACACTAACAGAAGGTTAATTATGTTAAAGATATTTAATATCAATTAAATCAAACTACATATAATAAAATCACTTTAATTCATTGTCATATTTACTGTTGGTTAAACTGTGACCCATTGGCATAAAGGCCTAAAAGCCAATTGGAAGATGTCAGTCTGGTAAAAGTTGTATGCCCAGAAAAACAGACTAACTGAGACAAATCAGTTGCACAAAAGTACACTTGCAAAAGTAAAAACAACCTCACTAATGGCAGCATGGGAAAACCAAGAACTTGTGCAATTACTATTAGGGGCCCCAGTCTTTTCCTGTATGATCTGAAACAGTATTGAGTAACGATATGATATTTGATAATGTTCTGCTATTTAAAAGGGGCATTCAATATGATTGTTAAAAACCCTTTACACAAAATGAGATGACTAGACAACAGGACTAATTTGCATGCACTATTTAGCTTTTCTTGTGTTATAAGGAAATATCCTTTTAGGTTCAGTTCCAAGTGGGGAAAAAGACACTGGATTCATGAAGGTTGCTTGGAAGGAAGGTTTAATGGTGGACAGGAGCACATGGCTTGAGCCCCTGTACAGAAAAGGTAGCTTACATGGTTCCAGGTGTGGTGAAGAGAAAAAAGAGAAAGAGATATGCAGAGTTCCTGGTTTTTATAGTGTAAGTTGGGTCCCACCTCTTAGATTTCCTTTTCCTGTATAGAAATGTATCCCATTGGCTCTCAGACCCCCCAGGGGCATGCTGGGGTGGCTCTTGGCTTTTGTCTAATCCAGCTTTGGCTGAATGAAAGGGCCTTGGGCAAATCCTATTGTGGTTTTATCATGCAAAAGACTTGCAGTCCAGGTGAGAGGAATATGTGAGCTGGGGTGGGGGTTTCCAAGAGGAGTCTTTTGTTTGTTTAAAAGCATGTTTCCAGATGTGTTCCACAGAATATCTTCTACCTTTTAATATCTCCTAGGATATCTCATTTCCTAGGAGAGGGGTGGGTGCTAACTTCCTACAATCCCTCATTTTTTTTTCAAAACATGTGAGTGCAACACATGTTTTGACACAAGCTTCAAATTGATCAGGTCAGGGAGATTTTATGGGTGCTTTCAATTTTCTCTGATGCAGAGGGGAAGACATTGAAAGAGGCAGTTGAAAGAGGCAGCAGCAGGATTCCTTCAGTGGCTCCCAAAAGGAGAGCTTTCAACCATGATGGTCAATGGCCAGGGCAAAAGTTCTGGAAATAAATTTACAGTATCCAATTTTCCATGCCAATTATGTTCAGATGTTTGATAACACTTTCGATGAGCTCCCAGACAGGTTTCAAGCAAGCACAGGCCCCACAATATTCCCACAGCCATGGTTTACCTTGAAATCACAGGCTGCCCATTTCCAAGGGATGGTTCTTGAATCTGCCCTAGCTCTTACTTTAGTGCATCTAGGATTTGTGAGTCCAAATTGAAGTTAGCCAGTGTGCAATCTAGGCTTTTCCTTTCTTTCTTTTTTTTTTTTTTAGAATGAGCCCTGGGACTCTTACTCCTGAGACCACCAGTGCAAAATACCCTGCTTTACTGGGCAGCAGTCAGGCCTTGGGTTTTCGAAGATCCTTTCTGCTAGCTCTTCAAGTGGGGAAATTGCCTGAGGGGACCTGCCCCCTTCCCCCATGGAATTAACAGGGAGATATGACTGCCTGGGCTTTAATGCCACAAAGCAGGAGCCAAAACAACAACAAAAAAAAAAAACAGCAAGCTAAAAGCAGCTTTGGGTGGAGGTAGGTGAAAAAGGGATAACCTCAGTCTAATTCTGAATGGCGTGTCTCTGTGTGTTTGTGTATGCAGCTACAAATTTACCTCCCACTAGACAGAAATCTAAAGTGTACAGAACTCACTGTGGCAACCACTCCCAATACAATTCTTACATGAGTACATTAAACTGATTACAATATAGATGAGACAAGAAAGAGAAACGTTACAATGAATTTCAGTGAATGAAGCAAGGAAAGAAAGAAAACTTTACAATGAAGTTCCCCCCTCCCCCCTAGTCTTTTCAGCTGTCTTCTGAGGATTGAAAATAGATGTTTGGTCTTTATTTGTCCATCTCAGGGTCCTTTCATTCATGTCTGCTGGGTGGCCTTAGGTTTTGGTGGTCAGGCTGGTCAGTCAGGCTTGGAAAGATCTGCTCCACTCTGGTTGCTGTGATGACTAGAGGACTAGATTCAAACCCACTTCTGGCTCAAATGGATGGAATGTCTTTACTGGAGGCAGTGTCTGAGCCCATTTGCTATGCTTTCATAGGCTTCAGGATCATGTGTGCAGGGCTGAAAGACATAAGAACAGGGTCCCTTCCCCCTTTTGCTGGTAATTCTACCACGAGAGGCATTGTAAAAGGATTAGAGATTTGGAGGGGGTAGATAGCTTGCAGGCAGGGTTTGAGGAAAACAATCAACACATCAGTATCGCAGTGAAATCAATTATAACAAAATGGAGACATCACCAGGGGAAAAAAATGAACAGACATTTCCATCTTAGCAGAGAATTGGCATCCATTAAACATCACAGAAGAGCAATATTAAAACTGTTTGCATGTACATACAGTAAATGTGAGAATGGAATTTTCCTGTAAATTAACTTAAAACATTGTCCCTTAAATTTTGGCTTTTCTTAAAAACACCAAGAGGAATAGGAAAATTGAACTCTGTTCCTTGTCCCAGATCAGGTTGGCCAGTCCTAACTGGGCAAAGACATTTTCCTTTCTTTTCAGTGCTTTTAATTTTTTCTAACAATTTGAAATTCATATCTCTAGGAAACAGAGATATTTTACAGTTGCAATTACTCGAGTGCGCACAAGACAAGACAAAGACGTACACAGACACAAAAACAGGGACAAAGAGGATGACAGGACACACACACAAGTCCTTCCTGCCATAAATCTCAATTAAATTAGGGAAGGCACAAATCTTAACAAACAAACCACGTGGTTACATATAAGAGAGAGAGAAGAAAAGAGAGAGAGAAGAAACAACAAACACCTCAACATTTTTCCTTTTCTGTTTTCTTAAGTACCTTTATTTAGCCAAATTGGCTGTTTTGTTTTGTTTTGTTTCTCTGTGTCATCCCTCAGCAAAGCCCATTTTCTACACAAGTTTCCTGCTTTTACTTTTGCACATTCCTGTCATACAGACATATTCCTGGCGTCCCAGGTTCCAAGCCCTCACAAGGGTCTCCGCCACCCTCGAACTAGAGCTTCCCATGATCCTTTAAATGTAAGGTTCACTTTGGCTTAGCTAGTGGCGCGCTCAACAGTTTCAGAGACTAAAAAAACTCTGGGAAGGACTTCCGATTCCCTCATAGAAGTAAGGCCCCCTTCCTGTAGGGAATCTCTCTAGGTTTATCAGATCCAAAAAGGGGATCTGCGAGGACTAGCCGCCCCTGTACAGCTAGTACTAGGACCTCCACACTCACGGGCTTCACATTTAGAACTGAAAAATTCTGGGGTTTGCTTTTGGGATGTGCACATAAAAACAACAACAACAACAACAAAATTTGCTTTCCCACCCTTCAATCACACACACACACACACACACAGACATTCTTCCTCCTTCCCTAACAGAAGGTCCTGTGCTCTGTAAACGCTAAACAGAACTTACACAAATCAAAACAGAGAAAGAGAAGACATTGACACATAGGCTGGTAGATGAGAAAGAAACTCTATACTACCAAATGAGGATAAACAAAAATAATTCAATATTATGAAAAGCTGTATGAGCAAGGAGTTTCAGAAAATAAAATTAAAGAATAGTTGAAAAAAAATTGGAATTGCCTAAAGTACCAGAAAAGGACAAAAACTATTAAATGAATGAATATCAATGATGGAATTATCAGAAGCAGATCAAGAGACAAAAGAACAACCAAACACCAGGACCAGGTGGGCCACTGGCAGAATTTTACAAAGATTTTACATACTGAGGTATTGATTGATGTAAAGGTACCACATTCCTGAATGGGAGCAAATATTACTTTGATTCCAAAATAAAATTCAGATTTAATGCAGATAAAACTATAGGCCCATCTCTTCACTGAATGCTGACTATAAAATATATACTTCAATAATGGCAGCAAACTAAAAGGTTCCCAAATGAATTTATACATTCAGCTCTCTTAAGCTTTTTCTAAGAGACAGATTAAAAACAAAATGAGAATGATTTTAAATACATAAAAAAAGGGCACAAGAAAAGGATGCTATTCATTTTGATACTGGAAGTGCTAAATATAAATATTATGGCAGACACAGAAATTAAAGGCATGGAAACTTTGAAAACTAATTTTTGCACCAAGCGAGAAATAAAATATGTTAATAACCAACCAAGATGAAGTTGTAGAAGGATTTGAAACTGCATCATTAACATAATACCAATCAGAAAAAAAAAACAGAAATCCAAGAAACCAGCATGGCTGCACAAAGACCTCACTGACAAATTGAATGAATGAAGGACAGATACAAAAAAATGGAAAGAGGGACACATAACTAATGCAGAATATCAGCAGATAGCAAGAATCTGTAAAGAAAAATCAGGAAACAAAAGCCTTGAATGAACAAAAACTTGCAACAAAAGTGAAAGATAATATAAAAGATTCTTCCAATACATAAGAAAAACAAGAAGAAAAATCAAGGAAACAGTTGGACCACTAAGGAGAGAAGGCAACACAGAGAAAGCCATGAGTTGCTTAACTCATTCTTTGCATGTCTTCTTGCAAAAAGAAATGCAACCCAACTAACCAGAAATATAACTGGAAAGGAAAAAATAAAACAGACTGTAAACTAAAGTTAAAATAAGCAAAAACAGTAAGAGAACACCAGGTCCCAGAGTCCTAAAGAAGATGGTAAATGAAATCTCAGAACCACTGCACATCTTAAAAAAAAAATCTTGGGACACGGGGACCACCTGAGAAACTGGGAAAAAGCTAATGTGGTTCCCATCTTCAAAAAGAAAGAAAAAAAAAACAACAAAATTCTGAGCCCTATCTAATGCAAAGAAAAGTAAAATCCTACCCCTAGGTAAGGAAAACCAAAAATATAGATAACTATTATAAATTGGTGCAACAAATTAAAACAGATTTGGAGAAGTGGAAAAGAACCACCATAAAACGAGTATCCTGCAATGGCTAGCAGACAAAACAGGGCTGGGGGGGGAAGGGGGGGAAGGAAATATCAAAGGATTTAGGAAGATACATTAACTTGGTTAAACAAAAAGCATGATTATTTTTTCCCTAAAATGATTTGTACCCAGACAACACACTATTCAATTGAAATTGGAATTTACATATGCCATAAAGTATAATTAAAAGCAAAAATTACCCCCCACACACATACACACATGCAAACACACATTTCCCAGTTTTCTATGGTTTAAAGTAAAATTTAGAGGTAGGTACTCACCTTCTTTCCAAGCAGCCCTTGAATTGAAACTCAAAAACCCCTTTAAAACCTAATTTCCAATGGCCCAGGTCAAATAAATTTATTTAGGCCAGGATCATTGAAGAGGCTAGCTTGGAATCCATCTGGCTCGCCAATTGTTATAAGGAAATATCCTTTTAGGTTCAGTTCCAAGTGGGGAAAAAGACACTGGATTCATGAAGGTTGCTTGGAAGGAAGGTTTAATGGTGGACAGGAGCACATGGCTTGAGCCCCTGTACAGAAAAGGTAGCTTACATGGTTCCAGGTGTGGTGAAGAGAAAAAAGAGAAAGAGATATGCAGAGTTCCTGGTTTTTATAGTGTAAGTTGGGTCCCACCTCTTAGATTTCCTTTTCCTGTATAGAAATGTATCCCATTGGCTCTCAGACCCCCCAGGGGCATGCTGGGGTGGCTCTTGGCTTTTGTCTAATCCAGCTTTGGCTGAATGAAAGGGCCTTGGGCAAATCCTATTGTGGTTTTATCATGCAAAAGACTTGCAGTCCAGGTGAGAGGAATATGTGAGCTGGGGTGGGGGTTTCCAAGAGGAGTCTTTTGTTTGTTTAAAAGCATGTTTCCAGATGTGTTCCACAGAATATCTTCTACCTTTTAATATCTCCTAGGATATCTCATTTCCTAGGAGAGGGGTGGGTGCTAACTTCCTACAATCCCTCATTTTTTTTTCAAAACATGTGAGTGCAACACATGTTTTGACACAAGCTTCAAATTGATCAGGTCAGGGAGATTTTATGGGTGCTTTCAATTTTCTCTGATGCAGAGGGGAAGACATTGAAAGAGGCAGTTGAAAGAGGCAGCAGCAGGATTCCTTCAGTGGCTCCCAAAAGGAGAGCTTTCAACCATGATGGTCAATGGCCAGGGCAAAAGTTCTGGAAATAAATTTACAGTATCCAATTTTCCATGCCAATTATGTTCAGATGTTTGATAACACTTTCGATGAGCTCCCAGACAGGTTTCAAGCAAGCACAGGCCCCACAATATTCCCACAGCCATGGTTTACCTTGAAATCACAGGCTGCCCATTTCCAAGGGATGGTTCTTGAATCTGCCCTAGCTCTTACTTTAGTGCATCTAGGATTTGTGAGTCCAAATTGAAGTTAGCCAGTGTGCAATCTAGGCTTTTCCTTTCTTTCTTTTTTTTTTTTTTAGAATGAGCCCTGGGACTCTTACTCCTGAGACCACCAGTGCAAAATACCCTGCTTTACTGGGCAGCAGTCAGGCCTTGGGTTTTCGAAGATCCTTTCTGCTAGCTCTTCAAGTGGGGAAATTGCCTGAGGGGACCTGCCCCCTTCCCCCATGGAATTAACAGGGAGATATGACTGCCTGGGCTTTAATGCCACAAAGCAGGAGCCAAAACAACAACAACAAAAAAAAAACAGCAAGCTAAAAGCAGCTTTGGGTGGAGGTAGGTGAAAAAGGGATAACCTCAGTCTAATTCTGAATGGCGTGTCTCTGTGTGTTTGTGTATGCAGCTACAAATTTACCTCCCACTAGACAGAAATCTAAAGTGTACAGAACTCACTGTGGCAACCACTCCCAATACAATTCTTACATGAGTACATTAAACTGATTACAATATAGATGAGACAAGAAAGAGAAACGTTACAATGAATTTCAGTGAATGAAGCAAGGAAAGAAAGAAAACTTTACAATGAAGTTCCCCCCTCCCCCCTAGTCTTTTCAGCTGTCTTCTGAGGATTGAAAATAGATGTTTGGTCTTTATTTGTCCATCTCAGGGTCCTTTCATTCATGTCTGCTGGGTGGCCTTAGGTTTTGGTGGTCAGGCTGGTCAGTCAGGCTTGGAAAGATCTGCTCCACTCTGGTTGCTGTGATGACTAGAGGACTAGATTCAAACCCACTTCTGGCTCAAATGGATGGAATGTCTTTACTGGAGGCAGTGTCTGAGCCCATTTGCTATGCTTTCATAGGCTTCAGGATCATGTGTGCAGGGCTGAAAGACATAAGAACAGGGTCCCTTCCCCCTTTTGCTGGTAATTCTACCACGAGAGGCATTGTAAAAGGATTAGAGATTTGGAGGGGGTAGATAGCTTGCAGGCAGGGTTTGAGGAAAACAATCAACACATCAGTATCGCAGTGAAATCAATTATAACAAAATGGAGACATCACCAGGGGAAAAAAATGAACAGACATTTCCATCTTAGCAGAGAATTGGCATCCATTAAACATCACAGAAGAGCAATATTAAAACTGTTTGCATGTACATACAGTAAATGTGAGAATGGAATTTTCCTGTAAATTAACTTAAAACATTGTCCCTTAAATTTTGGCTTTTCTTAAAAACACCAAGAGGAATAGGAAAATTGAACTCTGTTCCTTGTCCCAGATCAGGTTGGCCAGTCCTAACTGGGCAAAGACATTTTCCTTTCTTTTCAGTGCTTTTAATTTTTTCTAACAATTTGAAATTCATATCTCTAGGAAACAGAGATATTTTACAGTTGCAATTACTCGAGTGCGCACAAGACAAGACAAAGACGTACACAGACACAAAAACAGGGACAAAGAGGATGACAGGACACACACACAAGTCCTTCCTGCCATAAATCTCAATTAAATTAGGGAAGGCACAAATCTTAACAAACAAACCACGTGGTTACATATAAGAGAGAGAGAAGAAAAGAGAGAGAGAAGAAACAACAAACACCTCAACATTTTTCCTTTTCTGTTTTCTTAAGTACCTTTATTTAGCCAAATTGGCTGTTTTGTTTTGTTTTGTTTCTCTGTGTCATCCCTCAGCAAAGCCCATTTTCTACACAAGTTTCCTGCTTTTACTTTTGCACATTCCTGTCATACAGACATATTCCTGGCGTCCCAGGTTCCAAGCCCTCACAAGGGTCTCCGCCACCCTCGAACTAGAGCTTCCCATGATCCTTTAAATGTAAGGTTCACTTTGGCTTAGCTAGTGGCGCGCTCAACAGTTTCAGAGACTAAAAAAACTCTGGGAAGGACTTCCGATTCCCTCATAGAAGTAAGGCCCCCTTCCTGTAGGGAATCTCTCTAGGTTTATCAGATCCAAAAAGGGGATCTGCAAGGACTAGCCGCCCCTGTACAGCTAGTACTAGGACCTCCACACTCACGGGCTTCACATTTAGAACTGAAAAATTCTGGGGTTTGCTTTTGGGATGTGCACATAAAAACAACAACAACAACAACAAAATTTGCTTTCCCACCCTTCAATCACACACACACACACACACACAGACATTCTTCCTCCTTCCCTAACAGAAGGTCCTGTGCTCTGTAAACGCTAAACAGAACTTACACAAATCAAAACAGAGAAAGAGAAGACATTGACACATAGGCTGGTAGATGAGAAAGAAACTCTATACTACCAAATGAGGATAAACAAAAATAATTCAATATTATGAAAAGCTGTATGAGCAAGGAGTTTCAGAAAATAAAATTAAAGAATAGTTGGAAAAAAATTGGAATTGCCTAAAGTACCAGAAAAGGACAAAAACTATTAAATGAATGAATATCAATGATGGAATTATCAGAAGCAGATCAAGAGACAAAAGAACAACCAAACACCAGGACCAGGTGGGCCACTGGCAGAATTTTACAAAGATTTTACATACTGAGGTATTGATTGATGTAAAGGTACCACATTCCTGAATGGGAGCAAATATTACTTTGATTCCAAAATAAAATTCAGATTTAATGCAGATAAAACTATAGGCCCATCTCTTCACTGAATGCTGACTATAAAATATATACTTCAATAATGGCAGCAAACTAAAAGGTTCCCAAATGAATTTATACATTCAGCTCTCTTAAGCTTTTTCTAAGAGACAGATTAAAAACAAAATGAGAATGATTTTAAATACATAAAAAAAGGGCACAAGAAAAGGATGCTATTCATTTTGATACTGGAAGTGCTAAATATAAATATTATGGCAGACACAGAAATTAAAGGCATGGAAACTTTGAAAACTAATTTTTGCACCAAGCGAGAAATAAAATATGTTAATAACCAACCAAGATGAAGTTGTAGAAGGATTTGAAACTGCATCATTAACATAATACCAATCAGAAAAAAAAAACAGAAATCCAAGAAACCAGCATGGCTGCACAAAGACCTCACTGACAAATTGAATGAATGAAGGACAGATACAAAAAAATGGAAAGAGGGACACATAACTAATGCAGAATATCAGCAGATAGCAAGAATCTGTAAAGAAAAATCAGGAAACAAAAGCCTTGAATGAACAAAAACTTGCAACAAAAGTGAAAGATAATATAAAAGATTCTTCCAATACATAAGAAAAACAAGAAGAAAAATCAAGGAAACAGTTGGACCACTAAGGAGAGAAGGCAACACAGAGAAAGCCATGAGTTGCTTAACTCATTCTTTGCATGTCTTCTTGCAAAAAGAAATGCAACCCAACTAACCAGAAATATAACTGGAAAGGAAAAAATAAAACAGACTGTAAACTAAAGTTAAAATAAGCAAAAACAGTAAGAGAACACCAGGTCCCAGAGTCCTAAAGAAGATGGTAAATGAAATCTCAGAACCACTGCACATCTTAAAAAAAAAATCTTGGGACACGGGGACCACCTGAGAAACTGGGAAAAAGCTAATGTGGTTCCCATCTTCAAAAAGAAAGAAAAAAAAAACAACAAAATTCTGAGCCCTATCTAATGCAAAGAAAAGTAAAATCCTACCCCTAGGTAAGGAAAACCAAAAATATAGATAACTATTATAAATTGGTGCAACAAATTAAAACAGATTTGGAGAAGTGGAAAAGAACCACCATAAAACGAGTATCCTGCAATGGCTAGCAGACAAAACAGGGCTGGGGGGGGAAGGGGGGGAAGGAAATATCAAAGGATTTAGGAAGATACATTAACTTGGTTAAACAAAAAGCATGATTATTTTTTCCCTAAAATGATTTGTACCCAGACAACACACTATTCAATTGAAATTGGAATTTACATATGCCATAAAGTATAATTAAAAGCAAAAATTACCCCCCACACACATACACACATGCAAACACACATTTCCCAGTTTTCTATGGTTTAAAGTAAAATTTAGAGGTAGGTACTCACCTTCTTTCCAAGCAGCCCTTGAATTGAAACTCAAAAACCCCTTTAAAACCTAATTTCCAATGGCCCAGGTCAAATAAATTTATTTAGGCCAGGATCATTGAAGAGGCTAGCTTGGAATCCATCTGGCTCGCCAATTGTTATAAGGAAATATCCTTTTAGGTTCAGTTCCAAGTGGGGAAAAAGACACTGGATTCATGAAGGTTGCTTGGAAGGAAGGTTTAATGGTGGACAGGAGCACATGGCTTGAGCCCCTGTACAGAAAAGGTAGCTTACATGGTTCCAGGTGTGGTGAAGAGAAAAAAGAGAAAGAGATATGCAGAGTTCCTGGTTTTTATAGTGTAAGTTGGGTCCCACCTCTTAGATTTCCTTTTCCTGTATAGAAATGTATCCCATTGGCTCTCAGACCCCCCAGGGGCATGCTGGGGTGGCTCTTGGCTTTTGTCTAATCCAGCTTTGGCTGAATGAAAGGGCCTTGGGCAAATCCTATTGTGGTTTTATCATGCAAAAGACTTGCAGTCCAGGTGAGAGGAATACGTGAGCTGGGGTGGGGGTTTCCAAGAGGAGTCTTTTGTTTGTTTAAAAGCATGTTTCCAGATGTGTTCCACAGAATATCTTCTACCTTTTAATATCTCCTAGGATATCTCATTTCCTAGGAGAGGGGTGGGTGCTAACTTCCTACAATCCCTCATTTTTTTTTCAAAACATGTGAGTGCAACACATGTTTTGACACAAGCTTCAAATTGATCAGGTCAGGGAGATTTTATGGGTGCTTTCAATTTTCTCTGATGCAGAGGGGAAGACATTGAAAGAGGCAGTTGAAAGAGGCAGCAGCAGGATTCCTTCAGTGGCTCCCAAAAGGAGAGCTTTCAACCATGATGGTCAATGGCCAGGGCAAAAGTTCTGGAAATAAATTTACAGTATCCAATTTTCCATGCCAATTATGTTCAGATGTTTGATAACACTTTCGATGAGCTCCCAGACAGGTTTCAAGCAAGCACAGGCCCCACAATATTCCCACAGCCATGGTTTACCTTGAAATCACAGGCTGCCCATTTCCAAGGGATGGTTCTTGAATCTGCCCTAGCTCTTACTTTAGTGCATCTAGGATTTGTGAGTCCAAATTGAAGTTAGCCAGTGTGCAATCTAGGCTTTTCCTTTCTTTCTTTTTTTTTTTTTTTAGAATGAGCCCTGGGACTCTTACTCCTGAGACCACCAGTGCAAAATACCCTGCTTTACTGGGCAGCAGTCAGGCCTTGGGTTTTCGAAGATCCTTTCTGCTAGCTCTTCAAGTGGGGAAATTGCCTGAGGGGACCTGCCCCCTTCCCCCATGGAATTAACAGGGAGATATGACTGCCTGGGCTTTAATGCCACAAAGCAGGAGCCAAAACAACAACAACAAAAAAAAAACAGCAAGCTAAAAGCAGCTTTGGGTGGAGGTAGGTGAAAAAGGGATAACCTCAGTCTAATTCTGAATGGCGTGTCTCTGTGTGTTTGTGTATGCAGCTACAAATTTACCTCCCACTAGACAGAAATCTAAAGTGTACAGAACTCACTGTGGCAACCACTCCCAATACAATTCTTACATGAGTACATTAAACTGATTACAATATAGATGAGACAAGAAAGAGAAACGTTACAATGAATTTCAGTGAATGAAGCAAGGAAAGAAAGAAAACTTTACAATGAAGTTCCCCCCTCCCCCCTAGTCTTTTCAGCTGTCTTCTGAGGATTGAAAATAGATGTTTGGTCTTTATTTGTCCATCTCAGGGTCCTTTCATTCATGTCTGCTGGGTGGCCTTAGGTTTTGGTGGTCAGGCTGGTCAGTCAGGCTTGGAAAGATCTGCTCCACTCTGGTTGCTGTGATGACTAGAGGACTAGATTCAAACCCACTTCTGGCTCAAATGGATGGAATGTCTTTACTGGAGGCAGTGTCTGAGCCCATTTGCTATGCTTTCATAGGCTTCAGGATCATGTGTGCAGGGCTGAAAGACATAAGAACAGGGTCCCTTCCCCCTTTTGCTGGTAATTCTACCACGAGAGGCATTGTAAAAGGATTAGAGATTTGGAGGGGGTAGATAGCTTGCAGGCAGGGTTTGAGGAAAACAATCAACACATCAGTATCGCAGTGAAATCAATTATAACAAAATGGAGACATCACCAGGGAAAAAAAATGAACAGACATTTCCATCTTAGCAGAGAATTGGCATCCATTAAACATCACAGAAGAGCAATATTAAAACTGTTTGCATGTACATACAGTAAATGTGAGAATGGAATTTTCCTGTAAATTAACTTAAAACATTGTCCCTTAAATTTTGGCTTTTCTTAAAAACACCAAGAGGAATAGGAAAATTGAACTCTGTTCCTTGTCCCAGATCAGGTTGGCCAGTCCTAACTGGGCAAAGACATTTTCCTTTCTTTTCAGTGCTTTTAATTTTTTCTAACAATTTGAAATTCATATCTCTAGGAAACAGAGATATTTTACAGTTGCAATTACTCGAGTGCGCACAAGACAAGACAAAGACGTACACAGACACAAAAACAGGGACAAAGAGGATGACAGGACACACACACAAGTCCTTCCTGCCATAAATCTCAATTAAATTAGGGAAGGCACAAATCTTAACAAACAAACCACGTGGTTACATATAAGAGAGAGAGAAGAAAAGAGAGAGAGAAGAAACAACAAACACCTCAACATTTTTCCTTTTCTGTTTTCTTAAGTACCTTTATTTAGCCAAATTGGCTGTTTTGTTTTGTTTTGTTTCTCTGTGTCATCCCTCAGCAAAGCCCATTTTCTACACAAGTTTCCTGCTTTTACTTTTGCACATTCCTGTCATACAGACATATTCCTGGCGTCCCAGGTTCCAAGCCCTCACAAGGGTCTCCGCCACCCTCGAACTAGAGCTTCCCATGATCCTTTAAATGTAAGGTTCACTTTGGCTTAGCTAGTGGCGCGCTCAACAGTTTCAGAGACTAAAAAAACTCTGGGAAGGACTTCCGATTCCCTCATAGAAGTAAGGCCCCCTTCCTGTAGGGAATCTCTCTAGGTTTATCAGATCCAAAAAGGGGATCTGCGAGGACTAGCCGCCCCTGTACAGCTAGTACTAGGACCTCCACACTCACGGGCTTCACATTTAGAACTGAAAAATTCTGGGGTTTGCTTTTGGGATGTGCACATAAAAACAACAACAACAACAACAAAATTTGCTTTCCCACCCTTCAATCACACACACACACACACACACACAGACATTCTTCCTCCTTCCCTAACAGAAGGTCCTGTGCTCTGTAAACGCTAAACAGAACTTACACAAATCAAAACAGAGAAAGAGAAGACATTGACACATAGGCTGGTAGATGAGAAAGAAACTCTATACTACCAAATGAGGATAAACAAAAATAATTCAATATTATGAAAAGCTGTATGAGCAAGGAGTTTCAGAAAATAAAATTAAAGAATAGTTGGAAAAAAATTGGAATTGCCTAAAGTACCAGAAAAGGACAAAAACTATTAAATGAATGAATATCAATGATGGAATTATCAGAAGCAGATCAAGAGACAAAAGAACAACCAAACACCAGGACCAGGTGGGCCACTGGCAGAATTTTACAAAGATTTTACATACTGAGGTATTGATTGATGTAAAGGTACCACATTCCTGAATGGGAGCAAATATTACTTTGATTCCAAAATAAAATTCAGATTTAATGCAGATAAAACTATAGGCCCATCTCTTCACTGAATGCTGACTATAAAATATATACTTCAATAATGGCAGCAAACTAAAAGGTTCCCAAATGAATTTATACATTCAGCTCTCTTAAGCTTTTTCTAAGAGACAGATTAAAAACAAAATGAGAATGATTTTAAATACATAAAAAAAGGGCACAAGAAAAGGATGCTATTCATTTTGATACTGGAAGTGCTAAATATAAATATTATGGCAGACACAGAAATTAAAGGCATGGAAACTTTGAAAACTAATTTTTGCACCAAGCGAGAAATAAAATATGTTAATAACCAACCAAGATGAAGTTGTAGAAGGATTTGAAACTGCATCATTAACATAATACCAATCAGAAAAAAAAACAGAAATCCAAGAAACCAGCATGGCTGCACAAAGACCTCACTGACAAATTGAATGAATGAAGGACAGATACAAAAAAATGGAAAGAGGGACACATAACTAATGCAGAATATCAGCAGATAGCAAGAATCTGTAAAGAAAAATCAGGAAACAAAAGCCTTGAATGAACAAAAACTTGCAACAAAAGTGAAAGATAATATAAAAGATTCTTCCAATACATAAGAAAAACAAGAAGAAAAATCAAGGAAACAGTTGGACCACTAAGGAGAGAAGGCAACACAGAGAAAGCCATGAGTTGCTTAACTCATTCTTTGCATGTCTTCTTGCAAAAAGAAATGCAACCCAACTAACCAGAAATATAACTGGAAAGGAAAAAATAAAACAGACTGTAAACTAAAGTTAAAATAAGCAAAAACAGTAAGAGAACACCAGGTCCCAGAGTCCTAAAGAAGATGGTAAATGAAATCTCAGAACCACTGCACATCTTAAAAAAAAAATCTTGGGACACGGGGACCACCTGAGAAACTGGGAAAAAGCTAATGTGGTTCCCATCTTCAAAAAGAAAGAAAAAAAAACAACAAAATTCTGAGCCCTATCTAATGCAAAGAAAAGTAAAATCCTACCCCTAGGTAAGGAAAACCAAAAATATAGATAACTATTATAAATTGGTGCAACAAATTAAAACAGATTTGGAGAAGTGGAAAAGAACCACCATAAAACGAGTATCCTGCAATGGCTAGCAGACAAAACAGGGCTGGGGGGGGAAGGGGGGGAAGGAAATATCAAAGGATTTAGGAAGATACATTAACTTGGTTAAACAAAAAGCATGATTATTTTTTCCCTAAAATGATTTGTACCCAGACAACACACTATTCAATTGAAATTGGAATTTACATATGCCATAAAGTATAATTAAAAGCAAAAATTACCCCCCACACACATACACACATGCAAACACACATTTCCCAGTTTTCTATGGTTTAAAGTAAAATTTAGAGGTAGGTACTCACCTTCTTTCCAAGCAGCCCTTGAATTGAAACTCAAAAACCCCTTTAAAACCTAATTTCCAATGGCCCAGGTCAAATAAATTTATTTAGGCCAGGATCATTGAAGAGGCTAGCTTGGAATCCATCTGGCTCGCCAATTGTTATAAGGAAATATCCTTTTAGGTTCAGTTCCAAGTGGGGAAAAAGACACTGGATTCATGAAGGTTGCTTGGAAGGAAGGTTTAATGGTGGACAGGAGCACATGGCTTGAGCCCCTGTATAGAAAAGGTAGCTTACATGGTTCCAGGTGTGGTGAAGAGAAAAAAGAGAAAGAGATATGCAGAGTTCCTGGTTTTTATAGTGTAAGTTGGGTCCCACCTCTTAGATTTCCTTTTCCTGTATAGAAATGTATCCCATTGGCTCTCAGACCCCCCAGGGGCATGCTGGGGTGGCTCTTGGCTTTTGTCTAATCCAGCTTTGGCTGAATGAAAGGGCCTTGGGCAAATCCTATTGTGGTTTTATCATGCAAAAGACTTGCAGTCCAGGTGAGAGGAATATGTGAGCTGGGGTGGGGGTTTCCAAGAGGAGTCTTTTGTTTGTTTAAAAGCATATTTCCAGATGTGTTCCACAGAATATCTTCTACCTTTTAATATCTCCTAGGATATCTCATTTCCTAGGAGAGGGGTGGGTGCTAACTTCCTACACTTGCTTGTAGGGAAAATCAGCCTGTAAACTGTTACTTGTTTTTTTAATCAGATAAGGACTGCTTTAAAAAAATATATAAATGCGTATGTCTTTATTTTACAGCGTTTATAAGCTTCTTCACTCAGAGCATATTCTGGATGATATACCGTTACCTTCTGTAATTCAAATTAAGACAAAACAAAATACAACCAACCAATCAAAACTATAAAATCACAAAGAACTGTTGGAATGGTTACAATCTGTAACCTCCAATTAAAATATTCCTTTTAGTGGCAAGACAAATGTCTCATTCAACTTCCCAAAGGTTTTTGGACTACCCATCTAACTTTGTGAATGCAAACCGAGAAGGGTTCATTTGAATGTAATTACATTTCTTTTTTAGATATACGTTCATCTTATATTTCGATTGGATGTTAAAAAACAATAATATCTTTAAAAGGATTATTTTTTATTTGCTTTCTGTTTTTGATGTTTTAAGAACAAGTTCTCAAGTGGAAATTGAAATGAGAATCATATTCAAAATATTAACAGTATGGCATGTTTAGGATTGACATCTGAGATTACACGTGAAGCCAAAGTAAGTACAATTTTGAGATGGCTTTTGATTTACCGTATGAACATCAAGTATTCATTGGAATCCATATAATCATTACTCATTGCTAGTAAAATAACTAGCACAGAATATTATAATTAAGATAATATGCCCACGGCACATTCTAATATTTATGTGCAGAGAAGAGTTTACAATTTTATGAATCAATAAGATTCTAGTCAATTTGACAATTTCCTACCCTTGCAAATTAAACAGGACTAAGGACAATTTGGAATCTTACATTGCTGGCAATGTTCACTGGTTAAAATGGAAACTTTGAAATAATACTTTATGCACTTAGCTATTAACAAAACTTGACTGCTGTTTTATTTTGTAGTGGAAAAGGGACGTTGGTACTCACCTGTGAGACGTCCTTTCTCGTAGGGCCCTCTAGCCAATAGGACCGAGTCTTAAAAAAGGTATAAATAGTGCCCACTCAGATTGGCACTCCCTCTTTTAATCGAGGGATCAAGTCAGACTCGATGTGCTTTTTCCAATACAAACAGATAATTTATTAACTATGTACAGACTCATCGCAGAGAATAGGAATAATGTACATGTGACCCAGCTCAGAAATAAGCAACTATGTACAGACCCTTAGCAGAGAAAAACAGAACTATATACAGGTGAATCATTGCATACAAGAGTTGAATAACTATATACACCAGATAGCCGTAGAGCGCCCAGCCAGACCCAATGGGAGGGACTTGGAGGCTAGCTCCGCCCTATGAGAAAGGACGTCTCACAGGTGAGTACCAACGTCCCTTCTCCATAGTGGGCGGAGCTAGCCTCCAAGAATGGGACATACCAAAGCTGGCGTCCCTAGGGCGGGATCAATCATCCTGGCTGGGAAGAGAGCTCAATGTCACCCCTGTCTCCAGCACCTGCTTGCCGAAATCCGCCTCCTCCGAAGCATAAACGTCTAGTTTGTAATGGCGGATGAAGGGAGTAAGGGAGGACCAGGTGGCCGCCCTACAGACCTCGAGGATAGGGACTCTAGCATTTCACGCTGCAGAGGTCGCTGCGCTGCGGGTGGAGTGTGCCGTGAGGCCCGAGGGCTTAGGTAGTGCCATGTGTTTATACGCCAAGGAGATGGCCGCCCGGATCCATCGGCCAATCATCGCTGAAGAGGCCTTGCGACCCTGACTAGAGGGGCGGAAAGTCACAAATAAGGTCTCCGTTCGCCGCAGAGGAAGTGTCCTACAGAGGTAAATGTTAAGAGCGCGCTTAACGTCCAGCATGTGCCAAGCGCGTTCAGAGTGGACGGATTTTGAAAAAAGGCTGGCAAGATGACCTCCTGCGCCCTGTGAAACGGCGTGTTCACCTTGGGCACGAAGGCCGGGTCCAATCGAAGAACGACCCTGTCACTGTGGAAGGTACACAGGTCCGCGCGCACGGATAATGCTGCAAGTTCAGATATCCTGCGCGCAGAGGTGATTGCGACGAGGAACGCTACCTTGAAGGAAAGGTGTGACAAGGGAACAGAGTCCAATGGTTTGAAGGGGGCAACAGTTAAGGCCGAGAGAACCTTGGAAAGGTCCCACGTGGGGAAGCGATGCACCACTGGTGGACACAGGTTCGTGACCCCCTTAAGGAACTGCTTCAAGAGTGGGTGAGCAGCAAGCGAGTCCAGGTGTGGGCAGGACAAAACCGTCGAAAGCGCTGCCACTTGTCTGCGCAAGGTGTTGGGAGACAGGCCCTTGGCGAGCCCCTGCCGCAGAAACTGAATGATGTTAATGATTGAGAGATCAAGAGGGGAATAACCCACCTGCGCGCACCAGGCACAAAATGTGCGCCAGGTGACCGAATAGATCCGCTCCGTCGACGGCCGTCTGGAGGCCAACATGATTTCAGAGAGGTCGTCCGGAACTAGGCGGTGTTGCAGAGTGAGCCGCTCAAGCGCCAGGCGGTCAGTTGTAGCCAGTGCAGCTCTGGATGCTGCACTGACCCCTGGGCAAGCGACCATTCTGTCGGCGGGATCCGCCAGGGAGGTGATGCGGACAGGGACATAAGGTCCGCGAACCAAGTCCGCCGGGGCCAGTGTGGGGCCAGGAGGATGATTTCCGCTTTCAGCATCAGGACCCTCCGGATGACCTGTGGGATCAGCGGAAGGGGGGGAAAGGCATACAGCAATTCCTGTGGCCAGTGACAACGAAGAGCGTCCGTGTCTTCCGCGCCCGGAGTTCGGAACCTGGTCACGAACCTGGGAAGTTTGGCGTTTTCCGGGGTGGCGAACAGGTCCACGGCCGGCAGTCCAAAGCGGTCCACTATTTGATGGAAAATGTCCGGGTGCAGGGACCACTCTGCCGGGTTGATGGCATTCCGGCTGAGCCAGTCCGCCGTGGTGTTGCTCACCCCGGAGATGTGCTCCGCAGTGATGGATCGTAGGTGCCGCTCTGCCCAGAGCCCCAGGGTCATCGCTTCGGTCATGAGGGCCCTGGAGAAGGTCCCCCCCTGTCGATTTATGTGGGCTTTCGTAGTCACGTTGTCCGTTAAGACTAATATGTGACGGCCCGCCAGGTGAGGTTGAAAATGCGCAAGGGCCAATCTGACCGCCCTGAGCTCTAGCAAATTGATCGGAAGGGAGCGCTCTGCCCTGGACCAGGTGCCCTGGGTGACGAGGGATTCGGTGTGGGCCCCCCAGCCCGTGGTGCTGGCGTCGGTCGTCAACGTGAGCCTCTGTGGCTCCATGAAGCCGGAGCCCTCGTTCAGGGCGGGCGAAGTCCACCACCGGAGGGATTTCCTCGCCGACACTGGCATCCTGACCCTCGCGGGAGAGTGGCTGCGATTCGCCCGCTGGAAAGGGAGAAGAAACCATTGAAGGTCTCTGGAGTGCAGATGAGCCCACGGAATGATGTGTATCGCAGAAATCATTTTTCCCAGGAGGGAAGACAGCTGGTTCAAGGGAATCCTTGTTTGAGCCAGAACGTGCTGGACTAGTTCCAATATGCTGTCTCTCCGTTCCTGAGACAGGTAGACCCTGCACTCCAGAGAGTCAATGATGGCCCCCAGGTGGGTGACCCTGGTAGCGGGGGACAGTTGGCTCTTTCCCAAATTAACGAGAAACCCGTGGTGTTCAAGTGTGTTGAGGGTTACCTGGACATCCTGCTGAGCCTGAGAAAGGGAAGAGGACTGGATGAGAATGTCGTCCAGGTAACACTGAACACGCACGGGAAGAGCCCTAAGGTGGGCGGTCAAGGCGGCCAAAACCTTGGTGAATACCCTTGGCGCTGAAGACAGGCCGAAGGGTAGCGCCTGGTATTCATAATGCACCCCTGCATAGCAAAATCTGAGGAACTGGCGGTGAGAAGGATGAATAGGAATGTGGAGGTAGGCCTCTGTGAGGTCAATTGAGGCTAGAAAATCGCCACGCCTAATTCCTGCCAAAATTGATTGCAGGGTGTGCATTTTGAATTTTCTGTACCTCACATATCTGTTCAGGCGTTTCAGATCGAGAATTGCTCTCTACCCACCCGAGGATTTTGGAACCACAAACAAGATGGAATAAAATCCTTGCCCCTGCTGGTCCTCAGGCACCCGCTGGATGGCTCTAATATCCAGTAGGTGCTGGATGGCCTGATCTACGAGGACCCGTTTGGAAATGTTTGAAGACAAGGGGCAGCGTAAGAAAAACCTCGGAGGGGTGGAAATAAATTCCAGGTACAGTCCTGTCGACAGGGTTTGCAAAACCCATGCGTCATTGGTGATTTCCTCCCACCGACTGGCAAAGGATGCTAGTCGACCCCCAATGGGAGGGATCGAGTCGGGTCTACTTATACCGGCGGTAAGGGCGACCACCGGCTCCTCTAAAGGGCCGTTTTGATTGCCCGCCCCGGTATGGCCTGTCAGCAGCCGAGCGCTGCCGTGGGGTATATGAACCCTGGGAAGCCCCATATTGCCCCTGGGGTGCCCCGTACTGTCCTTGCCCAGAAGAGTAGGAGCCCTGGTACCTATTAAGAGCTGAAGTGGTGCAGTGGTTAAATGCAGCCATTGCAGGCTGACTGCTAGTTCAACAGTTCAGCTGTTCAAATCTCACTAGGCTCAAGGTTGACTCAGCCTTCCATCCTTCCGAGGTCGGTAAAATGAGGACCCAGATTGTTGGGGGCAATATGCTGAACTCTGTAAACCGCTTAGAGAGTGCTGTAAAGCACTATGAAGCGGTATATAAGAAAAGTGCTATTGCTATTGCTATTGTACGGGGTCTCTGATGGCCTGGAACCTCGCCGATAGGGAGGGGCCTTATTTTGGGACTTCTTTGTGTAAGAGGGAAGGATTTTCCTCTTATCTTTGGTTTCCGTAGTGATCCGGTCTAGAGCCGGGCCAAACAGGGACTGACCTGAAATTGGAGCCGCCGCCAGTTTCCACTTATGCCGCAGGTCGGCTGGCCAGCTGCGGAGCCAGTGCATGCGCCTGGCCACCACCGCCGTTCCCATTGCCCTGGCCGCAAAACGACCGGCCTGGAGCGCGGAGTCAGAGGTGAATTGGGCAGCGGCAATTAATTTCTGAATATCCTGGTGAGCTCTTGTGTCGGCCTGCGGGATATGGTCCTGGAGACCATGTAACCACTTCAAAGAAGTGCGACAAAAAAATGACGTTGTAGTGGAGGCCCTAACCGCCCAGGCCGCCGCCTGGTGGGTTTTTTGGAGAATGGATTCTGTCCGACGTTCCTCCGGACGAAGAAGATCATCTGGTTCCCCAGGAACTGGAGCATTCGAATACAGCGCCAACACGGGAGGGTCAACAGCCGGGACTGGAAGGTGCTGCACCAGGTGCGACGAGATGTTGAAGTATCGCTTGTCCTGAGCGTTAGGCGCGGGCCCTGAAGCGGGCGTGTGCCACTGTTTTATTATGGCATCGACAAAGAGGTTTGGCGTCGGAATTACCTCAGTGGAAGAGGTTGAGGCTTCGCCAAAGATGGGGTCACCCTGAACTGCAGAAGTTTGAGGGTCAGCGGCTGATGGTGGAATGTTGGCCGTTGCCCTGGCCTTATGGAGCAGGGAACGAAAAAGGCTGGGGTGGAAGAGGGAGGTAGATGTTGAGGGTTCGGGAGCTAGGTCCTCGTCCTCTGACAGCTGTGGGTGGGGGGGATCGCATCCCCCTTGACCCTCATCAAGTTCCCCTTCCTCCTTGTCCAGGTCGCCAGCCGGGATGGGTGAGCTGTGGACGGAGTAATCATCATCTTCCAGCTCCTCAATGGATGCGGGTTCCAGAGCGGGCGGTGGTGAGACAGCTCTGGGGGGAGGGCGACTCTGGGAGGAGTGGGCCATGGCCTTGACCGCGGCCTCAATTCCCCGCTTAATGGCATCATCCATTCTTCGTTGCACCGCAGGATTGTCCAGTTGGTCATTGTAGGCCGCTGATGTGACCCTGCGGTGGGAGGAGCAACCCTGAGAGCAGTGAGCCCCCCAAATGTCCCCCTCATGCAGATGGACGCCCGGGCTGTCCAGGGAGACATCTTCAGGTGAGCAAGACTGCCCCACCCTATGCGGCTGTTGTGGAAGTGCCACGTCCCCCTGGGCACGGGCTGGCGTCACTGGAATGGGGGAACCTGCATGCGTGCCCCCAGATGTAGGCTTGGATGAGCCTTTATGCCCCTCCCCCTTAGAAGCCGTTTTGGGAGGCTTCTTAGTCTTTGGGGGGAGTGAGGTGAGGGGGGATTTGTCCCTGTGATCATTGGTGGCTCGTGGCAGAGAGGAATCGTCCTGAGAGCCTTCGGGAGGGCAAGGCCTGGATGACTTGGACTTGGCCTTGCCCTGCCTATGAGCCCCCTCAGCCATGCTCGCTTGATCGTCAAAAACTTTATTAGACTGCTTTCCGATCTTTCTCTCCTCTTCGGATCGTCGCCGCGGCTCGAATTGAAGGTCTGGGCTCAATGCGCATGCGCGGGCACTCTAAACGATCGGCAACCCTGCCCGGCAACTGATGATGAAATTCGGCGGCCAATCAGAAAAGCCGAGCTGGGAAATCCAAGATGGCCGCCGTGACGTCAGATCCAAAGTCGCAATGGCTCTTCCCGCCAAGACAGAGAGGCTCGGGTGACAGTTTGAGGCCTGCCGATTTGACGGCTGAGGCGTTCGAGGGAAGAGGTAGGCCTGGCAGAGAAGGGCTCTGCTTGGGGCGGCCGTAACACAGCGCGGTGCGTTCGAGTGGCTGTGGGAGGATCGGACTCCAGCCGAAGGGGGAAAAGCCAGTGGCCGCCCAAGCGCGGGGCTTCTGCAGCGCTGGAAAGGTCTCTTCTCGCTTTCCCCCCAGACAGTTAGGAAGGAGGGAGCTCGCGATGACAATGAGCCTCCCCTCAATTTGCCCTGAAGCCTTGGCTGACTCAGGGCCGCAATATGCAGCCGGGCAGCCGCCCACGCCGTGCTCAACCCAATGGTGACAGCTGTCAGTTTGGGGAGACTTTCAGAAGAAGCAGAAATGTCACTTACAAGAGAAGCAATCAGGAAAATTAGGTGAAGCAACGGTGGAACTAGCCTCCAAGCACAGGAAAAAGCACAATGCCCTTTGGCTACGGACCGAGATTAAAAGAGGGAGTGCCAATCTGAGAGGGCACTATTTATACCTTTTTTAAGACTCGGTCCTATTGGCTAGAGGGCAGATTTAACCCATTCTTGGAGGCTAGCTCCGCCCACTATGGAGAAGCTTAGCATTTACAACATCAGTGACTATACAGTTCTATTAAACAAAGAAATTTTAAGAAAAGGAACTCAACCTATGCAATCTAGCAAGCATCCTGCATGGTATCTTGCAATCAAAGAGTAATATTTTAAAAAAGGTGTATTATAAATATTGTCTTGAATATATCATTTTTAAGACTATGGCTCTTAAAAGGATCTATGAGGATATACATGTATAAACTAATCTTTCAAATTAATAATTCAGGCATCACTATTATAAAAGTAATGTTTATTATATTGAATAATTTAACTTTGAATGACTTTGCACTTATATTTTATGCATGGCTACTCAGATGTAAATCATTCTGGCTTTAGTAAATAGTGATCCAATGTAAATATGCTAGCTTGAATGCACATCTATCTTTTGTTCTTTAGTTCCAAGAACTACACTTGTTAATGGAATCGTATTCCAGGATAGGAACATGTTCCATAAAGCCGGTAAAACTAAATGGATGGATAAAAATAAAATTGATTTATGTTAATTTAAATTTAAGATTAGTCAGAATTAAATTCATTTGGTCAGTTTAAATCATTTATTTTCCTCTTTGTAAATGAAGGCTTTGAAAGGCCATTTTTTGCACCTTAAATATGTAAAAGTGACAATTAAAGCATGTGAAGAGAAAATTAATATAAAACATCCGCCATTTTTCATGGTGATGTTTTTCTATTGCTTATTTTCTATGCAAGATTTATTTTTTTACATATCCTATGATTTAAGGTTGGTTTAAAAAAAAAACTGCCAAGAAGGCATGCTATACCATGCAAGAATCCAGAATGCAGTGTACTAGTAGGTCCAGGACTGACATCTGCCCTTTGCATGTCAGGTTTGCAATCTCTAAGGGCTACAGTACATGTTATAATAGAGACCCAAGTTTCTCACATTTAAAGGCTTACACAGAACCAATACAAGCTGCCAATTTATTTTGGAACAGTGGTCTACCTCCCTCCCCTCTCTCTTTCTCATCCTTATTTTCTGTACACTCCTCTGTGCAATGTTTGGCTCAAAATTATCTTTTGCTTACTCTTTTGTGATGCAAATACAGCTCCCTCCCTCCCTCCCTCCCTCCCTCCCTCCCTCCCTCCCTTCCTTCCTTCCTTCCTTCCTATTTTTGTTGCTGTCTTCTGTTTTTGAAATTTTGGGAAAATATGAATATTGCTTAATCTTTCTAAAACATTCTTTAAAGACTGTACCTCTAAAGACTGTTTTCCTATTTTTAAACCCTTGGAATTAATTAAATATAATTAATGACATGTTTGCTGTTTCAATAATCTTAGCTGCCTCATTTTGTAAAGTTTTAAATATACAATTGCTTTGCTAGCTTAAACTTATGGTCAAATTCCGTGGTAGCAAACAATGCATAGCGTCATTTTCATTATTTTATTACTTTTTATGCTGTTTTTCTACGGAGATGTCAAGGCAGCATACATGGGAAAGGAGACTCTTCATTCAACATCAATAGGCCTTTGAGGCAGGTTATCTGTGAAATAGTAACTGGCTAAAAGTCAGTCAGTGGACTCAAGGGTGGACTTGAATTTAGCAACTTTTGAGAGATAATTTTAAGGTTCTTTTTCTCTCATTATAGTTCATTGAACTACTCTTGAATTAAACAGCCTATGAAACAGAGCTAAGATGGATAATTGGTGATTGCGTAATCAATTTTGTTGATGGCCAAATCCTCTGGTTTTAATCATTTTGGTCAATGACAAGAGATGGCTGGAATTGGAACAAAACCACATCATGAGAACATGTGGACAACTTTTAAAACAAAGGGAGTCTTTAAAGAGTAAGTTACCTGGATGTTCTAATTACCATTGATTTAGTTGATTAACAATTGATAATCAAAACTAGATGCAGCTTTTGAACATTCCAGTTTTGGATATTAGAACTATTGGTGTATTTTTATTCTGCAAATATGCCCAATCATTCAAAAAGTCACATGTTTTGATATTTGACAATTCCCAGTCTTATAATCAAATTTAAATAGTGTAACAAATTCTCATGATGTCATCTCTGGTTGTTAAGTAGCAGTCAACATGTCTGCGGTAAAGAAATGTGGCATTTTTTTGGCTGTCTTGTTGGGCAGTCAATGAGGAATTGAAAAGGAGAACAAGCCATCTCCGTGCCATTTTGATCTATTCCCTTGGTGTTATGTACTTCCTTTTTTGTCTGCTTTTTGGTATCTTTCTTACTTTTACAATATAAATTTTGAGGCAATTGCATAGTAATTGCATAAGTTTTATTCCAATTTACTTCACTACAATTAAATGTAAATTATTGTTATACTAATATAACCAGTATTATATTATTATGGTTCATTGCACAGTCAGCCAGATGTTGAAGCTGGATTTGGCATTTTTATTCACCGATCAACTTCTTCCCAAGGAGCTGGAATAGGCAGATGTGGACGTTTGATGGTATTAGAGGTATCGTTGCAGGATGAAAGCTATTCCGAGTAAAGTTGCCTTTTGCAATTGCCTGATTGCAAATTTGTCAATGTCAACATTGTTCAAATAGCTCTCCAGTTGTTTTGGGATTGCACCTATTACTATTGGTACTACCTTTGCTTTCTTTTGCCACAGTCATTGTATTTCTATTTGTAAGTCTTTATATTTTGTTATCATTTTTCAGTTCTGCTGACTTCAGGTAATGCCACACCACTATAGAGTTTGGCCTGGACAAATGTGTCACACTCACCATCAAATGGGGGAAAAATAGTGAAAACCAAAGGAATCAAGATGTCCTATGGCAGTGATGGCGAACCTTTTTTCCCTCAGGTGCCGAAAGTGCATGCGCGCGTGCTATCGCGCATGCGCGAGTGCCCACACCCATAATTCAATGCCTGGGGAGGGCGAAAACGGCCTCCCCCACTCCCCCAGAGGCCCTCTGGAGGCCGGAAATGGCCCGTTTCCCAACTTCTGGTGGGCCTGGTAGGGCCATTTTTCATCCTCCCCAGGTTCCAGAGGCTTCCCTGGAGCCTGGGGAGGGCAAAAACACCCTTCCCAGTCCCCCCGGAGGCCCCCGAGAAGCCGAAAACGCCCTCCCAGAGCCTCCGTGCAAGCCAAAAATCAGCTGGCCGGTGCACACATGCGCGCTGGAGCTGAGCTAGGCAATGGCTCGTGTGCCGGCAGATATGGCTCCGCGTGCCACCTGTGGCACCCGTGCCATAGGTTCGCCATCACTGTCCTATGGAAATAACATCAGAAGTCTGGATTAAGATAATCACTACAAATACCTGAGCAGCCTTCAAGCTGACAGCTTCAAGCACACTACCGTCAAGAAAAATGGTTAGAAGTGAATACATAAGGAGAGTGAAGAAGATCTTAAAGTGCAAACTCAGTGGAGGAAATACCATCAAGGCAATTAACATCTGGGCAATTCCAATCATTGGATATACAGCTGGAATTAAAAGCTGGAATAGGAAAACCAGAAAAACAATGACAATGAATCATGCCCTTCATCCTCCCTGCAACGTTGACAGACTCTACCAAGGAAAATAGGTGTGCATGCAATGTTGCAAGTACATCAGATGGTTGTAGAAGAAAAAAAGGACCTTAGAAATATATATCTTCAGGACAATTAAGAAGATACATTGACGCTAATACACCAGAAGCTTACTCAGTACTGGATAGATGCAGGGATGGGTTCCACTTACCTTCGCCACTGGTTCGCATTGCGATGTTTTGCACGTGTGCGCTCGGTCCGCTCACGTGCGCACACGCTTGCCCTTGTGCGATTTGGCTTCCGCGCAAGCTCAGAAGCAGAAACAACCCCGAAACACAGCTGAGAAGCTCATCAGCTGTGCTTCGGGCGAAGAAATAAAGGTCAGAATTCACCCACAGGTGGATGGGAGGGCCCTTTTTCAAGCCGCGGAAGAGGAAAATTTGCACAAAATCCCCAAAAAAAGATGGTGGCACGCACGGAATGGTACCAACAGTGACATCACAAGCAAGTCGCTACCGGTTCGGCGATTAGTAATTAGTATTATATTATTATACTAATACTATAATAAGTTTTTCCTCCCATTCCTATTTTTAGGAATTCTAGCATCACCTTTACTCTCTCTCTCTCTCTCTCTCTCTCTCTCTCTCTCTCTCTCTCTCTCTCTCTCTCTCTCTCTCTCTCTCTCTCTGAGTGAGTGAGTGAGTGAGTGAGTGAGTGAGTGAGTGAATGTGAGAGCATATGCAATGCACTACTTCGATTTTTCATGGAGCTTTTGTCCAAAAATCAATTTTACTGCCCAGAACTCAATTTTATTTCTTGTTCAGTAATCTAATGAGAATTGATTTTATTCTATCTGTAAAACAAATATGCGGTTTGTTGAAAACACATTCTATGCAATGTTGGTTGTTAAACTTGTCAACCTTTACAAACAATGGAATGTTGACATTATAATATTAAAATTATAATTGGTTATGACTCCTAACAAAGATGTGTTTTTTAAAAAACAGTAGGCTAAAGGACATTCTGTAGTGCTTGATCAACGTGGAGCAAAATTGAACACGTAACCAGTGATATCATGGTTTGCTTTTTACAAAAACAAGAAATGGGAATCTTTTACCTTGAGAGCATCAACATAAACCGAGGTGGCGCAGCAGGTAGAGTGCAGTACTGCAGGCCACTTTAGCTGACTGTGATCAGCAGTTCAGTGGTTCAAATCTCACCGGCTCAAGGTTGACTCAGCCTTCCATCCTTCCGAGGTAGGTAAAATGAGGACCCAGATTGTTGGGGGCAATATAAATATACATTGCTTAATGGTGTAAACCACTTAGAGAGTGCTTGCACTATGAGGCGGTATATAAATCTCACTAATAAATAAGATCAACTTCTGTCAGCTTTTTACTTACTTCCCAATTATGCTGCATTATATCAGTTATTTTCCCAGGGCTATTCCAGAATTAGAAGAACAAACTAATGACCAACTGTGATTTTATTTTGATTCATTTTGAAAAATTGTGGTTAGACTCTAGGGATTCAAACTCTGAGCCAAAATGTTAGGAAAGTGTTAAGTTCCTCTTTCTGTGTGCAGACAGAACCACAATGTTATTGGGAGATTCAGGTAAATGACAATTTTTTAATCTATGCAGATGGTGGAAAGCTGAGATGGTCCCAAAAGACTGTACTCCATTTCTATCCTAGAATCATATGGCTGGAGGGAACCTCGGAGAGGTTCTAGTCCAACTTCCTGCCTAACCCTAATCCTAATCCTAATCCTAATCCTAATCCTAACCCTAACCCTAACCCTAACCCTAACCCTAACCCTAACCCTAACCCTAACCCTAACCCTAACCCTAACCCTAACCCTAACCCTAACCCTAACCCTAACCCTAACCCTAACCCAGTCAAATGGTTGTTCAATCTATTTTTGAAATCATCTCCACTGACGGATCACCAAAACCCCAGGAGGCAAGCTATTAATCGATCGATTAATCGATCGATTGTTCTTACTGTCAGGAAATTTCTCCTTATTTCTGTGCTGGATCTCCCTTTAACATTATTCCTTGTTCTGTCCTCTGGTGCCTTAGAGAGTAAGTCAATCCCCTCTTTTTTGTGACAGACTTTCAAGTCCTGAAAAGTAATTATCATGTCCCTCTAATCCTTCTTCTCAATAGGCTAGACATACCTAGCTCTTTCAATCACTCATCATACGATTTAGCCTCCAGACCCTTTATGAACTTTGTTGCTCTTTTCTGCACACTTTCCAGGATCTCAACGTCTTATTTTGTATCATGATGACAAGTATTGTATGCAGTATCCCAAGTGTGGTCTTACCAGCATGGTGGAAAGTGGTATTATTTCTTCTCATTGTCTTATGCAATCCCTCTGTTGATGCAACCTAGGCCTGCATTGACTTTTTTGGCAGCTGCAGCACATTGCTGGCTTATACTTAAGTGGTGGTCCACTAGGACACTTATATCCCTTTCACAGTTACTACTGTTGAGTCAGTTACCTATTCTATACCTGTGCATTTGGTTTTTCTTGAAAAAGTGTAAAACTTTACTTTTCTCATCACTGAACTGCATTTTGTTGATTAGGGCCCAATGCTCAAGTCTGTCAAGATCCTTCTGAATCTTGAGTCTATCTTCTAAAGTGTTAAAAATTCTCCCCCAAGCATGGCGTCTTCTGCAAATTTGATGAATTCCCCTTCTATTCTCTCATCTAGATCATCTTTTTAATAATAAGCCGTAAAACTGTACAGTGATAAAAAGTCATTAAAACATACATGAAAAGTTATAAAAATGCAGTAAGCGAAAGAGCAGAATCATGAACTTTATTTTGGAATTAATGAGACTGGCTGGCAAAAATATCTCTCTTGAACTGTGTCTTGAACTCCTGACATGGGGAAGACCATTTTCTCAGCAAGTGGAAATAAATACTTAGTTCTTGCTGGAAGTTCCTGATGTCGCTGGAGGGGGAAAAAAGCATTTGAGGTTTGGTTTGCATCATTAAGCAGATGTCCCCACACAGAGGAAGCTGAGAGAGATCCCCCTTGCTAGTCTGTTGTGGGGAATCCAATTAGCTCATTCTGTTCAAATCATGAAATCAAGATGGAATGTGACAACCCAAGACAACCATCCCTAGGTCTTCTGGACTGCTTGTTTTGCATTTTATTGGGTTTGGGGAAATGTTAAAGGGTAAAGTAGATCTAAACCTTAATGAGGTTTAAGATATTTATTTCATTCATCCTCCCAAGTTATCAATGGCAGGGACAAGAGTTTTCTTTTTAAGATTTTAAGGGGTAAACTGGGTTTCTGTCCCTGATTTATGAATGATGGGGAAATATCTTTTCTGTGCAACATAGGACAAGATTATAATAACCCGTTGTTTATAAGTCTAGATATATCTCCAAAGTGTAAATTTACTAGATTTGGGGGATGAATTCACAAATGGCATTATTAATGAATTCTAGGAATATCAAATACCAGAGCCTATGCAAATTATTCATAAAGAGACTTCATATAATTCATAAAATCAAATTTATACCATTTGAGAATGGTCCCTTTATTCCTCTTATTTTTAATAAGTTATTGACGCCACTGGAAGGTCTTATTTGATAGAAGTAGTTTTTGTGTTAGCATTTTTAGTTGATATGCACATATCTCAGGAGAAGACATATTTTTGCCCCATAATTACTCCCTGTAAAAGTGGGGATACTTGGGATATAATAGTGTCTAGAATTGGAAATAATGGTTATTGTATTATGTTATTTTATGCCTGAAAGATAATTATTTTCTGTATCTATCAAAAAATATTGAAGGAGTTTGGTAATTTACAATACTATTTATTTTAAAGCAAATCTTAAGTATGAACTCTGATGTTTCTTTAGAAATGGTAAAGCATTATTTATTATTATTTCTATGTAAATTATAGTAATAGTAATAAATCTATTAAAACCTTTTAAATATGCCAGCATAATTTCAAAGAAACTTCCCTGATAAGTAGTAAATATATCATTTTTTAAAATGCTAGAGTATACTATATATGAGCTGGTGTGTTATGATGTGGTTATGGGAGACTTTTCCATTAATTCATTGCCATGAACTGGTCACTTCCTTATAGTGATGTGGTTCATTAGAGCTCCCTTGCTCTATAGGGAAGCCTTTAAGTTGTCTGCACAAGATGTCTGATGGATTCAACAGGTTTCCTGGCAGTGCTTGAGCAGTTTCCCAGTGATCTAGTGGGTGACTCTGTTAGTAAATTCTTGACTTCTGGAATATAAAGGTGACCAGGGCATTCAAGATACCATTGAAACACATATCTTCGCCTGCCAATCCCATGTGGCTACTTTGTTCACTGACAAACTCATAGAAATTATCATAGAAGTGAATATAACCAGAAACATGAATAAGAGCTTAACTGTAAGCCTATTCTGAAACTATAGAGTAGGGGTGGGTTGCTCCCGGTTTGGACCGGATCGCCCAAACCGGAAGCGACCCGCTGGTGACATCACTATGGCGTCATGGATCTGGTTTGGTCGATACCGGTCCGTGGGCGGCGCCATCTTTTTTTGGATTTTTTTGTGAATTTTTTACTGTTTGGAAGTTTTTTCCTCTGCTGCTGCTTGAAAAAGGGCCCTCCCGGCCATCCCCGGGTTTCTACTTACCTTTATTCCTTCGGCCGAAGCACAGCTGATCAGGTCCTCAGCTGTGTTTCGGGCTGATTATAGCTACTGAGTATGCGCGGAAGCAGAATTGCATGCGGGGACGTGCGCGTACATGCGCATATTGAGTGTGCATGCACGAAACATTGCGATGCGAACCGGTGGCGAAGGTAAGTGGAACCTACCCCTGCTATAGAGGTTATGAAACACTACTCCATCCTCACTGCATTTGGAGAATGTTGGTCGCTCCAGAGTGTTCTGACTATTAGACTTCTCCCAACCAGCATTATGGCTCAGGAATTCTGGTAGTTGAAGTCCATACATCTTAAAGTTGCCAAGTTTGAAAAACATTGGTCCAAATCATAGACAAGAGCCAGTTTGGTTAGTAGTTAAGACATTAGGTTGAAAACTGGGAAACTGTGAATTCTAGTCCCACCTTAGCACAAAAGCAGCTCGGTGACTTTGGGCCAGTCACTTTCTCACCAGCTCTTGGAAGGAGGCAATAGCAAGCCATTTCTGAAAAATCTTGCCAAGAAAACTGCAGTCACCAGGAGTCAAAAAGGCAAAATAAAATAATATAATATTAATAAATAACCCATTCAAGCATCAGTTTTCTTATTGCCACATGACTAACAGGAAATACCAAATGTTGCATTCTATTCAACAAAAATGCAAAGTACCATATTTTTCGGAGTATAAGACGCACCGGAGTATAAGATGCACCTAGATTTTAGAGGAGGAAAACAAGGAAAAAAGTATTCTGAACAAAATGGTGCAGTAATATATTATTTAATAAAATACCAGTGTATCAGAATACTTTTTACAATCATGTATACATTTTACAACCATGTACACTTTTTACAACCATGTATACTTTTTAAAAACTTCAAACTTGACAGCTTTAAGACTAGTGGACTTCAACTCCCAGAATTCCTCCTCCAGTCATGCTAGCTCAGGAATGGGAGTTGAAGTCCACAAGTCTTAAACTTGCCAAGTTTGAAGACCCTTGCACCCCTAACCCAGGGGTCTTCAAACTTTACAGCTTTAAGACTAGTGGACTTCAACTCCCAGAATTCCTCCTCCAGTCATGCTAGATGGGGTAATTAGAAGGCAAAAAAAAAAACGCCCCAATTTTTGCAAAAAACGGCCCATTTTTCACTCTTTTTTTTTTTTTTGCAAAAACAGGGCATGCAGAGGATCTGGAAAGCCTGCAGTGGACTCCTGGGGGGGGGAAGGCAAAAACGCCCCAATTTTTGCAAAAAATGGCCCGTTTTTCGCTCATTTTTTTGCAAAAACAGGGCATGCAGAGGATCTGGGAAGCCTGCAGAGCACTCCTAGGGGGTGGGGGAAGGCAACCCCCCATTTTTGCAAAAATTGGATGCGGGGGTGGGGCTTCGGGAGGCTAAAAACTGCTGTATTCGGTGTATAAGATACACCGACATTTCCACCCTCATTTTGGGGGCAAAAAGGTGCGTCTTATACGCCGAAAAATACGGTACCTATATTCTGCATTATTTGCTCCCACTGTATAATTAACTGTGTATATAGGTTGTCCTGTACATATAATGTGCTCCTCTGTTCTACATTACTGCATGTTTTTATATGAACTATTTATAGTTTAAATTAAACTATTTTAATTTAAAGTGATATTTTTCTTACGTATTAATCATTTTAAAGTTCTTACTCATGCAGATCTTCAAGCTGATTGTACACAAATCTGTATACAGTGTACTGTATATTGTATACAATATACAGTATACATATTTTAAGTGGAATAAAGGTGTATATATTGAGGTGTATATATTTCCGCTCAGATGCTGACAAGATATAGACACTTAATTTCAGTTGTGAACGTTGTTTTACATGCATTCATCCTGAGACCTATCATATCTGTGAAAAGCTGCAGTTAAATATTTTCCATCTAATATGTATTGTTTCTGCATGTGAACAAAAATTGACAGGGGAAAACCCTTAGTTGGGACTCTCCACCTGCATGTTGAACTGATATAGTGCTACAAGTATACATGGTTCATTTCCTCCCTGTATATTTTTCACATTAGGTTTGAGAAATGGTTCTCACGTTTTTATGGACAGTGTTTGCCTAGTTTGTTATGTAGAAGTTATTTGATTAAACTATATACATTTCTAGCATATTTTCTGAATGTTTACCAGTATTTGTTTACACCATCTCCTGAAACGTTTAAAGAATTTTTAAGATGCTGGCTACATCTGGAGCCGAGACTAGAGTACTAAGATTGGTAACATAAGAATATGATTTGGGAATGGTATTTGTGAAATAAAATTTAAGTTGTAATCTCAACTTGTTTCAAGACAACAAAATTGGGGTAAAGTTGGCTTAGTTCTTATACAATCTGCATAATTAGACCTAGCTAAATTCAGTTTTAAAATGGAATACCAAACCATTTAAATAGCAAGCTCCTGGCTTAAGCCAGGAAGGGAAAAAAAAGGTGTACAGTATAAGAAACCATGCTGATTTGTAATCTTGGAAGCAGAGATGAAGAAAGGGATCTCCATTCAGAATAAAGATGATATTTATAAAGGTAAAAGTGCTTTTAAGTTACTAAATTCACATTTATTTTTAAAAATAAATATATTTTATATACTACCTTTATGATGTTTATAAACAACTTAAGATGGTGAAAACATCTAATGCTTCTTCTTGCTCCTATTTTGCAAACAATAATAACCTTGTGAGTTGAGTTGGGCTGACAGAGGGTGACTGGCCCAAGGTCACCTAAGCTGGCTGCCACGGTGAAGGCAGGACAGTGGTGTGTTGCTACTGGTTCACCCCAGTTCGGGCGAACCGGTGGCGGTGGTGGAAGGCTCCGCCCACCCACCTGGATTTCATCACAGACAATCTGCACATGCGCAGAAGGTTCTGCACATGTGCAGAAGCACCGTGCGCGTGCATTCACAGTTTCAAACTGGTAGCGAAGGTAAGTGAAACCCACTGCTGAGGCAGGAATTGAACTCATGGTCTCCTGCTTTCTAGCCTAGTGCTTTAACTACTAGACCAAACTGCTTCTTAAATTCTCAAATGGCTGAAACAGCCCAGATTTTTCAGATTGACCATCACAGTCTTGCCATATCACTGCCCATGCTCTTTGTAGCTTTGAGGAAAGGAGGAAGGAAGGCCTTCAAAACTAAATCAAAACTAAATGGTTCACCACCCAAATTAACTTTTCTGAAATTTGTATTGATCCATGTGATTCTCTGGGCTTATCCATACAGCCCAGTTGGCCCATTTTTGAAGTGCAGCAACAGACAACATCACACCCTTCCATGACAAAATGTGATCTTTGCACACATTTTCCTTCTGCATTTTTGAAGTACTCCTTTATCTCTATTTTAACCAGAGGGCTTACTTCATTACAGACTAACCTCTAGTAGTTCATTGGCTGCTTTGCGTAAATTAGTCATTTTTACCATGATCTCTAATTTCTTTAAACAATAGCATCATGATAATAAAACTTGCTTTCTAAGTAAAAGACTACTGGCACAAAATCTGTCTATTTTTAATTACTATTTTTCTTTTCCCGAACTAACTATTTTACTTTATACTTAAAAAAATAATAATTAAACCCAGTGGCACACTATTTTATCATTTTTCTAGTCTCCCAAGGAAAAAAGAGTTTTGCAAATCTTCCTTCAGGGTTTTGAACTATCAGCCTTCTATTTACTGTACAAGGCAAATGGTGTAAACCGCTTAGAGAGTGCTTGCACTATGAGGCGGTATATAAATATCACTAATAAATAAATAAATAAATAAATAAATAAATAAATAAATAAATAAACAAACAAATAAATAAATAAATAAATAAATAAATAAATAAAATGTTAGAATAATTGTATCTTTACAACATTTTGGTAAGACAATTTTAAATAGATGCTAGAATAGCAACAGAGCAGTAATGTAACAAATGATTTTTTACATTAAAGACATCACCTGCTTTTTGATAGTTTAATTTTTGTGTGTGTCTATGTAAAGATACAGTATACACCAGGGGTGGGTTCCTAATTTTTTTTACTACCACTCTGTGGGCGTGGCTTATTTTGTGGGTGTTGCTTGCCAGCCATGTGACCGGGTGGGCGTGGCTTCTCAGACTGCTGAAGGGAGGGGAACTGAGATAGATCCTGCTGCCCATTCCCCCTCCCCTCAGCAGCTCGAGAAACCTCGAACGTGCAAAAATGCCTAGGATCATCACCGCGCATTCGTGGCTTCTCGGACTGCTGAAGGGAGGGGAATGGAGATAGCTCCTGCCGCCCATTCTTTCAGCGTCTCACGTGCTCCCTCAGCCATCCTACCTTGCTTGGACTTACTGTGGGGTAGGAAGGCAGCGCATGAGCAGTGTCGGAAACTCGGCTTCTGGGCATGCGCAGAAGAAAATTTTTAAAAAATTAATAAAAAAAAAATGGCGGCGCCCAGGCACCGGCAACTGATTGCACTGGTACTGTGACGTCACCAGCGGGCCGCTACCAGAGCTATAGAGTGGACTGCACTGGTAGGAACCCACCACTGGTATACACACACACATACAATTTGCTAATGTTTTCCTGGTAGATGGGAGTGCAGGAAAACAGGAATTGTCCAATGGAAGGATGTGGTATTCTGGACTGAATACCTGGCAACCTGTTACTAAAGTCTCAGTTCAGACAAGATTTCTTAAATTGCCCGCTGAATCATAAAGGAAATGCTGAAGGATTTCACCAGCATGTATTATTTTAGCATCAACTCTCTTCTACATTTAAATATCTGCTTTACAGCAGTATTTTTTTTTATTCCCCAGCAGAACTTTTGTTGTTGCTGCCGGAAACCATTTTATCTTAGGCATTTGCTATAAAAACAGGGGGGGGGGGGAATAGGAAGTAAAAAAGGCAAGAGGAAGCTGGTAAAGAAAAGAATAAATAAATCAGCAGTTTTGTATATCATTTGTATCTAAAATTAGTCCTTAAATTGCTGACAGTCCTTAATGTAATTTTTAAAAAAGGATATGTTCTAAAATAAAGTGGAGAAATATGACAGAATGTGGCTATTTTACAGTAAACCACCACAGTAATTTCTTTTAAAATGTTTGCATAAAACAGAAATGTTTAATTTGTATGCTATGGCTAAAAATCCCTCAGCAGAATTTCAGAAATAATTCAGTGAATATTGAGAATGGTCCCATAAAAATAAACTGCAAACTGCAAACAAATATAAAAATAAGTTTAATGAACTTGAAAAATAATTTGCATATTATGGATGCCATCCTTCTGGTTAAGGATTTATTTGTGAACATGGAATTCCAATTTGTATTTGTAACAATATGCTGTGTCAGTATCATCCAGAATTTTTATATAAGGCAACCCTTTTAAGACAACCCTTGTGGAGATTTGTGCCTCATCACCACAATTTTGGAAAGATTGGGAACATCCATAATGTATATTGGGCTATTAATTATGATTTATTGCATTTTTCTCTTGCCTTCCCTCTAGGAGTGCCAGACAATATAGCACATTTCGTTATTTTATTCCCAGATTTTAAAAAAAATTGGCACATAAATTGGGATGAAGAAAATGCCTGGCTCAAAGTGAGCTTGTGAATTGAGTAGTTGAGCAGAACTTGAAACTATGTGTCCTAGATTTGGGTTCAACACCCAGCTACTATGCTCCTATATTAAGAATAAATAAATAAAGTAGGATTCATGTACCTATGTAAGTAGTGTGGCAGTGTAGTGATTCATTTAAAGGTCTCAGAGAATGAATCAGTGGCAAACTTACCAAATGTTGCCATAGGAGACTTCTCTATTTTATTTATTTATTTATTTATTTATTTATTTATTTATTTATTTATTTATTTATTTATTTATTTATTTATTTATTAAGAGTTCTTATAGGCCGCCCAATCCCGTGGGACTCAGGGCGGCTTACAGCAGAGATTAGAACTACACATTAAAAAAGGCATCTAAAAACATCATATTACAATATAAAAAACCATTCATCCTTGGGGGAATCATCTCTTCACCCCGCCTGCCGGAAGAGCCATGTTTTTACTGCCTTGCGGAAGGCCAGTAGGGTGGGGATAGTCCGGATCTCTGGCGGGAGTTGGTTCCAGAGAGATGGGGCTCCCACAGAGAAGGCCCTTCCCCGTGGGCCCGCCAGCCGGCATTGTTTGGCTGACGGGACCCGGAGGAGGCCCTCTCTGTGGGACCTCACTGGTCGTAGGGAAGAATATGGCAGGATGCGGTCCCGAAGGATTTATAAATGCGGTCCCCCATATTTATAAAATGGCTGTCATTTTAGATGTAGCCAGTCTCAAAAATTCATTACCCAATAGATGAACTAGTTCTGCCATCCTGAATGTTCTCTACTATTGGTCTTTTGTTATTGTTTATAAATAATAAAGAAATATAAGTTCAAAACAAAAAAATATTAAATTTTTTTTATTTGGCTGTTCTAAAATGGAATGCACAACCAACATGATATCTATAGACATTTTGTAATCACTATTCAACCCAATTGCTATTTGTCCTTCATTTATGTTATTGAATTTCTCATCTCTTTCAAATACAGTGAGATTATGGTCCTTAGATTTGGCAGTTGAGACCTACTATTCCGTCCCATCATCATCATCATCTTTTAATTTCTTTCAATGTTTGCTTTAATTTATTTCAAGGTAACTTTTCATCCCTTTTCATCCCTAATGCTTCATTTAGAATCTATGTGACATATAATAATCATTTTTAAATAATCATAATCAATAATAATCATAATCAATAATAATCATTTTTTAAAAAAATTTCTGACTGGGTGAAAAACTATTCTGAAACAATTAAAATGAAATGCGTGCTCAGAGTTAGGATTTTGAATCTTTTTGAAATTAGTATGCTAATTTGAACTTCAGCTGCGGCTTCCTGCAGAAGAGTGATAAAGATTGAAGTGCCTTCTTTATTTCTATCAAGGAGAGTGATAGCATAAGTACATGAGCATAGACCAGCACTGCTATGTGCCTGCCTACACTGTTCAGACAATGTAATTCTGTTTTAATTAAATCCTGTCTTAATTAAATTATTGACCATGGGTTTTTGATACATCTAAAGATACAAGTGATCAGACAACAAATACGTGTACCTCTAAAGATTGATCATAATTCCATTCTAGTTATATGTTAAATTGCTTGCTTAAAATCAATACCTGTACATATGAGTCAGGCCTTGTTTTTACTATGTCTGTTTCTTCACCAGATATTGCAGCAGAAGCCCCTGATTTATTGCACTTTTTCCAGGATTATTTAAAGCCTTCCTGTACATGCTCAGGAATTTTTGAAAACTTAATCAAGCTATAAGCTTCCATTATAAGCACATCACATATACTCCATGTTGCATAATTTAATAGCGGTATGCAGTATTAGTTAGGAAATACCTTAAAGTAGGAAAGCTGCTTCAGGTCTAACACAGCTCTTCTGGCTGTCCCTTTCAGCAGAACTTTAAATAAGTTCTTCTTCTACTTGGTCTTTCAGATAGTGTATAGTCCCAAGAAAACGGTGTTTGAGTTCAAGATGCATAAAAGATGACAGGGAGATTATACTGTGAGAAGCAAAAGGCACAGCTTGTATAAGAGAATTACAGAGAGTGTGCTGGATTTGTAGCATCTTTCCTACTTTGAATCTAAATATCTGCACAATTAATGGTCTAATTGTCAGAAAGCTTTTCTTCTCTTCTTAAATATTCAAATAATTATTGCTTTAATATTTTTTTTACCTATATATGCAAATAATGAGAACTCAGTATGCAAATAGGGAGATACAAGTCTCCAGAAAGTACAGATATCATTTAAGAAAAAACAACATTCTATTTGGACAGAACAAAGATAGATCAAAATAAAGTTAAGGGTGTTAAAGAAACAAAACATTTAAATAAACTGGAAAAATTCAGTCACATTTATGAGAAAAATGCTTCTCTTTTTAGCTTAGCCCCATTCCCTATAGCTCTTAGAGAGCTATCCATCATCAATTAAACAAAACTGAAGATATCCAAGAGTTGCCTTTTCCTGCCCTACACCACACCAAGTATACAAATTATAGTCAAGAATAATTGTGCTTAATTCTTAAACCACTTCATGCATCGCTTTTCCTCCCAACAGTCATTTTCCCATTAGGAATTCAAGAGCAAGAAAAGAGCGAATCTGCGCCAAGGAAAATGGAAGAAAAGCTATTTTTTATTATTTTTTTAATTATTTTTTGTCAAGTACATGTTGATAATATACATAGATAAAACATTGTTTATATACATAAGATGGGTAATGATAAGCGGGAACATTAGGATGGTGCACCTATGCACGCCCCTTACTGACCTCTTAGGAATCGGGTGAGGTCAACAGTAGACAGTCTAAGGGTAAAGTTTTGGGGGTTTGGTGATGAAACCACAGAGTCAGGTAGTGAGTTCCAGGCATTTACCACTCTGTTGCTAAAGTCATATTTTCTAAAGTCAAGTTTGGAGCAGTTCACTTTGAGTTTGTATCTGTTATGTGCTCGTGTATTGTTGTGGTTGAAGCTGAAGTAGTCATTGACAGGATTTTGAAGAGGAGGAAGAGCAGAATGAGGAGCAGGAGGAACAAACAAGGTAAAAATGAGAAGTAAAGGACAGTCAACAGTATGTTTTGATGTGGAAAGGTAATTTCACATGATATATTAATCACAGAGGCATGTGTGTGTTTAGCTAAGCATGAACACCTACCCAACCAACCACTATTTCATCGGTTTTTTTCTAGAAAGAATTTTAAGATAACTGTTCTAAGAGTTGTCTACTGTTTATGAGCCCAGTTTAATTCTGTGATTTAAAAGTAACTTGGAGAAACCATCTAAAGGAGTCAACCACACCAAGCTGATTTGAAAATATGTTGTAATTATTCATGTATATCCTCCTTTGGTTTCAGAGTAGTTTCAATCTTATATCTCCTTGATCTTGAGAAGAGGTTTGGTAGGAATATCTGAAAAGACAGCTTCTAGACTTTGAATACCCACTCCCCCCCAAATTCGGGCTACTTTCTACTTTCTTTACTGTTCTCTTTCTACTAGCAGGAGAAAAAGTTTTGATTAAGGAAATTACTTATACATCAGTTGGATTGTTTTCGAGTCAGCCATCAAAGCTATTAAAATGTGTTTAATAACATTTTATTCTGGTCTTACTCCCTTTTATTTTTTTTAATTATTAGTCAACTTGTCTGCATTTCATAATAAATATAAATACATAAATGACATCCCTTTCATTTGGCAAAATGCTAAACTTCTGTTAACAGGAATAAAACAAACTGACAGTGCCATAGTGATGTATCGAGAGTAAACATTGCATCAATCAAGGAAAAAAAACCCTAAATGTACTTTCCCATCACTCCTAATTCTTCTGCTCAGTTTCATCATAGTTTATATTGCACAAGAAGGCAGTGATTTCTTGACAGATGACATTGCAAGTAGCAAGGTCATATCATTTTTTTTTTTGCTTTTGCATGAATAAAATCTCAGTGTTTCATACTATTTTATATGTATACAGTGCCTAGGGCATATTCATGTGACATATCAGTAGAAATAATGAAGTGTAAATTATTCTCATCCCTATAGATGGGCACCATGCCTTGATTGATTCAAGTATTACAGTACAGTTTTAAAAAGCTTTACATGTCAAAGCTATAGATAATATGGCCTAACAATCTGCCTACTCAGTTCATTGATCTTTAAAGGCTTTGATGTTGGTGGAGTTATAGTCAAATCAGAACGTACTTACAGATAATTAAGATTAATTGGGAAAGTTCAGTCATGCCCATAGGATGACTGTATTTGAAAGCATTATGCATTCTAAAATATTATCTGCTATTACCAATAGAACTTGTAAGATATGAGCATTGGATCCAGAAAGCTAAACATTCCCACAATCTTACTCAACTGGATGTGTTGAACATGCCTCTTCAAAATCTGAAATTAAAATTTGGGAAAGACCAGGTATATTTTGACTTTATATTTGCTATTACCAGTGAGATATTTTTGTTTACACTTTTCATTTACAGCATTTTTTTAAATCCATGAGCAAAGGAATTCGATAATTAAATAAGTAATAATAATAATTAATAATAATAATTAATTTTTTAGTAAAAATAATAGAGCTTCAGTAAAGAACTGGTGGTCCATCTCTACCATGTTTTCCCCGAAAATAAGACAGGGTGTTATTTTCTTTTGACCCCCGAAATATGGCCTTGGCTTTATTATCGGGGGGGCAGGGGATGGGGCAGGGCGGGCCACGAAATGTTCATCTTAATGGAGTCTGGCAGCTCCGTCGCGTTTCTCGGCCGGTCTGTGCAGGGAAACATCTTGCACAGTAAAGAAAAACTTCTCGCAAGTGCGAGAAGTTGTTAATTGCTTGCACTTGCGAGAAGTTGTTAATTGCTCGCATTTGCAGGTAAACATGATGAAGCTGCCAGTCTCCAGTAAGATGTGTGTCGTGTGGACCGCCCTGCCCCATCCACCGCACCACCTGCCACCCCCAAATTGCACCCCACCATGAGACGCACATCTTACCAGAGTCTGGAAGCTCCATTGCGTCTCTCAGCCGGTCTGTGCAGGGAAACAGCTTGCACAGTATAGAAAAACTTCTCACGAGTGTGAGAAGTTGTTAATTGCTCGCATTTGCGAGAAGTTTTTCTTTACCGTGCAAGATGTTTACCTGCACAGACCGGCCGAGAGACGTGACGGAGCTGCCAGTCTCTGGTAAGATGCATGTCTCATGGCCTGCCCTTCCCCATCCACCGCCCTACCTGTCTCACTTCTCCGCTGTGTCTTACCTGACTTCCAGCTCCTGCCATGCCCTGTGAGGGGGGGGGAGAAGAGATGACAAGGGGAGCCCTGTCTTGCTCCATGCGTCTCACTTCTCCGCCACCACCCCACCTGACACTCTCCCTCACCGGCTGAGATCGGCAGGCCAGATTCGGGGAGCTGAACTTGCTGCCACCGTCTGGGAGAAGAAGAACGTGAGAAATGGGTTCTCTCACAGCGCCTCCTCTCTTTCTTCTTCTCCTGAGTGGCAGCGGTGAGTCCAGCTCACAGAATCTGGCCTGCTGATCTCGGGCGGCAGCGGCTCTGACCCGATCCTCGCCAGCAATGCTGCGGGCAAGAACCGGCCATACCAATCCCGCTTCATGACTGCACAGACAGCCCGCACTGGCCACTGCTTGGAGCTTCGGCACCAGTCCCCCTCCCCCTAGTCCCAGGTCGACAGGGCTAGGGCTGGCAAGAGTTTTTTGCAGCTGCTCTTTTTGTGGCTGCCACTAAGAGAAGGGGTGTGTGAGCTAGGGTTTGTGGGAGTGGCCTATGCGAGGCCATTCTGCATGGATGGTAGGTGCGTGTGGGGCATGTTCCCCATCCCTTTCCCCTCTCTCCGGCCTTGCCTCCTCATGTCATGTTGTTTGCGCAGCAGCTGCGCATGCTTCTAAGTATTTTTTTGGGGGGGCTTATTTTTTGGGGGGGCTTATTCAGCGCATGCTCTGAAAAGCCTGATTGGGCTTAATATGGGGACATGTATTTTTGGGGAAACACGGTACTTATATCATGCAAATATAGCAGAGATTTGATTGCATTCTAGAACAGACTGTCTGATGCTTCAGGAAAACAGATATACCAATCTTTTGGTATTGTCTACCTTAAAACAAACCCATCATTGTCTTTTGGTGTTTATAAGCTCTATTTAATGATTTTACGCGTTCCAGCAGAGATGCCAAAGAAGAAAAAGTTTGCTGTGGGTGGGAGAATGAAACCTCTGCAATAGATCTTACATGGCAATAAACAGATTATATTTCTTATTAAATATTTTTTTATAACTGAGATTCAAAATGTTTATGCATAGCGAGTCTTGCAATTTATGAGAGTAGGTTACTTGGTCTGATAAAGCAAAACAATAATAATATTAGTAGTAATAATGTTTTTATGACAGTTTAAAAATGAAAACATGTAATGGGAAATCAGAAGCTTCTCCCGCGCCGCATGGGCATGTCTCATGGGCATGCACGCGCTTCGCACACGCGTGCATGCGCAGTGCCCAAAAATCCAAAATTTAATTTTTTTTAAAAGCCAAGAACAAGATGGCGACTGCATGCACAATGCCAGAAACTTGGCTTCTGCACATGCTCAGAAGAAAAAAAAATTCAAAAAAGAAATTCAAAAAAATTCAAAAAGAAGATGGCGGTGCCCATGGACCGGCTCTGACCGAACCGGTTCTGTGACATCATCATGACGTCACCAGCGGGTTGCTACCTGTTCGGGCAAACCGGTCCGAACCGGGAGGAACCCACCTGTCAGCGTACCAAATAGCATCGAAAATTAAATCAGAGTCCAAGGCAAAGTATTCCCCAAAGTTCCAATTTATTAGCAGAGCCATGTTGGCACATCTGGAAGAAACCCGAATCTGAAGTCCCAGAGGTTTCTCCACCCAGTTGAAAGTTCAAGCCCTTGCCCCTACAACCCCAAGTCCATCACGTTAACCAATCTTCATCTGCCAACTTGGCAGAAACTCCCATCTCCTTCCGTGCAGGTGCAGGAGTGCAAAGACAAAGGATGATCTTGACAATCTAGAAGGAATTTGTTATGGCTACATGCAGACATCTCTCATGCAATTACCCCTCCCAAATTCCCACAGCAAAGAATACATTTTAAAATAGCATAAAGTGTGGCAGGCCAAAGACCCCAACTAAAATGGCTTCGGCCTGACACCACCTCTTTTATGACTAGGAAATGGGGGGCAGCAGCCATTGCTGTCAACAAAGACTGAGCTGAAGAACGTATTGAACAGGTTGGCCTTAACAGCTTCATCACTACAGTCTTCCCTGTTAGGCCGTTTTTGAGTCTTTAAGTTTGGCATTTACAAAATTATAGAATGCTTGGGTGGATTTCAAATTTAACAACTCTTCCTCCTGTTTGCAATGGTAATTGGTGCATTCTGCTTTTATCTGGCAGCAGAAGGCTTTGTAGCGGTTTTTAAAGTTAGATATGTAGCCAGTTTTGTTTTCTTGCCAAAGAGATATTTTTTGGGGGATTGTAACTTTCTTAATGTTATGGGTAATTTTTTTTTTGCTTTAGGGGTTATTTTTGGTATGTATAGGTTAATGACTCTATTGACTTGAGCAAAAAAGTGTTATAATGGTTTTCTGCAGTATTACAACCTGTGAACAAAAGGTGTCAATCAAGAGATGCGAGATCGGCAGCTATGAGATCATGGTTGGTTTTTTTAAAATTGTAATTTGGAGTCCCATCATTATGACTCTCTTTGCAAGGACACAAGTTGAGACAAAAATCAATAATACTGTGATCACTATCAATATCTAAGGGGCTGCCACAAAGAAGAAGGCTCAACCTATTATCCAAAGCACCTGAAGGCAGCACAGAAGCAATGGATGAAAACTAATCAAGGAGAGAAGCAACCTAGAACTAAGGAGAAATTTCCTGACAGTTAGAGCAATTAATCAGTGGAACAGCTTGCCTCCAGAAGTTGTGGGTGTTCCAACACTGGAAGTTTTAAAGAAGAGATTGGACAGCCATGTGTCTGAAATGGTATAGAACTTCCTGTCTGAGCAATAGCAATAGCAATAGCACTTTACTTATATACCGCTTCACAGTGCTTTACAGCCCTCTCTAAGCGGTTTACAGAGTTCAGCATATTGCCCCCAACAATCTGGGTCCTCATTTTACCGACCTCGGAAGGATGGAAGGCTGAGTCAACCTTGAGCCTGGTGAGATTTGAACAGCTGAACTGCTGAACTAGCAGTCAGCCTGCAGTCGCAGCATTTAACCACTGCACCACTTCAGCAGGGGATTAGACTAGAAGACCTCCAAGGTCCTTTCCAACTCTGTTATTCCGTTATTCAATTAAGAATAATTTGGTCTGTTGTTATTAAGGTTACATCGGAATTATGACACAAAGTTGTGTGCTGCCATTGATCCCCCCATAACCACAAGATCCTTGTTCCTTTCCTCTTGATCATTTTTAACTTGATGTCATTTCCTAATACGTGTCAAAAACTTGTGAATAATGCTGCAACTTCATTTTTTTTTCATGACAGTTACTAAAAATGATCTACCCAAAAAAAAAAAGGAATTGTGGCTGTAAGGTAAGAAGCTGAAAAAGCCTCTTTTATGACAATGTTGAAGGGGCAGAAAATGACCTAATTTTTTTGAGGTTGAGTATAAGGAATCTGGAGGAAACAATAATTTCATTACCATTTTGTGTGTATCCGCAATTTCATAATTCAGAGAAAATCTAGCTGTGCTGTAACTCATCATTTTTTCAAAAATCTCACGAAGTACAAGGGGCGAGTTGACAATACTGGCATGCTTACATTTGAATATCTATTTTTTCTCACACTGTTAAAAATTATTGACACTGAAAATCATGGGAAGCCGTCTGGTAAATACCTAGAAATTCTGAATTCCTACAACTTGATAGAATTTGATTCTTTTAAAATATATGTGTTTGGAAACTATTAAATCAATACAATCAGAATTAAATCTCACTGTTTTGCTTCCCAGATTGTTTTTGTGGGGTGGAAGGAATCACAGAGTGGCATTATGGTGAAGAGGAAAGAAAGAAAAGTCCTATTGTCTTATATAGAAGTCTGCTATATAATATTTGATATGGCCTAGTGACAGAAAGCATATTAGGCTACTGGCTCAAGGGCTAAGCCTCCAAGCAAACAGATATCTGGCTTTTCAATAAACATCTTGCAAGCATTATGTCTACTGCAAAAGAGAAAATATTATGCAATTTGAATATTATTTTATGACGATAATGTCTTTCACAATATTTTCCTATTTCCATTCTACTGTATTCTAATCCCTTTATTGTTCCATTCTTATTAAAGACTGTTCATTTCCCATTACTGTAATCTTAACCATTGAAATTCTTTAGTTACTGAATTCTTTACTTCACTTCAGTGCTATATCTATGTAATTTTGTGGGTATTGTTTGTAATTTTGGAAATTCTGGATCTGTTTAAAAAATTTAATCTCATTCAATGACTCATTTGAAATCATATTTAAATATACAAAGAATCTTTTTTGCCTTTGGTGAACTGACAATATAGTTTACTTTTTTTTTTTACTAATTATTAAGAACTAGCCGGGACTTCAGAAGAATTAACTTGACTGCCATTTTAAAGTATGTGCACCAGTAGTGGGTTCTAAAACCCATTGCAACCAGTTTGCGCGTACACTCGCGCGCTCACGTGACATTTCTGTGCATGCGCAGAAGCATCCCGGGTGGGTGGGCGGAGTCTCCCGCCACCAGCGCTACTGGTTCAGAGAACCGGGCCGAAACGGGAGCAACCCACCACTGATGTGCACCTACTAGGTCAAAGGCAATAAGAAATACCTCAGTGAAGAAGTCAAAGCACTAAAAAGAAGAAAAATGTAAGGGAAGGAGTGGCAGAATCTGGGAGCAAAGAGGAATCAGCCTAGAATCTTTACATATCCACAAAGAGACTAAATCCAGCCCCTCTTGAACTCCATCAAGTCTAATCTAATGCCAAGATAGTGCTAACAGTTGAGTAGATTTTTGTGAATAGGAGTGATTAGTAATAAATCAGTTTTCCTGGAACTTTCATGCCTGACAAAAAAGAACAAAAGGCAAGTTGGGAGAGAATGGGAAGCAACTACCTATGAAGCTGCTCAGCTGAAACAACATATATTTGGTTTGGATTCTATAATAGACAATTTTCCTGCTGTCTTGTTATAAAACCAAACTTTACTGACTACTCCACATTGCCTCTAATAAATGAAGAGAAGGATTTGCGTTCCATGAGATTTCCATAAACATCACTTCAATCTTAGATGGATAACTGTTATAATTGTCAACACTATTTAATGTTTTCCATCTTGCAGCATTCTAGGCGGTCCCTCAAACTGACCTCAAATTATCTTTGATCCACCTAGTGGTTCTGACAAGAATGGTTCTTGGAAGTCTAATACCAAGTTCATAGTTGGCTTCTGAGGCTGTTGTAAATGTGGAACCACTTATATTACTATGGTAGTATAATGTGAGATACAATCATCTACGTTCTCACATCTGGTGATATGGGCATTCCTTTTTTGTTAAGTACCAGGAGAAATAACAACAAGAAAGGAGAAGGAAAACTTATACTAGCTGAATTAAACTAAATATAAACTGAGTTTATTGTGATGGAGACTGCAGGCAATTTGCAATATATACCAAGTTATTTCTTTATGAACTAAGCTACAACTATATAATCTATCTTGATTACCAGTGTACTATATACTGACATGAGAGACAGTTGGTTAAGGTATCAAACTAGAAACCAGAAGACCACGAGTTCCCCTCCTGCCTTAGGCATAAAGCCAGTGGGTGATGTTGGGCAAGACATTTCTCTCAGTCCTGGGAAAGAGGCAATGGCAAACTACCTCTGACAAACCTTGCCAAGAAAATTGCAGAGACCTGAACATAATTGAACCAAATATACATACCTATGTAATGGTAAAGGTTTCCTCCTGTCCAGTCCTGTCCAACTCTAGGGATGGTGCTCATCTTTGTTTCCTAGCCGAGGGAGCCAATGTTATCCGAAGGTGCTTCTGTGGTCATGTGGCCACCATGGCGAACAGAATTCTGTTACTTTCCCATTGAAGTAGTACCTATTAATCTACTTGCATTTGCGTGCTTTTGAAATGTTAGGTTGGGAGGAGACATACATACATACATACACACATACATACACACATACATACATGCATACATACGCATGCACACACACACTTTCTTAGTAGCAAAGAATTCTAAGATATAATAAAGAAAGTGGTTGTTATTACTCTGAGATATTTGGATTTGCCAGTAGGAGAATTAATAAACAAATTTCAATAAACCTTCTCCCTCCTTCATCTTATTATTAAGCAATACTGATATATGAATTTCCTGAAGATTAATACAAACTGATAGCTTATTTAGAAATAAGATCACAGCAAGGAAGTGCAAAACTACATCAGCAGAAAATACCCACTGTGTTTGACTAGAATTATTAAACACATGAAACCTTATCTGCACTCTTGTTAAAAGTCTGAAACAAATGTTAAGTATTGGTGACTTCCATTAAACTTAGAATTATTTTAATTTAATTTATACAAAACGTTACTGATATAATTTCACAAGCAAAGGCACAAAAGGCAATTTTCTGGCGTTTTATTTCCTTCTTGAGCCTTTCTCAATATGGGATGCTCCATATACTGTATATTGGGACCTCAGAATCCAAAGTAGCATGGTTATTGAAACGATAGGGCAACTGTTGAGTCCTCACACTTGAGACCGCGCCGGCTGCTGCTCGAGCCTGATTGGCTCAGACCCAAGCAGCCGGCAAGCGGGAAAATAAAGCCCCGCTATTGGATTGGAGTTTGACAGCTCCACTATAAAAGGAGCTGTCAAGCCGCTGTTCTCTGTTCTGTTTGTTTGGTGCTGAAATAAAGCTTGCTGTTCCTGTTGCTGCTGAGTCTGCTAATTCCTGTCAGCTACACCTGCCCACCTATTTAACAGCAACCTTGTTTTGTTTATTCTGCTAAATGATACTCTGAGCCTCTAAACCAGTAACTCTTATAATATAGATTCATTGCTTATATGAGTTATATTCATTTACTCAGCAGCGTTAGGCACTGATATTCATGCTCAGAAATTTAACTAAGGAAATATTTTATAGCACTCACACTGTATATTAATTAGAGCATGCTTCGAAGACCAAATAGCCATTTGTAATAAAGTAATCTATGATTTCTTAAGTGGAGTTTTCCCTAAGGAGTGAGTGTGCAAAAATCCATAACAACAAGAGCTACACCTGAAAAAGAAATGATATTATATAGAGAGAAATGCAGTGTGTAACATTGCATTAAATTATACTGAAAATATATTTGTCCATGTCCTTTGCCTGAAAAAATTTAAAATTTGGTAGATTTCATGCCCTTTTGTTGTTTTTGTTTTTTTTTAAAGCAGACTTAGTGACACAGACAAGACCTAATTATTTTAGGTCTGGGTCTGGGATATTAATAAACATTTTCTCCTGCAAAAAAATAATAGCTTTATATTACCGTGTTTCTCCGAAAATAAGACCCTGTCTTATATTTTTTTGAACCCTGGAATAAGCGCTTGGTGTTATTTTCGGGGAGGTCTTATTATTTTGGGGCGCGTGGAGCAAGACGGGGCTCCTCTTGCCATCTTACCTGATTTCCAGCTCTGTCTCCCTAACCTTAAGGAAATGGAGGAAATGGTATTTTCAGTGGAGGGCTTATTTTCAGGGGGAGCGCTTATTTTCAGGGAAACACGGTAGCTTTCCCCAACTTGATCACCCAAGATTAATGATATTCAATACCCACCAAGTCATGAGCCAAATTATGATTGTTGAGAATGTTGTGGGTTAAAGTCAGCACATCTAATAAATGCTAAAGTTAAAGCTGTTTTATGTGAACAGCTGTTTTGTAATTCAACTCAGACTGGGAAAAAAAAATCCCTTCTGAAAAGTTATTATCCCAGTTTGACTTTGCTTTAGTAAATATTGATTGATACTAACATGATGTGATGGCAGTGATATAAATTTAAAGCTTAATTTTAAGGACAGAAACTGTTCTTTGAAACTGTTACATGGCAACCAAAGAAGTAGTATTGCATAATGGCATCTGTTTTTAAACCTTTGATTTAAAACCCTGGAACAAAAACCTCCCTGAATAAACACTAATTTACTTCTGTCCATCACTAAATGAAAGTTTCCTTGAAGAGAAACATGAGTGGCAGAACCAGCTATGTAACAAAATATAGTATAAAAATCCTTCAATATAATTTATATTAGTGATTCAAATATCTAGAAGTTGGCCTTCTTAATTTTAGAATCCTAAAGGAGGAAAAATGGAATGAATGGTAGCAAACCATGTTAGGGATAATGATTATAATCTAGCCAACTCATCTTTAGAAAGATAAATACTACTCTAAAAAGATCCTACCTGTTGCTAAACCATAAGAAGAAAAATATTCTCTATATATAGATTTGACATTCTTACCCACATGGTCTAAATTGCTATACTTTTTGATACACATCAGATAAGTAAAGACATGGAAAGTGAAAAGTTCCACTATGAAAATTCAATATTTGATTTTTGTCACAAAACACTATTAGTAGTATAAAAGATATACTATTAGATGATATCTTATTCAGCAAATTTTCATTGCCCAAAATATTTTTATACATTTTATTACACGTCTGCTCATTTTAAACTAAGAAAACATTTACAGTATTTTAAATAATTTATCACAACCCTGAAAGAAAGCATTAAAATATTACACTCTAAAAATGCACACGAAATCTTCCGTAACAATACATAAGAGAATCTGCCTGAAAATGAAGAGATTGAACTAAAACACAAGTAGTGCAAATGTACTTTCATTTAACGTTCATCTTGATTATCCTAAAATTTTACAAAAGTTCAAGACAAATCAGGATGGGAACTCGAATTTCAGGACAAAATCAGGATATTTTCAGAATCAGGACAAGCTTCTAAAAATCAGGACAATCCTGATAAAATCTGGGCACCCTAAAGTCCACACATCTTAAAGTTGCCAAGGTTGTGAAACACTGGGATTTGTGTATCTGTTTAAGCTAAATGCCACTTACATGATTGGCTTTTGATGGCAAAAAGAAAAGAATATTTTATATCTTGCAATGTTATGAATAAAGAAACATTCATCTATTAAGCATTTTGCAATCTTCTTAGAGGTTTCTGAAGACACAGGAGTTAAGCAAGGCTCTATCCTAACCCATTATTATTCACCTTTATATCAACAATATTGTGAAAATGTTTGCTAAGCCAGAATTCCATCTACTTCCTTTGCTCACCACCCCATTTCTGTTCTCCATTATATTTGCATGGCAGCCATACTGTCTGTAATCCAAGGAGTAAATCCACTTCAAAATAAAATTCATTTAAAATATTGCTATTTTCCAGGTAATGCTTTAAGATTCCAGTTTGATGGACAATCAATTGTAAACTTGCTGAACAGGTTAAATCCATCAAATCTCTAGATGTCTATTTTCAAGCTTATACTTACAAATCGATCTAGTCAAACAAGAAAGCTTCTAATAAGAGCTCCTAAGCATCTCTTGCATCTGCTAAATTTGCATTTTAATTGGTTACTATTAGCATGTAAAACATATATTAGAATATTCAAAGACAAAGTTCTGGGATTGATACTATATGATACTCAGCTATGTATTTTGATGTAGTTTGGGGCAGAAGACCATGAATTCTAGTTGCATCTTAAGCACAATGCCAACTGGTCACTTTCTCTAGGCCCTATGAAGAAGGCAACTGCAGATCACTTCCAAAAACCTTGTTAAAAAAAATGTAAGAACTTGTTCAGGCAGTCTCTAGGAGTCAAATACTGACCTTGAAGATACCACTACCTTCAAAACTCTTCAAACATCCTACTACAAGTATTATTCAATTTCCAATTTTCTAACATCACTGGAATTAGGCTGCATTTTCCATGAGCTATGATTAAGGCTTTGTCATCTTAGATTTTGGCTGAATGAAGTCTTTTGGAGAACTTCCTTAACCCATCTCACCTTACTAGATAGTTGTCTTCTACTCTAAGAAGGTAAATGATGATTTGGCATATTGGCAGCTTTACCAACTAAATTATACAATTGTATATATAAATTTATAACTAAGGCCCATGCTCATGAAATCCTGGAATTAAAGGTCACCAAGTATTTGACTAATGAACAGAAATAGCTATTATGCAGATATAAAAATGTTTAAATATGTTTGATAAGAAAACCTGTGGTGACAGTGGTACTTTTATGACAGATCATCCCAACCTTGTTGGCACACGACAACAAAAAGGTTAACCATCACTGCTTTAGAGGAGATTTTCTCTCAGGTCTTATGTTTGGGTAAATAGCCATTAAACTTTACAAAGGTCATTTTAAGGGACTCTCCACAAGGTCATATTGCCGTCATTAATATTACTGAGATAAGGTGTCTGTGGAGATTTTCAGTCATCTAGGTCATAGTTGTCTCAAAGGTGCTTTTTCAAAAGGCAACTGGACTGTTTTTTCCTTGAGGAAGAAGAAAACATTTCGCTTCTCATCCAAGAAGCTTCATTAGTGGCGATGGAGGGGAGGGGAAATGGAAGGATAGGTATTGAGCGATAAGCACAACTACTTCAAGTTGCTTGAAGTTGTTCACTTGCTGAGAGCAGCCATGTTGCCACTGTCATGGTGAACAACTTGTTATGCACATATATGAGAGGAGAGTTGACTCTTCTTGCATTCCCCAAGCTAGGAACCAGGAAGGGGCCTCCATGTCACAGCTCTTCTTATTATGCCTACCTTTCTGGACGTCTGGTGGGGGCTCTGTCACAGGTCTGAGCCTAGGCTGGCCTGAGCACCATTTGCAGCAGAAGTCATCCTCAATGGTGAAGGAGCAGGCGTAAGATGGTTCTTTATTTTTAGTTTTAGAACACTGTTAATGCAGATATACAGAACTACACGTGAAACAATAATAATAAATTTGTAGCTTCTTGCAAATATATTTGATCCTGATTACATAGGTGTTTCCTAAGGCCTGAAAAATATTTCAAGGTTTTTCCAGGCTCAAAGGGTTTATGGACTTTTTGCTGACTCCAGGACTGAGGAGTTGATTATTTGTGATTTTGCATGAATTATGGGAAGAATAAATGTTTGTGTGTAAGGGGGTGATGAGTTATCAAATTTCTTTTTACTTGTGATGAAGACTGGAAATAGTTTCTTTACACGTTTTTTCTTTTTCTTTATTCTACTTCTTTCCTTTTTCTCCTTTTTCCTTTACTTTCTTTGCACTTTTTATTTTTCTATCTTTTCTTCTTTTTATGACTTTAATTTTGTATCTACATTTACTATTGCATTCAAAACCTTTAATAAAAATTAAAAAGAATAAAGACTTCCTTAATAGGAATTTACATTTATAATCTCTAAATGATGCTTTATTTCAAATGCTTTTTTGGATTCTTTGATCTAGGCCCCTTTTCATGTGAGATGATCCTAGTATTCACTCCCTTATAGAAACCAAGTTTGTGAGCCGTTTCAGTTAAGCCTTAGGCAAAAGGGACTATAAGCAGATAAAGATATGAGTATGTTAAGTCATGACCTTTTCTGCAAGAAATGTGTGGTCTTCCAGTCTTTTGCAAGCTTCTTTTGCTGTCAGTTCACGACAACACAGATCTACTTCAGAGATAGCATCAGAAGTCAAAAGAGTACGCATTTTTGGTTTATTGATATACACCCAGAATAGTTATTATCTGTACTGATAGATGATCATGGGTATATTTCCTCTGATCTTTGGTGAGCTCCAGCAGTTCAAGGCAGAATATGAAAGATTCTCCTCTCCAAGTTTTGTCCCAAATTTATGAGCAATTTGGATTGAGTGGATGGCTCAAAGTCACCAGTGAGTTAGACATGAATTTAAATCCCCTCAATTCCAGGTTAACATCTTAATCACTTTGTCACAATGGCTGTCTTCATGTAGACACACCAACATGAGTTATGTATAATGAAGAGCAGCATTGTAGAAATCTCGAGAAAGAAATCTTAAAGGAACACTACTTTTAATTTGAGTAGGCAAAATGTCTGGAGAACACCTGTCTGGCTATATTAATTTCTTCAAATGTATTATTTATATCGCCTTGCTGTTTTAATTTTAGTTTTTTTTATTTAAAAACATGATTGGTTCCTTAAATTAATTAAAAGTAGAAAAAATTCTGAACTATTGAGCAGTCACAAAATCATCTTTATACATAGCTAGAAAACACTGTCATGTTATTTTTCTGAATTCTCTTTTTTAATAATGGGATGTTTCCAGCAATAAAGTTTCTTCTACTTTCATCTATGAAAGTAAGAAAAATTAAATGGGTATAGGTTTGCTATTGCCATTATCAAGGTCGGCGGCTTCTATCTTTGCTTGTTGCTGGACAAGTCCCCATGCAGGAAAGGTTCTTTTCTCATCCCACCACCTGGTGGCCAAACCATCAATCAATTATACCACTGCTGTGATTCACGTTAGTTTTAACAGATGATTAGATCTATGTTTTGTCATCTCTTAGACCCCCTGCCCCATCTTTACTTGTCACCTCTTTCAGTCTAGGGAACAGCCAGCAAAAGATGGTGGATGAGAGGTCAGCATAGCTCTTTATTCACAAGATCTCTAAACTGGGAATTGGCTGAAAGACATGATAAGTATGGGGTAGAGCCCAGTGTGGAAAAATCAGATCTTTTTTATTTATCAAAGTGGAGTGTCCAGAGACTGATTCCTGTCAGGAATCTAAAGTAAAATGATGGAGGAAGCATATTGGGTTATTCTCAAAACTAAACTGTTGGAGTTTGTTGTTTACTTAAAATAATAAAAATACTGCTTTAACACTGGGACAGCTAAGATTATTGTGGTCATTGAGCTGACAGTGACTGAATGGCACCTATTCAGTGAGGTATGGGTTAGGAATGAAAGCAATGTTGTAGGAACAGCAAAAAAGGTTGCGAGGGCATATTGTGTAATGCTTACTGCAAACTGGGGAAATTCTTTAGTATTCCAATAATGCTGAATGATTCTCTCTCTCTATTTAACTTAGTTAAATAGATAACTAACAAGTTACCTTACTTGCAGACGGTCTAGAACAAACAAGATATTATCTCCCTCCCTCCCTCCCTCCCTCCTTCTCTCCCTCCCTCTTTCTCTTATTTCACAATGTTTTGCTAAAATTGGAGAAGAAATGGGAGTCATTTATGATACTTGATAAGATTAAATTAGGAATATATCTATCCATATATTATATACACAATATGCAATATAATATAAGCATTCAACAAAAATAGTACTAATAGGAAAATTAATTTAGTAATTTAGTGGTTAAGGCATCAGACTAGAAACTGGCAGACCATGAGTTCTAGTCCTGCCTGAGATACAAAGCTAGCTTGGTGGCTTTCTCAGCCCTAAGAAGGAGCTTCTTAGGGTTGAGAAAGCCACCAAGACACTTCTGAAATTTTGCCAAGAAAACTGCAGAGGTATGTCCAGGCAGTCAACAATGATCCAAAGACACACACACACAAGTGAATAATTTAAATATAGTAAAATATCAAAAAAACTAAGTTTTTTTTCTTTTTTCTTTTACTAATGATGGTTCTGTTCACTCTACCTGAAACATGATCCAGAGAAATATTGGTCAAAAAGATAATTTTTAGTGAGTTAAACTGGTTTCACAACTGTCATTTTGAAGGTGAAGTAAACTGAACAATGCAGATACAGATTGAATATATTAAAAACAGTTACGATAGATAGATAGATAGAAAAATAATATTTAATTAAATGAAATAAATGAAGCACCTTATTACTTGCAAGTGTGCCAAAATCTAATGGCATGACTGCTGAATCATAAGCATGCCTTTTTATTATTTCCTTTGCAATGGAAGGGAAGACACAGACAAAAATCTCAACTAAGAGCTCATGAATTAATACATTAAATGACAAATAAATTTACATTTGGTTTTTTTTAAATCATTTTTTATTATTCTATGCAATAATTCCAAGGCTCACATTATCTTACATCATGCAAAGACCTAAAAAGGCTACACTTATATTTAATATGTTTATTAGAAAAATGCTGTTTTAAAGTTGCTGTTGTGTTTATATTCTTTTGACCTTCTGGTATTGCTGAAACACAAATATGCTGGAATGCTGTTTTTCTGAATGTAGATATAGAATTTGGAATCTGGATTATTTCAGCTAGAAACTAATAAGATAATAACTAAGAGCTGAGAGTGACATAGACTTTCACAATCTCAGACTAAATGTCAGGCAGTAGAAAATGCAGGATTTTTTCTGAAAACCATGAAAGCACAGTTAGCAAGTTGCCTAAAGAGATGTTAAGAAATCTAGAAGCCTTTTTGATATTTACTTTGACTTAAGGCCAGAGAATAATCCAAAAACAAGAGTATATAAGGCCTGCCTATATAGTGGCAAATTGTGTTTCAAGAAAGTATTGCTGATGATGGAAAAATGGGATAAATAGGATGTTGGGGAAGTGTTAATAATAGCTCTAACTTGCATGAATATAGTATTGCAAGAATAACTCCTTTTTTAGCTTTCCGTTGTATTTTTTGTTGTACACTGATCTACAATCAGGTTTTCAATATGTATTACAAATGATATAACTATTTAGCACCGATGGAGCAAAAGGCTAGTTATGAATCAATAAACCTGTTCAAATGAAGTCAATTTAAAAAATAATTAAAATTGGGCAAATCAATAGTAAATCATAAGAGATTCGCACATAGAAGAAAACTTGTGTATGTGTGTTTGTTGTGTCTGCCTGTCTTCTGGAGAGCAGCCTGCCCCTTCCTTCCTTCCTTCAATCTTCTACCTGGGTGTGGTTATTTCCACAAGGAGTTGGTTGTTCTGCCACCACCCATTCTTGATTAGAAAGATGTGTCCTCCCACATGCAATCTGGATGGGAAGAACAGAAAATTTCCCTTCTTCAGGAATAATCTTTTAAATATAGCTCTGCCTTTGTATTATTTACTGATTTATTAATTTCATAGTCTTGAAGTTCAGTTGCTATTTTGCAAACCAACCGATTAAATAATAAAGATAAAAGTTCTTTATTTTAATGAGGATAACGAAGTAGAGATTTGAGGGAATAGTTTCACTACAACAACTTACATGAGGTTGAAATCTGCATACCACAGTTACTACTCAGCAACCTGTAAATAGTCGGAGAAAACAAACAAGCTAATTGGAGCAGATGTAAAACTACTGTAAATTGAGCAAGCAGAACTTAAAAGAAATAAATAATTCCTTGCGTGACTAACTAAATGTACCATGCCAACTTCATCTTATTGTTTCTAGTTGCCTCAAAGCTTTTTAGATAAATTATTAGGTCCTGTCACATGAAATCCGTTTTCCAGAATCCTTGTTTCTCACAGGGAGTTCCAACTAAAACTCACTCAGAACAAAGGTATACCTAACTTCTCTCCTTCTCAAGTTCTTTCTCTTCTCTGATTCTTTTTTATTTACAATATAATTTAATTAATTTTATCAAATTATAAAATAGAAATGAAAATGAAAATAGTGAACAAAGGGGAAAAGGGGGGGGGGAGAGAGGTATAGGCTGAAAGGGAAAAAGTAAGAAAATCATTAACTTTTGACTCTTTTCAGTGCAGGGGAATAAAAATAATAAAATAATAACTTCTCTGATTCTTACCAGAAGACAGAATAGCATATTCTTTTAATTTTGAGAAGCCTACTGGCTAGCTGTTGCTAATATATATATATATATATATGTGTGTGTGTGTGTGTGTGTGTGTGTGTGTGTGTGTGTGTGTGTGTGTGCGCGCGCGTACACACACACACACACACATACACACACACATACACACACACACACACACACACACACACACACACACACACACCGTATTTTTCGGAGTATAAGACAAACCAGAGTATAAGACGCACCTTAGTTTTGAGGGAGGAAAACAAGGAAAAAAGGCCTCTGCCTCCAAGCAATTTGCCAAACAGCAAACAGCACAGATGATATACAGTTTGCTGTGTATTTCTGTGCATGTGTGCCTGACCCATAGAAATAGCAAAGAATTGGAGAAATGTACATTATGTCAGAAAGTTTTCTTAAATGTAGTCACACTAACTCTTCCCAATTATTTAAATAGATCTACTCCAAGGTAACTAAACTCTAATATTAAACAGGATACTGTTACATTTCATACTATACTTGTACAGAGCTGTTAAAATTAATTAAAATTTCTGGAAGTATACATTATTCTCTATTATTTAAAAGAAGATACAATATCACTGGGCCTCTTCAGAGCAAGCATTTATTTTAAAAAGCTTCTTTATTTTGTTAAGTTGTCTAGATTTACAGGGATCTCCAACCTTGGCAACTTTAAGACTTGTGGACTTCAACTCCCAGAATTGCACAGCCAGCAAAGCTAACAAAGCTGGCTGAGGAATTCTGGGAGTTGAAGTCCACAAATCTTAAAGTTGCCAAGGTTGGAGACCCCTGGCTCTAGAACAATAATAAAGCAGTCTTTAAAAAATAAGTCAAATAATTTGAACATTCTACAGACATTTATAGTTATTCACTTACCCCCTTGCATGCAGTTCAGCAGAAAATAAAAATCTGCATGTCTCTCCCAGCTATTTGCCGCTTTGCAAGCTAGTTTCACTTTCATTTTATCATGTGGCAAATCAGTTGTAGGTCGGGAAGCTGCTACTGACTTGCTTGGCTTTACAGGCTCTTCCCTCTTTGCTGCAAACAGGTAAATTGCTGGAAGATAGAGGCCAAAGGGTGGGGGTGGCTGGCTGGGTGGAGCTATATTCGGTATATAAGACGCACCCAAGTTTTCACCCTCTTTTGGGGAGTAAAAGGGTGCATCTTATACTCCTAAAATACGGTGTGTGTGTGTGTGTGTGTGTGTGTGTGTGTGTGTGTGTGTGTGTGTGTGTGTATCATTTTTTGCTGATAAATGAAAATAAAGGGAGACTATTATAGATCTATTTTGAGCTACTTAGCTCTCATCAGATAGCCATACCCTTACTGGGATTTAAACCTGGGCTGCCTGCCTTGTAAGGCAGCAGCTTAGCCATTAGGCCACAGGCTCTATTCCCTATCAGCTTTTCACCAGGAAAGGGGTATATATGTTTTTCTGTCGTATTATCCTGCTGTACCCAAATATGGGAGAAAGCATCACAGCTTTCATTTTTGCCTTTCAGCCCCTCTCTGGGACCATCCAAGCAGTTTCTATAGCCGACACACTATCTTCTATATGTGTAGCATTTTTTGCTGATAAATGAAAATACAGGGAGACTATTATAGATCTATTTCTAGCTACTTAGCTCTCGTCAGATAGCCATACCCTTACTGGGATTTGAACCTGGGCTGCCTGCCTTGTAAGGCAGCAGCTTAGCCATTGGGCCACAGGCTCTATTCCCTATCAGCTCTTCACCAGGAAAAGGTTATATATGTTTTTCTGTCGTATTATCCTGGTGTACCCAAATATGGGAGAAAGCATCACAGCTTTCATACACACACACACACACACACACACACAGAGACACAGACACAGACACAGACACAGACACACACAGACACACACACACACACACACACACACACACACACACACACACACACACACCTTACTCACAGCACAGCTTCAATGGTATCAGAATCTGGTTGGATAAATTGAATAATCAGGTAAAAGTCTGGATGTTGTAACTGAAGATCACCAAATTCAGTCTATTCCTATATTTAAACAACAGAATTCCTCTGATGATCTCCCTGCCTTTTCTCCTATTCCATGCTCTAAAAGGTCTTTGAATAAATGAAGGGTTAAACTAAAGATTCTAATGTCTGAATGTATGATATTAAAGGGAGAGAATCAGAGGGATGAAAGAAAGGACAGTGAATGACAAAAAGTAAGAGAATGGATGAATGAATATGGAGAAAAAGAGAAGGAACATTCCTGAAAGAGTTATGGAGTATGTAATGGAATATGTTTCCAGGGCACTTGATTTTAGACCTGCTTCCAAAATATCTGTACTTTTAGAAATAGCTAAATTATAAACATATATACTGTAAACATATCTAAAATAAAAGGTTCAGCCTGGTGATTTGGTAGGCAAAGGATCAAATCTTGCTATGATATCTAGAGGTGGGAAAGGTGATCCCTTTAATTAGATTGGATTGCACTATTGGAAAAGCTGAAAGCTGCCTGACTACTGATTGCAGCAATGTGATAAAACAGCTGTCTATCCATTGATACATATTTGTTTTTGTTTGCACAATGGGAAAAAGTGATATTCAAATAATCTTCTGAGTAATTTCTCTAAATCTCAATGGTTCGGAGTATTTAAATCTAGTTTCGATCAAGCTGGATTTTATTAGTCCTATAAAAATTTTGAAGGGCTCTCTGGACATATTTTTTTCTTGTTTTTATCTTATTTGGATTTAAATGGGACATCTAAGATATGCAACACAGGAAAACCTAATAAAGCAGGTTTCCCAACTTGGACAATTTTAGTATGTGTGGTATTTAGCTGGGAATTTGACACAAAATTGTCAATGTCCTGGACTAGAGTATCCAGGATTCTGTAAGACAAACCACAAAATACCTTGCCTAGCCCCCTGAATCCTAGCAGCATGATCTCTCCCTTCTATGAATTTCTTGTTTGTGAAGAAGGAAGATACTAATGCCAATCTCTAAATATAGGAATGAAATTCCCTGAGTATAGGAATGAGAATGATTGTTTGTCAAGCATTGCAGGTTAGATACTTGTTTGCATCTCATTAATGGCTTAGCCAATTCTCCCTTAAATCAAAAGAGAGATGAAAAGGTAGTCAAAGTCATCAGAAACACTTTCTTAAAATGGTTGCTGATAAAAGAGGGGCTAAAATGCACAAATCTCTGCTTTCCAGGAGTCTGTAACCTACCGGTAATGTCTTTCTCCTTGCAATAAACTTGAATAATGAGTCTAAGTGAAAAATCTAGTTTTCTTGGTTCCTGTTAAGGGGTTTGACTTGTATATTAATGACATCACACCCCAAACTGTCATATGACTTCTGCTAGCAACTTTAGACAATTGTTGAACAAACAGAGTGTTAAAATTAGACTGCCTGACGGCTCCCTACCCTCCCTGCACAAATAGAATGGAACTGTTCACTCAGGGTGGAGTAGAATTGTCGTGAAATACTTCTACTTCCAGGCCTCCCTGGCAAAAGATATTATGGTTGATAGTACTGAAAGACATCAAGAGTTCCAGCAGGAGAAAAAGGTCGTGTTCTCCTACTCAAGTCTTACTTTAGGGATAAACAAGTGTCTCATCCCTGTCTCAAATCCCAGTCTCATTTGGGGGCAGAATTCTGAAAAGAATCCATACAATCTGTTTTATAGCAGGGTGTAAGAAGATACTTGCTGCTGTAGTGCCTACTGAATAATTTTCTCTAGAAAGGAGTGGTTGAAGGGTGAGCATTAGTTGACCATTAGGTTATTGTACAATGATTCATATTGTAAAACAGAACCAGCTTGTCTTTTTGACATAAATCAGTCAGTTATAAATCTTTTACTTTCTTTTGCCATGCTTATAATAGCTTCTCTTAAGGGAAAAAAAAAAGCTCTGAAAAAGCCAACAGTTAGACAAAAACTCTTGAACGAAGTAAAAAAAATGGTTTCCTCAACATTTTGAAATAAAAGATTAAGACAAAGGACATAATTATTATAAAAACAGAAGGAAGTATGATTTTTTTTTAAAAAAACAGGAAATACTTTTCTGATGGATTTCGATTTACACTGAACTCTGTGTTAGTTCATATCAGAGGAAGGTATTGGTTAAAAGATTAGAAAAAGAGGAAAGATAACCCAATATTAATATAGGTTGGGTTGCATCTTAGCTGAAATTCTCTATAGTATTTGTAACATAGATATGAAGGAACATTTGCTGAATAATTCGGAAGACAAGTTCTCAGAAAATACTTATCTGAATTTTTTTTTTTTTGTCAAGAACTAACTGTAACATCAAACATTCTTGCCAGGAAATATATGCCACTAAACTTACTATGACGATTTATTTATCTTCCTCCCACAATTTCAGTAGATATGTTATGCACAACAGTGGGGTTTTTTTAAAAATCTTCTTATCAGTTTTACAAGTAAAGAAACCTTCAATATAAGATACATGGAATTGTTGCCATATTAATTTTTGCCATATTAAACATGAATAAAATTCATAGAATTAATTAAAAGTAATTCTGAAGTAAATGCACATAGGATTGTGGTATTATTATAGTCTAATCTTAAATATATCACAATATTTAAATCTGAATATTTTCCATAACTTTACTTTAGGATTGTAGATTTACAGTATTTAACATGCAAACAATCTATGCGCTCTGACCAAACAAAAACTGAAGATCTAGCGTTATTATTGACCTTACCCAGAAGGGATTTAAGAAACATCCAAAATCATCCATTTTTCTCAGAAATGAGCCAACTTTTATAATTCAATCATTGCTGTTTTCTTTGAAAAAGTTAACATTTAAAGTTTTTAAAGTTAAAAAATTCCAAAGCAAGTCACGATTAATTATAAATGGTACTTTCCAGATTTCCTTTTGTTTAAGCACCACACTCTGGCATTTTATTATTATTTCTGCCCATAATTGAAAACAAATGAACAAACCCAAAAAATACTCAAATCTTTCCAAAATAATAAACCCGCCAATAATATAAATAAAACACAGTATTAATTTTTGATACATGGGATGGCTTGGTGGCTCAGTGGTAAGATGCTGGTTTCTTGGCTGTAAAGCTGATAGCCACATGATGGGGTGAGTTCCTGTTCTCACCCCAGTTCCTGCCAAACTAGTAGTTCAAAAGATGCAAATGCAAGTAAATAAATAGGTACAATTTCAGTGGTAAGGTAACAACGCTCCATGATGTGATGGAAGTGACCAGGGAAGTGTCTTTGGATAGTGCTCTCTCAATGGCCTCAAAACAGAGATGTGCATCACCCCCTAAAGTTGGCAATGACTAGCAGAGTAAAATTTGCAGGGATACTTTTACCTTTTTATCAACATTATATCCTCTCCCTGCCCCTGCCCCCCAGGGTCTCTTTTAAAAGTTGCTGCATGATATTCAGTAAATACAATATACATTGGAAAATATTTCCTTTTTGTTTCTTGTATTCCACTGTGTAAGCTTGAACATAAGCTCTTATCAGTCTCTTTTCGGAATTGTAACTTTCTAATTAAATGTTAAATGTTAACATTTAACATTCGGAATTTTATTCCTTTCAGTAACACAGTTGTCAATGCCTGGAATTCACTACCTGACTCTGTGGTTTCTTCCCCAAACCCCCCAAACTTTAATCTTAGACTGTCTACTGTTGACCTCACCCCATTCCAAAGAGGTCTTTAAGGAGCGTGCATAAGCTCACCACCGTGCCTACCATCTCTGTCCTAATATTCCCTTTTATTTGTATCCATTTCATGTATTCATAATCATGTTTATACTTATATCTGTTATCTAATACATGCTTGACAAAATAAATAAATAAATAAAATAAAATAAAAGAATCAGGATGGGCCTTCTTCCAACAGGAAGCTGAACTTCTCCTTTAGATCTGTTGACCCAAACAAGGTCTCACATTCAACATCTTGATACCAACAAAGATTCAATAACTAGCTTCCTGCTCTGGTGGCAAATCTGAAACTGGGTGTTAGATCTCTGAGAGAGTATATTTCCTTTCATCTTGTCCAGGGTTAAAAGTTCCAAATCAGTTCTGTCCCCACATTTACAAAACTCCAGGTGAGGATTGCTTTACTACAAATAGGCCTGGTATTGAGTAGCATCATCTGAATGCCCAGAGCGCCAAGGATCTGATACCCTGTTCTTATGGGCAGCGATACCATTTGCCTACTCCATGGGCTACTTCTACCAGAATTGCCAGCTGTTATTCACTTAAATCATTAGTCAAGGATAAAGCCCACTCATCACATATTGTTTCTTCATGCTTCTGCTTACACTCCTGTTCTGTGCCTGTTAGCATGGGTGATTTAGGACCCAGGCTTAGCATTCGTTTGGATGAGTCCTAGACCTGTTTTGTTCAGAAATAGTTGAACTGATGGGTCTCAAGCAGAGGTGGGTTCCTGCTGGAGCTGCCCGGTGCACAGCTCCGGTAGGGAGCGGCCGATTGCGCAATTTGCGTGCCACCGCTCCGGAGCACTCTCTGCCAGTCCATCGCGTGCATCACCATTTTTCTGTTAATTTTTGGGCGATTTTGCTTCTGCACATGTGCGGGAACAAAATCTTGCAGAAATCTCGTGAGGGGATGCGTACGTGTGTGAGATTTTGGCGAGATTTTGCTTCCACGCATGCGAGGAAGCAAAATTGGGCCAAAATCTCGTGTGCACATCCCTTGTGAGATTTTGGCAAGATTTTGCTTCCGTGCATGCACAGAAGCAAAAGTGTGTGAGGGGGCGCACACGTAGCGAGCGCGCGCCCCCCAACTTGGAGATGCACGTGCACCAAACCCAGCACCGGTAAGACAGCAACCCGCCACTGGTTTCAAGCATGTACCTCTTCATGAATATGACCTGATAGGCAATTTCACAGATGACTAACTAGTTCCAGGCAGGCACCTGCATCATCCCACACCATTACATGTTAAATGGAGTGACTGATGTTTTATTTCTACAGCAGGTGATACTCAGTGGGAGTGGAAATAAGCCATAGGAACTGAACATTTACTTTCCTTAAACTTGTTTTATGTTAAAATAATAAGCACAACACCACTTTCTGGCTTTGTTACTGCTGAAGAATAGGGATCAGCAATGAGGATGAATGCAGTTTATCTTAACATACATTTCTGTTGACTTATAGATTGGAAGATGGCACTTTAATGAAGTCGTCTGCTTGGTCCCTCGGGCTGGCCCAAGAGAATTTGATGCTTTGAACCTTTGACCTACTTCAAATAAAGGTCCCTAGTAATCAAAACTACCAAGGTATTTTTGGCACGTGAGAGAAAAAATTCCACATGTTAGGATTTGTATAACACTTCTCTAGAAATATAAGTATAACAATAAATTTAATGACTAATGGTTTGCTGTTCTTTCATGACACCTCAGACAACTATATAACTTTGGCTCATGATAGAGTTGGTTATCTGAATTTCAGTGATCATTTCTTTGGTAAGTGAATGCAGAGCCATTACTACTTATGAAATCTAAACTAATCACTAATTTACACTGTAAATGATCTTTCCTCAAACTATAAGTTTGAGGAAATATCTAATGTATAGTTGAAGTAACATGTATTTAATATCCTAGTGCAGGGGTGTCAAACTCAAGACCCGCAGGTCAGATCCTGCCCATGGGGTGCTTAGATCTGGCCTGCAGGGCCACCCTAGAAACAGCAAAGGACTGGCCTGCGGTGCCTCTGCCAGCAAAAATGGAGCTCGCAAGGGCTGCATGCGGTCCCCCGAGTTCCGTTTTCGCTGGCAGAGGGTTGCAGGAGGCCATTGCAGCTGAAAACGGAGCTCGGGAGCCCATTTTCTCTGGCAGAGTGCTCGGCCTACCACAGGTGCCTCTGACATGAGTAACATGCCCCCCGGCCACCCTCACCCCCTGAGGTCAAACACAACCCTGATGCGGCCCTCAATGAAATCGAGTTTGACACCCCTGTCCTGGTGTATGCATCAACAGTTTCATAAAGTAAATTGATATTGTATACTTTGGCCCATTAACAAAAATAAGAGTTAGGAACAAAGAAGTCAGAGCATTAGTCTACCTAACCCAGTGTTTTATATCTGGATGGGAGCAGCAACATGATAATTCAAAGTATCTAAGTATGGTTCTTTGACAGACCTGTTTGTAAATGTCATGGCCTGGATCTGAACCTTGGCATGTGTTCACCTATGGGCCACTCTATAATTATAAGGAGACTTGACATCTGTGAGTTTGAACATTCCTTTATTCTGATGCTCACCCTCCTGGCATAGAGGAGGCAGAGTAAATTGAACCTGAAGATGACACAGAACTCTAACTTCCAGAAACCCTCACTATTGCTACTGCTGGCTAGGAGTTGAAATTAATTACTTTTAGGAAAGTGTTGCTCACCAACAACATAAGGCAAAGGTACTACTCCATAAAATTTTCTAAATTCTTATTTTCTTCCAAATACATAGCCTTTCATTATTCAATGTACATTTTGGAAATTATTACTTTAAAAAAAAATGCAGTAAGAGAGTTATTGAGGTACTACTACAAAGTAGTGGGCAACTGTGACAATTTTGTAATACTACATGGTGGTAAGATTATCTCTGAACATGACAATGATAAATTTCAAGTCCACCATATTCCATTTTCCCTTTCTCTGGTGTTTCACTTCCACCCACACATTCTTTTTGCATTTTATCACCATATCCCACTTTCATTTAGCTCTTTCGGGGATGCCCCCTTGGATTGTTTATTTCTGCAGATCTCAGGGGTTCTCCCAAGCCTACTGATACTTCCCTCTTTTATGAAGTTGCAGCAGTTTTGGCTACATATATGATGACAGGCAAATGTGACCTTTGTATCGAGAGAATTATGCATATAATTTCCAATTTGCATGAAAATATGTCTAAGGAATTAATACACATGGGTAAGGATATAGCTGGCAGCCCCTCCTCTTCCTTGCCTCCTAAAGAAACCCTCTAATTTGCACAGCTCTGGCTTTAAGGAGCATACCTTTTTTTCCCTTCTTCACCCCTCTCTCTGCCTACCAGTTATCTACTTAAATACATACTGTACATACTCTCTGTCTTAGTTTGTTAAAATGCACCTGGCTCTAAATGGATAAAATGAAGATACTGTTGTTTTGATTATTTTTCCAAAGACTGATTATTTATATGATGAGATTTCCCCTCTCTCTGCTGCTGTTCTCCAGCACTGTTTCTTGTGGTTTGTACATAATTTAACAACATTCTGGGAATGCTATTATACAGTAGAGAAATCCTGTTTAGTAAAAGGGGATCAAGATATGAATACAGAGATAAAGCACCTTTTCCCTCTTAACCCTTTATTTTATCTTCATTATTTGTTCTTTAAAAAAAGAAAGAAACGAAGAAAGAAAAGAAAGAAAAAAGGAAAGGAAAGGGAAAAAAAGAAAAAGAAACAGGTTGTGAGAGCCCTTTCTCTAGCGTATGAAGCATCAGGGTTAAGATGAAATGCCCTCTGAAAGACAGGTTATAAGAATAGCAACTTCAAACCACTATCCTCAAAGCGGTGGATGAGGTTAGAAGGTGAAGTCACAGACAGTGTCACTCCTAAAGGTAGACCAGATTAAGAAACCAATGCTATATCGGTCAGAATCTTGCAAGTCTAAATATGCTTTCCCCCTCTTTCACTTTATCTTCATATGAACTAAGGAGGACTTACTTGTTTTCTCAAGTTATTTTCTTGGCCATGGCTGAAGCCACGCTTACCTGGTTGTTGCCTTGGTGGTGGTTCTTCCTCCTACCCTTGAAGGCCTTTCCTTATTCCCTCTACATCAGATTTATGCATGTATGAGACCTGCAGCTTTGCATGAGTAGAATAAAATCTTTACTCTTATATCAGTGGCGGTTGTAAATGATTTTGCTACCGGTTTGCGTACGCTCTCTTTCTCGTGATGCTTCTGCGCATGTGCAGAAGATTCTGTGCATGCGCAGAAATGTCCTGGGTGGGTGGGTGGAGCCTCCCGCCACCGCCGCTACCGGTTCTAAGAACTGGTCCGAACCGGGAGCAACCCACCACTGTCTTATATGAACAGAAAGATTAATTGAAATTATTTCTGAAAGCATAGCATGCTCTCGTATACAAAGTTCATATAGGGCCAGTCTGCTTCTTAGACTTGTAAAGAATAGTGTTAAAAGAAAATATAAATTGATATGTGACTACGATAATAATCATGCATATAAGTGGCCAAATACAAAATCCAATAAACGTTCCTGGCTTTGAATTTTGGATTTTTATTAGATGAACAAATTCTCATTTCTATAGTTCAGTATTGCATTTTAACCATTATAGAAACATATGAACTGCCAGCAAAGATATGGTCTCTTTGTTCAGCCATTTGTGAGTGAAGCATCAGAATCTGTCCTTGGGAGAGTACCAAATCATGCTGCCACCTAAAAAAAAAAATCAAGAGAAAGGGTATTAACTCATTTAATTAAGCATATCCAGAAACTATGGGTATATAAGACTGGGCTTCAAATCCTCTTGCTTTGTTGACTATATTCCTATGATGTCCTTCTCCAAGTTTCTTCTTGCTTTTTGAGCAGACCCCCAGTTTATTGTTGCTTCAAAACTCATGATACCATCTTATGGTACTAGCCTAATTTATCAGTTCAAATACTTTTAGAATTTTCCAATTTTTCCTGTATTTACACATTTCAAACTCTGTCTTAGTTTCTAGCACTTTTACACCATGTCATTTAAAACTATCAGACTTATAAATATTTCCTGTTTGCATCAATCTATGGCATTATATGTGACAACATATGAATGTCTTGCAGGTATCAGTTATCAGTTCCATGTGAGGATTCTATAAATAGTTTTCAAAAGCAAAAATGATATGAGATAAAATGTTTATTTACATTGAATTTATATGTAGAATTTCCATTTTTACGACAAAAGCCAAAGTCAAATAATATTACTGAAAACTGTCAATGAAATAAAACATTAGAACAAAACAGTCAATTGTGAATGAGTTCTCAGGCAATATATCAAAATTTAGTTATATTTAGAAAGACATTAAGTTGCGATAATAAGTACTGGTAAGACAATAAGCACTAAAGATGGAAAAAGTCCAAGCGCCCTGAAAAATTAAGTAATAAACTAAACTAAAATAAAACAGAACTTGAACATGTTTTCATACCATCTTATGCAAACATACTTAATTTGTAAACCATAATGTATTCAATATATTTATCATCCTAATAGCTAAACGTTGTTTATTATCTTCAAAGAAAAACAATTATCTTCAAAGCAGAGATTTCTAAATATTAAAAATAGATTTGTCTTCAGTCTGGCAGCAGACTGTGCTTACTTTAAGCCACAGAGAGTCACTTTAATGTGAGATGGACAGCTATATAAATGTAAGAAATTAATTAATGAAAACTAATCTTGCGTAGCTTCTTCTCTGGCAATATTACTCTGCTAACCAGAGCATACAAAACATTTGCCAGACCAATCCTTGAATACAGCTCACCTGTCTGGAATCTGCACTACATATCGGACATAAATACAATTAAGAGAGTCCAGAAATACTTCACAAGAAGACTCCTCCACTCTTCTACTTGCAACAGAATTCCTTATTCCACCAGACTTGAAATTTTAGGCTTAGACAACTTAGAGCTACATCGCCTTCGATCTGATCCAAATGTAGTTCATAAAATCATCTGCCACAATGTCCTACCTGTCAATGAATACTTCAGTGAATACAACAATACAAGAGCACACAATAGATTCAAACTCAATGTAAACCGCTCGAAACTCGACTGCAGAAAATACGACTTCAGCAACAGAGTAATCAGTGCCTGGAATGCACTACCCGACTCTGTGGTTTCTTCCCCAAACCCCAAAACTTTAACCCCAAACCCCAAACCTTTAACCTTTAGACTGTCTATAGTTGACCTGATCCCATTCCTAAGAGGTCTGTAAGGGGCATGCATAAGCGCACCATCGTGCCTACCGTCCCTGTCCTACTGTCCTATTGTCTAATTTTTACCTATATATACTTTGCTTTTGTTTATGTTTATATCATACCTGTTATCGTGTACACGTGTTGACAAAATAAATAAATAAAATAAAAATAAATAAAACTATGAACTAAAAACTTGATGTCATATTTTCTAAGGGCCAGCTAAGTTTATTCAATATCCATTCAATAGACAAAATACTTGTTAAATTTTGTAGGACCATGTAATGTATATTACCCATATGTCCAAGGTCTAGTGTTAATTCTGGTCAGTTACTTTTACCTTAGCCAAGCCAAATGGCATATGATGTTTAGTTTCATAGTTCTGTCAACTAACTTAAAAAACAACGAAAACAAGCAACTAGGAAAAGGAGGAAATATGAATCAGTAGCCTATGGGTATGGAAGAGAAAGGAAGAGAGAGAGGCTGTTTAATTCTTTGTTTTCCTGATTAAAAGTTCAAAATTTGCTTTTCTATCTATTTCCGGCCACTCAGAGATGTATGAGTGGTGATTTTGGATGAGCCAATGACTAGGAATTGGATCAGGGACAAGCTGCCAACCTCCACTGCAAATACATGTGCAGAATCTATCCAGATTGGCAGTTGTGACTTATTTCACTGGCAGTGAAGCGGACACCTTCATTGGACAGCTGGTTAGGAAACCAGAAAAGAGCGCAATCACACATAACCCTGTCCTTCAAAACTCCTTTAGCTGCTTCCCACCTTCAGCCCGAGGCAGTGACTTTCCTCTGCTTAATAATAAGACTGGTTTTCCACCTATTTTAAAAAGAGAAAACAAGACAGGGCTATCGGCAAAATAGATTTTAATCTGGGACCTTTTCCTTATATAATGTCTGAAGTTATTGCTAAACATCTTACACATTCTAACATCAATGGGGACGCTGAAGGAAGAAGTGCAATAGGAAAAAAGAAACTTTTTTTAAAAAAATGGAAATGGAAAGGATACTGGTGAAGTTTTGCCCTGGCAAAAGCTCATCTTGTCTATTGTGACAGTGTTTGTGAAAAAAAAAAGTCTATCTCCTTAGAAATAGCACGCCAGGACTAGCAGAGCCTACAGATAGGATTGTGTTTTTTTCCAATCATGGTAGCAGAGATCAGCCTTCAGTGTTTTTGTTCTTGGATCTGTATCTCATGATACACTTCTAAAATACACATTTATTTGCCCAAGGACATTTGTCTAAGTCTTTTTCTTCTGGAAAAATCCCAGCCCCAAAGAGATGAAATCAACAAACCAGCTTTGACAAGTTTTATGCTGCTTTTCTCAGACTCCTTAGGTTTCTTTTCACCACGCTGGGGCAGTTTCTTTTGGGTATGCTGATCATTTGCCCATTGGAGAATTTGTGTTCCTCTTGTTTTCTGCGACCATAAACCAGGCACCTGATAATCATCCTAGCCAATTGCTTCACCTCTGTGTCTTAGATATGACTGTTCTCTTTGCATCTGGGTTCTCAGATGTTTATTATTTGCATGGGCTGTAGCTGGGAGCACACAGCATGGAGATTTTTAAGTAGGCCTAGGAGTGCAATCTGATTCTGTTTTGGTATTTAATTCTGTTTATGAATAATTTAAGAGCAAGTTTAGTGTAATTGTGAAGGTATTAAGCTTGAAACTGGGAGTCGGTGAGTTCTAGTGCTACCCTGGGCACAAAGTCAACTGGGTGACCTTGAACCATTGTTTTTGTCTCATCCTAGGAATGTGGCAGTGGCAAACTACTTGTGAAAAATCTTGCCAAGAAAACTGGAGAGACTTGTCCAGGCAGTCTCCAAGAAATGGACACGAGTGAACAAAAGGGTGGTGGTGGTGGGAAGAAGCCTTTATTGGATTTGATTTGACTTTGGCATGAATAGGATAATGTCATTTTATTTCAATTTAATGAAATATCCTATAGGAAAAAAGTGGCATTTGAAGTGGCATTTGTTCTTATGCTATTTGCATGTTGAATGTTAATTCTCTACAAGGAAGCTGTGGTCTTATACATTTTTATCTGGTAATAAGCTACACTGAATCCGTGATATATATTTTTGAGACAGGAAGCTAATATATATAGACCACCTTATTTTAAAAGGAAGAAAAATTGGTCAATTTGAAAAACCAGAGAGGGCTCGTCATTTGAAATATAATTGTACAAGGGCATTCAAGGGTGCAAGGAAAAATAATAAACAAAAACATGGTGGTTGACCCAGGCAAAACCATGCACCTTTTTACGTGTGTCACACATGTATCACAAATAAAAAGAGACGAGGCTTTAATCTTGCAAATGTGGACGTCATCTTGACTTTTTTTGATTCCCCCAATGGATTTCCCTTATAATTCAGTATTTGAGATGATCAGGTAGATCAATATTTTTCATTAAAGTCAACAAGCTTAATCAGTTCAACTATGATGTTAATAAGTATTTCATGTGTCTCTTGACTAATTGGGCTACTGATTTGAATGGTGAAACAATGGTGAAAACAATTCATATGGATGTAGCATATGAAGAAGGAAAGTGATTACAGAATATTTTGTACCATACCACTGAGGCTTTAAAAAAACCCTGCATGTAACTAACATCTTGGATATTTGGTTGCACCACTCCAAAGTCTGTGCCTTCAGAAGGTGTAAGACAAATATACTGAAGGGCCGAGGTGGCGCAGTGGTTAAAGTGCAGCACTGCAGTTCAGCAGTTGAGCTGTTCAAATCTCACCGGCTCAAGGTTGACTCAGCTTTCCATCCTTCTGAGGTCGGTAAAATGAGGACCCAGATTGTTGGGGGCAATATGCCGAACTCTGTAAACCGCTTAGAGAGGGCTGTAAAGCACTATGAAGCGGTATATAAGTCTAAGTGCTATTGCTATTGCTATATGCCATGGGGTGGCAGGGAGAAAAAAACATTTTGTGTAATGCAGGGCTTTAAAATAACCAGCCCTCCCCCTATTTCTGATTCTGAAATGTTGACAGGTCTACTTTGAGGCATCTGAAGCATGTATTTACAGGGTGGGTATATTAGCTTGAAGGACAGGATGAACGGGTGCCCTGACACCACCAGTTTCCTGCTTACTCTGGTTTAAGGCTTACTATTCAGCTGAGCTGGAGTTCAGTACCATTTGGCATTAGGCTCTCCAGAGTGTTGCAAGCAACTGCTAGAAACAACACATGTATAATTCCTGTTACAAGGTTTTAAAATTTCCAGTGAGTCATAATAATAGTCTGTTTGAATACCTAATATTTTATCTCCCAAGAAGCAAGGCAAAATATTTGAAAGCAAATGTCAAATCAGAGCTTAGTTTGCTGTTCTTTACAATTTTTTGACTCAAATCCTCTTCTAAAGAGATAGGAATCAATGGTTGTTTGTTTTTTAAGCATGCATTTATGGACCAGGAACATTCCAGAATGTATCTAAACAAGAAAACAACAACAACCATGTAATGATTTGAGATAAGAGCAGAGTTCAGAAATTTTGTACCCTGTCTTAGAGCTAAGTTACTAATTAACTTCTCAGAGCAGAGTTCTGTCTGGTTTATAGTCCACATACATTTCATTTTCAGGAAGGATAAATAACTCTATGAGTTCCCAAGAATGTCAGATAGAAATCTACTTTAACACCTTTAACTAAAAAAGAAATGCTAACTTTTGTCAACTAGGCACAAACGAAAATAAATTGGTCTCCACAGAAAACTAATTTGTATGTTTTTCACATTTTTTAAACTACCCTTCTCCCTCAGAGCAGGAATAATTCTGTTTCAGGCAGCTTCTCTAACATATCACCTTCAGCATCTATGAAGATTTTGGCCGAATGTTATTTCTCAATATTGGTTTTGTGTAATCCCAGTAGCTGAAGGATAAACTCACTGCTCATTTTTTTCCATGCATCACATACTTTTTGGTATAAGCAAGATATTTTGGAATCCAAAGTTGAATTAAAGTTGAAGCAAGTGTTGGGAAATGAAGTCAAATTGGTTTTTTGCTTTGTTTTGTTTGCTATTATTTTATTTATTTGTGGGAGAAGTTCGCTTTCTTTCTGTTAGCGTATTCCTTCTTTTCCTGCCTTGGAAGAAAAACACTGCTCTGGCCAAAAGCTGAGATGCTATGTTGCTTGCTTGCAGAAAGCATCTGAAACTGCTTGAGGGCTGCTGGCGCTTCCTCTTCCCCAGGGCTAACTGGATCTCTTTCTCCATAACTTAAAAGCCAGTTTTTCATATCTGTCCTATTGTTTAGTGACTTTTTCACATAACCCCAAAACACTAAGACAAGTTATACAGATAAAGAACCTAGCCAGTCCTGTGCAGTAAATACCAGTCTGATTCTCCTTAGCTATGGGACAAATACCACTGTCAAGTTTGTTTGAGGAAAAACAAGAGGCTTCTTGCCTCTTTCATAAGAAGCTGTAGCTATAGGAATGACTGTCACTTGAACAATGCTGTTAATGATTGTGATCCTTTACTTACTTATTTATTTATTTATTTATATTTCATTTTTTTTATTTTGTCAAGCATATATAAGATTGCAAATAAAATTATAAACATGATTGTGAATGCATGAAATGTATAAACGTGATTATGAATACATGAGATGGTTATGAATAAAAGGGAACATTAGGACAGGGGCGATAGGCATGTTGGTGCGCTTATGCATGCCCCTTACAGACCTCTTAGGAATGGGGTGAGGTCAACTGTAGACAGTCTAAGGTTAAAGTTTTTGAGGTTTGGGGAAGAAACCACAGAGTCAGATAGTGCATTCCAGGCATTGACCACTCTGTTGCTGAAGTCGTATTTTCTGCAATCAAGTTTGGGACACTACAACCATCATAAATATGAAACCAGTTTTCAAGCATCTGAATGTAAATCACATGACCATGGGGATGCTGCAATGGTCATAAGTGTGAAAAATGGTCATGTCACTGTTTTCAGTGTTGTAACTTCGAACAGTCACTAAATGAACTACCTGTACTTTCTTATTTTTTTCACATATATTTTTCTCAGATGCTAAATGACTGAAGCAGCCTAAAATAATTCATGAGAACTAGGCACACCCAACTCTTAACTGGATTATTAGCTAATTGTCAATTAGTACATTCTTATTTCAAGGGAAGAGGAAAAACACTAATCTGGATTAGCGAAAAGTAACTTTAGGTTGCTTCTACAAAAACTTGGGTTGAAATGAAGGTGACAGTGATAGTATGAAGAATGGCTCTTTTAATGCTGTTTGTTACACATTTTTGTACCATGATTACCAAAACTATTGGTTATATTTTAATCTCTCATAATGAAATATGGTCACTAATGCTCTTATATTTGAGATGTCTAGAAAAACAGCATGGATGAGTTTTTTTTCCTTTTGGATCAGAAAACATTGAAATTTAAGGCGACTTGTTAATATTTGCCTTAACTTTTTTATGATGGTAACAAACTATGTTTAAATCAAGCGATACCATAAATTTATTATGTTTAATATTACGGACTCTGAATTCTTTCCACATCTTCACTGGGGATTATTATTAAATCTGAGATTTGAGATTTTTTTGTAGAAAATAAAAATGTATATTTGATTACTGAGCTAAAGGTTTTTTTTCTATACAAGCACAGGTGTTTTTTTTTGGAAGCAAGTAAATTTTTATGTATAGATAATAAAATTGCTGATTTTGCATTGAGTTTCCAGATAGTTATTCCAAGGATGATGGTCTAGTTTTTGCCAACTAATCTAAATTCTTATCTATTCTAACGATATCAGCCCTATCTGCAAAAGTGCAACTGAAAAGTGATTCATCTCGAAGACTTGAGATTGGTTTGTGGCCATAAGGAAAATTGTCCCAATCATACAATACATTTCTTTTAATTAAAAAGTTGGATCTCATGTAAATGACTCATTTATTTTCACTTTGAATGAGACTTTTACAGAAAACAAACGAACAAAAACAAACCCACAATTTTGTAGCATGTTAATATGATAATCAGATCAGATGTACGGTATATAGACTTGAGAAAAGGAAAAAAAATCTATAAATCCAACAATTTGGGAGTGGTTGAAGAAAGGCAAAGGATGAAATGACAAGAATACAGATCAGAGAAAGAAATATTTGAGTGACAGGAGAAAGAAGTTTTGAGATAATACCATAAATAAACAATTAAATTTTTTGCAGTAAAAGCAATCAAGAACCACTGACTTCTCAAAGGTAAACATAATATATTGCAAGCCTACTGTATACTGAAAGAGAAATAGTATATTTTGAGGAGGATTGGGGAAGGAGATGGAAAAATCCAGACAGTCCGTACAATATGACATTTGCTCCTGGGTTCATAATCAAGTTTTCCAGAACCAGTGTAAATATATCATGACATGTGAAATGTGTATTTAAATTGAGATATTTACATGGGAGAAAGAGATTTTCTTTATAGCAATGCTTTATCAGCTTTTTCCAGGCATTCGTTTCAGGTGTGATGCTGGGGAGCACTGCTTTTGATCATAGGTGATCTAAAACTATCATGGCTAGTTGAATCTTTCATATGCAGAGTTCATATGCAGAGTTGTAAAGGAATTGGTGAGGGCATCTTGTGCAGGAAGTGCCGAGAGAATTGTGGTAGGAATAGCTCAGCAAAGAAGGAACATTATACCGGTAGCACTCCGATTTTTAGAAGGAACCTGTCCCTGTTCCATAAAATATGATTTATCATGCATAAAAAATAATAATCTAAGCACTGATTTACATGTTCCAAGATCAGGTTCCTAATAGCTATAATTGCAGCTATGGGCAGATTAAATCTTAGTTCAGTTTGTAGCTCCACTATGCCTCAGCAGCAGCTGCCTGTTGTATTTGTGTTGCTCTGCCTGGATGGTGGACAAAATTCCTCATTTCTATTTTTCGTAATTATGGAAATTGTAGTCTGACACTTTACTGCTATGGTACAAAATTAGGGAAGACTGAGTTAGTCAGTATACTGACAGTTATGTTAATTGGCAAATAATTCACCATTATGGTTTTATGGATTCACCATAAGAAATTCTTAGGATGCTTTCTGCCTGCACATTTTGTCATGGAGACAAGCCAATCTGCATGGCAGCTGTCAAACAAACAGGCCTTTCCATCACCATTCTGATCTACAAAACTAAAGCAGAATTTTTTGAAGCCACCCAGTATTGTCTTCACCATACCCGATTTGCTAACAAGCAAAGAAAGTTGGCATTTGAATAGACTGTTGGTTAGTTCTATTTATCTTTCTGTACTATAATGAATAGAGATGAATAATTAGTGTGAGGTGAAAATGACTCTCTCTTCATGCCTTGCTTTTAGAGCTTTGATCGAGACAAAGTGCATCAACAGAGCTGGTCTAACTAGTGTGGCAAGTGGCAGTGATTTTATAATTGCTTTTTAGGTGGCTATTCCAGGAAAAACTACCCAAACTGTTGCCAGCACATTTACAGTAAGAGCTAATCAGATTACAAGCTTCAAATGCCAAGCTATGTTTACTGACATTGCGTGTGTTGTAGTTCTCGAAGTGTTCTAGTGTATAAATGGTTTACTCATTCATAGTATGAGTATCTAATATTCTACTTGAACATATACATCTCTAATTTTCTTATTGGAAGGTTGAGGATCTAATGCTTTAATTATTACAAAGATTATCTGGGCTGAAGCATGTTGCACTGCCACACAAACAAACCTATGTAGAAACCGGGAGGGGGAAAGCTAAATGCTTTTATAAAAAGGGGTGAAGGGTCTATATGAAACTGTGTACTGGTAAATAATTTGTAATTAGCAAAGGAGGACAAGCACAATTATAAGGTACCTTGCTGAACCACTTTAGGGAGTGATTAAAAGAAGTGTTCAACTGGCTGGCATAATTTAGGTTTTATTAATGATGCACTAAAGAGCCAAATCTGAAAATGAGTGATGATTCCTTCCCTGGGTATATAAAGGGAGAAGCAAAGTAATCAAACGTCTGTGGTAACACAAATTCTACTGCTTACATAATTGTGGGCAATGCAGGTACAAAACCACAGATCTTTTGTCATGATATCACAGCTCATGTTTCATCATTTTGATGTCATTGGAGCTTGGTTATCGCTCTGTTTCATCCAATGTAATTAATAGTGAGGAAAAAAAAATCTAAAAATTACCACAAATTTGAATTCACCTTTTTCGAGCCCCAAAATTCTTCAGCTTCACTAATCAGATTCTTCTCTCAATTAATATGAAGAGAACAGAACATTTTTTTAATTTAAAAATTGATATTTGTTCTTCCAAGTTATGGACTGAACTATGTTGGAACATAAACGTTTTCAGTCCCCATTGTTTTCATATTTGAGAAGACATGGCTCTTTAATTTTGGGTTTTAACCACTGTTATTATGAGTGTTACATCATCAGATGCTTCATATGGAGAAGTTCTTAACTTATGTTCCTACCAATTGCATTTAGAATGATCAGATACAAATGATGAGAAAAAACAATAATCTGTTTGGTTCTTCTGATAAATTTTAATTGTTTTAGTAGTTCCAGGTTCATAGAACGTCACTTTTTAACTTGCTAGAATGATCATATCATTTAGCATATCTTTTACACTTCTATTTGTTGTCTGAATTTAGCTATAATCTCTTTAGTGACTGGATTGCAGGTGAAATGGGTCTTCCCAGCAACAATAATTTATGTGGCAATTATTAGGGGAAGTGATGAGCACTTAAGACTCATTAAGCTGACACCAATCATCTTCTTGATGACATGAACACTACAAGAACCATGTTGCATACCTTGTGTTCTTTTTTTTCATAATTGAGGGAAGAATGTGACTCTTCTACCATAGTAGTCCTTAGAGGTATTCAGGTGTGGGTTCCTGCAGGTTCTGTGTGTTTTCTTTACCTTGTTAAATTCTTCTTGGACGCTGCTGTTTTTGAATGCCTGGATTTCATTCAAATCATTACATAAGTATGTAAACAATACAATGGATATGATTCCTAAGTGAAGTAATTATTTAAATCTTACATTCACAAATAGTTGATTTACATGGAATATTACAACATCAGTTATTTGGGAAAAGGCTGTAGCTCTCAACACTATTAAATTATGCCAGTATTTCACATCTCTTAATATGTCTTGACAACTATGTCTGAAACATTGGAGTGCAATTGTCATTCATACTAGACCAGTTTTATTCCAATTAAATTGCTCCTCTGTGTTGGAATACAACCTTCCTTATACAATATCTAGACGTGTGGGAAGAACCATCTGAAACTAGCATGTTTAGTTTGCTTTCATGACTATCATTTCAATATGACAAACACTTATGGAAAATGACAAAAATACACCTGACAACAAAGATTTTGCTTCCTGAATACTTTACAGATTTTTGGCTGGTCATCACAAAATAATATTCTTTTTAGTTGTGTGCCCTTCTATTTTAGTTGTGTGCCTCTCTACTTTATTTGTTACCCCTCTGTTTTTCAGAGAGCTCTTTCTGCAACCATGATGGTTTTGTCTGGAGTGTTTTGTTTTTTCTTTCCCTGTGATATTGTTTTTGTTTGGGTTTCCCAGGCAACCTGAACTGTTTTTCCCTCTGGGATTTTTATCCATGGAATATTTCCTAACCTTAGTTTATTGAAGGCGTCTATCACAATCATCAAAAGTTTTTCAGAAAGCAAGACCTTTGAAAGAATTTGTTATCCAGTGACATTGGAATCATCCATTTTCCACAAAAGTCTATCTGGATTGATGTTTGAAGAGTATTAAAATATTGTGAATCATCCGATAAAAATCTTATCTTTCTAAGGAAAATTATCTACTAAAGGATCAGAACAAATAGTTAAAAATGAAACAACTATTATTTAAGGAGAAAGATTTGGTATTTTATTTATTTCCCACATTTCAATTTTTATTCTTCTAAGAAACTGAAAAGCAAGCTAGATAATTACAGCAATCCTGTAGCATTGTTTAGCCTGAAGGAAGGCTGATGGTGAATTTCACTTGATTAACGGATTGATTTTTGTTACATTTCTAAACTTGTAATAACCACAGTAGGATGGTATACACAAATATATAAACTATAAAACAAATAAACAAAATCACAAAAGCAACAAATTAAATTACAACATCAGTAACACAACCACTACTATTATAATACAGATAAAAATATAATACAACCAGCAGCAACTACTCAAAGAACTGAGCTTTAAACTGACCTTTAAATTGAAATGAGTGGGAAAATAAAAACTGGCAGTAAAAAAAAGATACAATTAGGTGCCCTGTGAGCATCTCTGGGGAAGGCGTTCCTCAAATCAAAATATCCTTTCATTTGAGGTTATCTGCCTTGCTCTATTTGGCAAGAACATGGGTGAAGACCTTAGATAAATATCAGAAGAAACATTCCTTCAAGTATCCATTGCTGAACAAGATTCAAATTCCTCTTTTTTATATATAAAGATTAGCACTGTATGATTTACTTACCTCTCCTAGATAAAACTTAAAATAATTTTGAGAAACATCTTTTGCACCTTGCATATAGCTTACCAGCTTTTCCATCAGGGGGAATATAAAAAAGAGACTGCCAAAAGTATTGGGGCTCAAAATAACCTCCAAATAATGTGTTACTGAATGCACATCCAAATCATTAGTTCTTTCAGAGTTTTATTTCAATTCATCTTATGTTACAAATATAAATAAAATGTTCTAAATCAATTTTCTTGACTTTGGTTACTAGGAACCACTGCTATTATTATGTGAGGATTTTTCTTCTTCCACTCAGTCATGTCTGATTCTCGGAGACTGCCTGGAAAAGTCCCTGCAGTTTTCTCGGCATAGTTTTCCAGAAGTGGTTTACCATTGCTTCCTTCCTAGGGCTGAGACAAAGTGATTAGTCTAAAGTCATACAGCTGGCTTTATGTCTAAGGCAGGAGTAGAATTCACAGTCTCCCAGTTTCTAGCCTAATGCCTTCATTGGTGTCTTAAGATAATATTTATATATCTAAAAAAAGAAGAAGCTCTTGTCTGGAAAAGTATCAAAATAAATAAAAAATCCACCACAAGATAATTCTTTATGCTATAGTACAAATACTAATAAAATGTTTTTATTAGTATTAGCATTCTAATAAAATTTGTATTTTAGTAGTATTAGAATGTTTCAGTATGCAATGGGCTGACTTGAATCTCAGCAAAAGATCAACATTATTACGAGGGTGAGTCATAAAGGAATGCCATGTTCTTTAGGACAGGTATAATTACCAACACAGGAACATGTAGCATACATCAAAATGAAGCTGGTCCTCTGTGGATCACATCCCTACTTCTCAACATAGTGATGAGAGGCAAGAGGGGATGAATGACAAAACTTGTGTCACTTCTGGACTTTCATACTAGTGTACAACATGATACAAATATGAAATATTTGGGTTGGCATTCTGATTGCATGATGTCCAATCCATCATTTCTGCATTATTTCAGTTTATGCTGAATGCTAATATCTAAATGCCCAAAGTGAGGGCATTTTGTCCCTCAGAATCCTTAACTTTCTTTTTTCTTTTTTTAAAAATAAAATTTCTTTTTTAAAACTACAAAACAATACATACATACATCAACACATAAACATATATTCACTTTTTACAGCAGTTTCATCACAGTATTTATTCTATTATTTACATTTCCCCCTTTTAAACTTCTCTGATTATCTTTATATTTATTGACCTATTTACACATTTTTATCTTTATTTTTTTACATTGGTTACTTATAACACCATTATGTTTTACACACATTGTTTCTTATTTCACTTTTCATCGTTGAGCCTTATTCTCTATTTCTAATCTCTAACCAGTTACATAATTTGTCCCAGACCAAATAGTCCTCTGTCTCTTCTTTTTCTTTTATCTCCTTTGTTAATTTATCCATCTCAGCACGGTCAAGAATTTCCCCTATCAATTCTTCCTCAGATGGTGTTTTATCGTTTTTCCCTTTTTTGGGCATATACTATTCTTGTGGCTTCAATTATATGTAGAAGTAGATATTGTACTTCCTTGGTATATTTTTTGTTTAATAATCCCAATAAAAATATCTCCGGCCTCAGATCTATGTGTTGTTCTGTTATCTCTTCCAACCATTTCCTGATTTTAATCCAAATTTTTTAGCTTCAGGACATGTCCACCATAAATGATAATATGTACCATACGATTTTTTACATTTCCAACATATTGGTGAAGTATTCAGATATATCTTTGCCAATCTTGCTGGGGGGAGGTGCCATCTGTAGGACATCTTCAACTGGTTTTCCTTGAATGCTGCCGACATTGTCAATTTTATATTTGTTTCCCACATTTTTTCCCATTTCTCCAATTCTATATTGTATCTAAAATTTTTTGCCCATTTGGCCATTGTTTCTTTAACAATCTCCTCTTCCATTTTGTATCTCAGTAGAAATTTATATATTTTACTAATTAATTTTTCCTCTGTTCCTTGTATAATTTTATCCAATTCTTGCTGATCTTTCTGGATTTTATGTAATCTTTTGTCCTCTTCAAATTTGGACTGGATTTGGGTATATGTCCACCAATCTACTCCTCTGCCTATATCGTGTTCCAATTGTTGTTTTGTTTTCAAATTTAACTGTTCATTTAACAAATCCTTATATCTAATTATTTTGTCAATGGCTATTAAATTTGGACGTGTCACTGCTTCTATTGGTGATATCCACATTGGGATTTTAATATAGTGATTATTTTTGATTTTTTTCCAGGTCTGTAAAAGAGCATTTCATATTATATGTCTTTGGAAATAACTATGTGTTTTATATTTCTCATCCCATAAAAATGTGTGCCATCCCATTTGCAGATCATGGCCCTCTATGACTAAAATTCTTTTATTTTTTAGTTCGATCCAATCTTTTAGCCAAATTAAAGTAGCTGTATTGTAATATATTTCCCACTCCGGTAATGCCAATCCTCCTTTATCTTTGGTATCCTGCAAGAGCTTTAGTTTAATCCTAGATTTTTTGCCTTGCCATATAAATTTGGTGACTAATTTATTTAAATTTTCAAAAAAGTTTTTGCCTAATTTGATTGGGATAACTTGAAACAAAAATAGTACTCTAAATGCTAATATCTAAATGTCACCCCAAAGTGAGGGTATTTTGTCCCTCAGAATCCTTGTTAACTTTCAGTTGAAGATCGAAGTTAGTAGATTTGCTCTAGAAGATTAAATCCAATCAACGTTACATGTTTAATGCTGGTCTTTGTGGAGACAACTTATAAGGAGAACCTGTATAATGACTGCTAGACAGCTGCTGATGCAGATTGCTTACATTCAAATTTGCTTCCAGTACAAATATAAACCAAAGGCAAATGTAACTTAATACAGTAATTTTCCTGTAATTATAGCTACACATGACTCTTTAGGGCAAAGGTTACTGGAATGAATGTCTTGATCTACCCAAGACAGTGCCCAGTTTCTAATGTATTGTTGATTCTTAATATCTACTGTATTAAGTTGTTCTTGCATGACACACTGGGCCACAAACGAGACAAACCCATTTAGGTGTTTGCCCTGAGTTATTTATTGTGTTTTCTAAGGAAATTGGGTTAGCTGAATGAAATATAGTTAAGAACAGGTAAAAAGATAATGAAAAGCATATTAGGAACTAAAAGTATCAATGCTTTGTATGGGGAGCATTTCTGCTACACAAGTGAGACCCTATACGAAAAGGGGGACTCACTGGAATTGTCTTTAAGCACCCACATCTGGGTAGCACTTAAACACTTTTTAGATGTATTGTATTAAAATGTGGTGCATTTATCTACTAGGTAATTTAATTTTTGTAATATTATTTTACTTCCAATAAAATAAACTTGCACAATTCTCATTGCCTGGAGAAATCTCAACTAATAATAATAATAACAGAGTTGGAAGGGATCTTGGAGGTCTTCTAGTCCAACCCCCGCTCACGCAGGAAACCCTACACAACCATCAGACAGATGGTTATCCAACATCTTCTTAAAAACGTCCAGTGTTGGAGCATTCACAACTTCTGGAGGCAAGCTGTTCCACTGATTAATTGTTCTAACTGTCAGGAAATTTCTCCTTACTTCTAAGTTACTTCTCTCCTTATTTAGTTTCCACCTATTGCTTCTTGTTCTATCCCCAGGTGCCTTGGAGAATAGTTTGACTCCCTCTTCTTTGTGACAACCCCTGAGATATTGGAACACTGCTATCATGTCACCCCTGGTCCTTCTTTTCATTAAACTAGACATATCCAGTTCCTGCAACTGTTCTTCATATGTTTTAGCCTCCAGTCCCCTAATCATTTTTGTTGCTCTTCTCTGCACTCTTTCTAGAGTCTCAACATCCTTTTTACATCGTGGTGACCAAAACTGAATGCAGTATTCCAAGTGTGGCCTTACCAAGGCATTATAAAGTGGTATTAACACTTCACGTGATCTTGATTCTATCCCTCTGTTAATGCAGCCTAGAACTGTGTTGGCTTTTTTTGGCAGCTGCTGCACACTGCTGGCTCATATTTAAATGGTTGTCCACTGGGACTCCAAGATCCCTCTCACAGTTACTACCGTTGAGCAAGGTACCACATATACTGTACCTGGGAATTTTGTTTTTCTTACCTAAATGTAGAACCTTACTTTTTTCACATTGAATTATATTTTGTTTGATAGCGCCCAATGTTCAAGTCTGTCAAGATCCTTCTGTATCTTGAGCCTATCTTCTGTACCTATAGTATCCGTTCTCTTCCAGAAATGGAACATGCAATAAAGTAGGTAAATTTTCCATGCTTTTCTGAAATTTAGAAAAACTAAATATCAAATGACAAAATATTTTCAGATTCTAAAGGGACTAAGTTTAAAGATGAACATTTATTTTAAAATTAGCATAATCATTTTTGCATTTGGGCCTTTAATTTTATTTCTATCACTCTAATAAGAGAACTAAGAAGGAGTCTGATACTGTCCTTTATAGGCATAAGCATACGTTTTGATAACACTATTCATGGAAAACTAATATGTTGTTGCTAAAAGTTGACACCAACTTGATGGCACATGATCAGCCAATCAAATCTATGAGATTTTTTTGAAGTTTGGTTACCACAGACTAACATGTTTTCCACCTATAAACTTCTAGCAAGGGAGCGGAGTATGTATGCCTCCTGGTGGTAGTCTGATGGAAGTGTGATCAGTGCATACTATTACTACTACAGATCAGTATTTATAAATCTTTAGTTACTATGTTTTTTAAAATTCAGTATTCTAACAGTAACCATTCAATTTCATATTTAAAAGAACAAAAATGGAATGACATATATTAATATAGTAAAATGGAATTAACAGTATAACTCAGTATATATGCCAATGACCTTTTCCCCACTAGATGTATTTTAAAAATAGGAAATGGCATAAAAATATTATAGGAAGCAAATAAGTGTTCTTACTTTCAGAGATTGTTCACCTACTTTAGTTTGTTGCAGGATTTGCAGAATATAAGAACAGGATAGCAGAATAACAGAATGCAGTTCTCATTCCGATCAAGTAATTTGAGTGATGCTTGGCCAGAACTGAATTTATTGTCTCAAAGAAATATATCTCTTGTCACCACTGTAAAATATGTGGTAAAACACAATGAATGAAATGATTCAAGAAGTGTATGACTGAAGAGGAATGGAGTGGAAACTGAAAGAGAAAGATCACTTGTACTGTACAGAACAAAAGGAGTGAAATGTGAATCTGCTAAGAGCCTGAAGACAAATTAGCCATCATTCTTCTTTCTCTGATTTGTGCAGCACAACTGCACATGGTTTAAAGAGAGATGCTGCAATTTGTCAACAGTGAAGATTTGTTAAGTCAACTTGCATACATAAGTCAGTTTTGTCAGTTTCATAGAAGACAACTCACTTTTATGGCCAAATCTTGTTCTCAATGGCTTGGGGAGAAAAAAAAAATCTTAGTTCCAGATTGGTTCTCCCTTTAGTGGTCTTTCATCCATTGCTCCTTTTCCTATCTTTAGGTGCTTTCAAGAATAAGTCAACCCCCTGTTTTCTGCTACCTTCCCTTAGATACCATATTACCCCAAATTCTTCATTTTTTAAAAGCTAGATATACCTTGTTCTCTTCATATGGTTTAGCCACCAGACCCTGGTATATTAACTTCAGCACATCTTTTCCATTGTCCTTCAATATACTTCCAATGGCCTTTTCATCTTCTTCTTCAACTTCTAATGTATTTACAACATTCCATGCCCTATTTTTCCTTGGTAAGTAGAATCTGTCAGCATTGCTGTGAAGATGAAGAGCATGACTGTTGTTATTTTTCTGGTTTTCCTAACCAGGGCTTTTAGTTCTGCTTGAGTCCAACCCACCATTCCAGCTGTGTATCTGATAACTAGAATTGCTCACATGTTAATTGCCTTGAAGGTATTTCCACTATTGATTTTGGACTTTCAGATCTTTTTCACTTCACTTCTAACATTTTTTTTACTTCAGTGTGCTTGATGTTACCAGCCTGAAGGAAATACAGGTGTTTGTAATAGTAATCTTCATCCAGATTCCTGATATTATTTCATAGGGCATTTTGAATCCTTCATTTTTCACTATTTTTCCTCGCTTGATGATTAGCATGGCACATTTGTCCAGTCCAAACTTCATTGCAATCTCTTGACTGTAAACACAGGCAGTGTCAAGCTGCAATTTTGTTCCAGATGGTGATTTTCTACAGAACTTCAGGTGGAAGAGCCTGGCAGATGTTTTTGATATTTGATAGCCATGGCCTAAGTTATTCCTTATTGTTGACAGAGGAATCAGTTCAATGTCAGAGAGTAGTAGTAATAGCGAGTCTCCTTAAAATATTCCTCTCTTGATGTTAACCTCTCCCATTCTATCACCATTGCCCGGCAACTGCATCTTCTATTGTGCCATTGACCTTTGCACAAAGTTTCTGATATTTCTACTGACTCCTATTATTTCTAGGCATTTGATGATCCAATAATGTGGCAGGGTAGTTGAATGCCTTCTTGTAATTCTATATTCAAGTTGGTCTTCCTTGCACTTTTCCAAAATCATATTGTCAATTAAGAGCTGAATTTTTGTTCCTCTGCTGTTTGGGTGATTTCCTTTCTGCTCAGGTGGAATTTAGCGTTTAGCAATTTGAAATTGTTGATAAGCAGATAATTGGCCAGTAGTTGCCTGGTACTAGCCCCTTTTGCTAAAAGTTTCATTATCAGATAGGCTTTGCAAAATTTTAGCTACTCTTCAATTTCATGTCCTTGCAGGATATTGTTAAATGCCTTAGCAACAAGTGTGGGTAGATCACTCAGATGTTTCAATAAAAAACCATGCAATTCATCTTCACCCGATGCTTATTAAAACTTTATATTTCTTTTCTCCACCATTTATGCTGTTATTACAAGTTATTTCATTTTAGCATCTTTTTTATACTTATCCACCTCTTTTAGCCAAGCCGCATTCTTGATGTATTTCTTTTGGTTATCCCATATCTGTGCCCAGAACTGCAGTGTTTCTTCCTTGTCATGTGTTGAATGATTCACCACAGTCTCTCCATTGATGGATGGGTAAAACATTTCTGATTGGATTGAAATGGGAAATTCTGGCTGTGGATGGGTTGAGAAAAACCACATACATTCCTGTATCCAGAAATGATGAACTGTTCATGCCATACAGCATGCGCTTCTGTCTACTATATTGTAATTCATGTATATTTCTTTTCTTAAAAATCAAAGCTACTGTTAGCTTACTATTTCTGAGGCTGTTAGAGATAGTCAACAGATAATTCAGTCATCTATTGAATTTCTATGCTCAAGATTTGTGCAGACAAAATGGAATACATTTTTTCAGTAATCTGATTTATGGACTATTTAATATGAACTCATTCTTGTGGAATCTTTTGTGCTCTCTGATTTTGGTTGTTTGCTTGCAGACAATTTATTATCTGATAAGGGAACATCATGATGATTTTATCAGGTTGGATAATGAAACATCTGCAATCAATCAATCAAACTGCACAGTTCAACCCTGAACTACATATACAGTACTCTCTTCTTTTAAAACTTATTGCCCTTGTGTTAATAAAGCCTATTTCAAAATGTTTTGAAAATAGGCAGAATATTTGTCAAAATACAATAAGAAAAAGCATTATGTCTTTTGTCACTATTTGCAGTGGCTGCAAATGACAAATCACCCACTAGATGGCAGCTAAACCTCATTTACTAATTCTTGCATGGTAAACCAGAGTATTTAACAGAGTAGCTATAAGGTTATACAATTCTCATATTTTGAATTCAGTTAATCATTGTTAGCATCTTTTATTAATTCTATTATATTGTTAGTTAAATGGGTGCAGTGGAAGCAAGGAGGTTTGCAAGTACAGAAGGATATTGGGAGGTATAGTAAATGGTACTGCTATAATGTGGATCATTATAGCATTAATAGAACCCCCAAAACTTTACCCTTAGAGTGTCCACTGTTGACCTCACCCCATTCCTAAGAGGTCAGTAAAGTGCACCAGCGTGCCTACCATCCCTGTCCTAATGTTCCCTCTTATCAGTACCCATCTTATGTATATAAATAATGTTATATCTATGTATATTACCAACACGTACTTGACAAAAATAAATAAATAAAATAAATAAAAATAAATGATATTTTTCCCAAAAGGGAATAAGAGCAACAGGTATACTTTTTACAGAAGTGTTCCCATAGTGACAATTAGTAGTCATTACATATTCTAGTATTTGCATAGATTTGTATTCATGAATCTCATTAAATTTAAAAAAGAAATTTCGATCCCACTTTTTCTTGTGCATTTCTTACTTCTATTGTGCTTACCTAACTGTTTCAGTTACCTAGGGCTGAATTTAAAAATGGATTACATTAACACAAAACATTATTCAATCTCTGAATTCATTGACAAAAACTTCAGTGTTTGTTTCTTCTGTCCAGAATAAAAGAAAGTAGGCTGGCTAATCACCAAGACCTGATTATTCCACGCAGGGGTCTCCAACCTTGGCAACTTTAAGACTTGTGGACTTGAACTCCCAGAATTCCTCAGCCAGCTTTGCTGGCTGAGGAATTCTGGGAGTTGAAGTTCACAAGTCTTAAAGTTGCCAAGGTTGGAGACCCCTGCAGGCATAAAGTACCCTAGTGCCACCCATTATGTTTTTTTAAATTATTCTGTGAATGGCCTTTCCTGGAAAAATCAAAGCAAAATTTTTACACATATGTAGACGTGATAACACATTAAGATAAATTCAAACTTTTAATTCTGTCCATGAAATACAATTATTATAATTAATAATGTCCAATTCTGTTGTTGTTATAGTTCATTTACTTGCGTATAATTGCAATTCTAATAAGTTTGATTCTGAGTTAATTGACTTTGCAGGGACTTATATAGTTAGCGCATGATTGCCATAGCTGAACCAATTTAGTATCTGGATCAAGAAAAAACAACAACAGGGACTCTAGCTTGAATCAAATTTAAAAACAAAAATCCCAAAATAAGATAATTCCAACTACCCCTGTGTCATTGCTAAGAAACTCTCTGGGTATATATTTACCCTCAAGAATATAGAATAACAATGTTACAAAGCGCCTTGAATGACTTTTAGTGCACCCTCTTTCCAAGCAGGAGTCCCCTAAACCAAGCGTGATTCCTGAGAGACTTAAATAAACAAAAAGTAAATGATTTTTGGGTCTGTTTGCGTTACTTGAGTGAACACATAGCAATGTTACCATATGCCTATTGCTCGGATACAGAAGATAAATGTTGCTATTTGAAGAAGTTGGAGAGTGAGTTGTCATCACACATGATAAACCACCACAATATTTTCAATATGTCATTAACAGCTTTTATTTATTTTTTTTGCACTGATGAGCTTTTATGCTGGATGAGTCCTGCAAATCATAATAAAATCACTGAGTAAAAAAGCTATCACATTTGCAAAGCAACTGTTTTTCAGCAGAATTTTAAAAAACTGCTTCTGCATAATACAAAATTGCATACTGTGACCATATATACTGTATTAAAAAGGAGAGTCCTTTATTTCAGAAAGCTGTCTTGTAGATTTATTTATTTTTTCAAACAATAAATGAAATAAACTAATTATTTTAGTAATTTAACTTTTATTGTACAAATGGTACCACTTCATGCTCAGTCTTTCACATTCATGTGAGAAATATGGAAGACAAATTGTCTTTTTAAAATAAGTTTACATATACCGTTTGATTTTAGATATTTTTATTGGAATATGCATTTTTAAAAAAGTTTTTCTTGGTTTTGAACTTGAATTTTTCTTTGTGAAGCAAAGTAAACAATGATTTTTAAAAAATCCTTATGGGCCAATTCTTAAAAAAAAAAAACTTCCACTTTTGGAGTATTTACAACTTCTGGAGACAAGCTGTTCCACTGATTAATTGTTCTAACTGTCAGGAAATTTCTCCTAAGTTGCTTCAGTTCTTTCCTTGATTAGTTGCCACCCATTGCTTCTTGTTCTATCCTCAGGTGCTTTGGAGAATAGCTTGACTCCCTCTTCTTTGTGGCAACCCCTGAGATATTGGAACACTGCTATCATGTCTCCCCTAGTCCTTCTTTTCATCAGACTAGACATACTCAAATCTCTTTCTTATTTGCCCTCTTTTCCAGATTTATCTTTATTTTTTCCAAGAAAATGTGGTCACTGTATATATGAATAACATGCTACAATCTCTTGAATAGGGACAGTTGAACAAAACAAAATGGTGAGAACTCTAGTAAGGGTTAAAGTTTCCTTTTTTGGAAGGGAAGACCAATGCGTTTTGTTTTATGGCTTCAGCAGTTGCTGTACAAATTAAGTAGAGAAATTGATTCTCTATTTTTTATATTAGACAGTGCAAGTGGTAATCTGTTACTATAGTTATTTTTATTGTTTATTACCACTAGAGGACAGTCTCTTCTCACAAATTAGACATTGCTCTGAAATTGCAGCCAGAGCTGTAAATTTTTTTTGGGCAAACTTCTAGATGTGTCCAGATCTTATATTGCCCCATGATTTGAAAGATTCATATAAATTAACTGGTGCATTGAAATACAGGGTTAATGATGATGGTCCATAATGAGGAAAAAAATTGAAAGTCTCATAAGGGATAACATTATCAAGATAAGCAAAACGTTTAGAATTGGGAAGGGGAGGATAAGTTATTTTTTTTTTGTCATTATGATGCCCACAGATTTACAAATGAATCATTACCTTCTATTGCAGCCTATGTCTTTAGTATGAATCAAAATTCTGAATGAAGCATCAAACCTAATTCTTAGATTTGTAATAGTCTGATTTAATATTGGGTAGCATACTTTCCTAATAGTTAAAATAAATCATAGTATCCACTTTTTCACTTCAAAACAGATTCCTAAAAAAAACAAACCCTCTTTGGAGGTTATAGCATTAAATATATCAAATTAAATAAGCTTATTGCAGTTGTAAAGTTAGATATAGGAAAATATCAATATAAGAATGGTTGCATATATCTCTTTATATAAAACAAAAAATAAGTATAAGCTTTAAAATAAAAAATAAAATATTATTATAAAAAGTGCTGAATAAATGAGTATCCAGACTTAATTATGGTACGGTATGACGAGGTGTATGAATAGTAACAGAAAATTGGGTTTCTTGGAAGGATATTTTTAAGTTCTTACCTGAAAAAATTAAGAATACTGTAAGCAGAAATCATGTTCCCTGCCTGGCAGTTTTTTCAAGATTGAGTAAATAGTCTATCTAGAGCTGTGATGGCGAACGTATGGCACGTGTGCCATAGGTGGCACGTGGAGCCATATCTGAGGGCACACAAGGCATTGCCCTATGTCAGCAGCAGAGCGCATGTGCATGCTGACCAGCTGATTTTTGGCCTTCCAAAGGGCGGGGAAGGCCATTTTCTCCCTCCCCAGGCTTCAGGAAAGTCTCCTGAAGCCTGGGGAGACCAAAAAATGGCCCATCGGGCCTACCGGAAGTTTGCTTCCGAACTTCCACAGGCTCCAGAGGCTTTCCTGAAGCCTGGGGAAGGTGAAAAATAGCCCAACGGGCCTACCGGAAGTCCGGATGCTTCAGTGAAGTCTGCGGGCATTTGCAGGGGGGGGCAGCATGGGTGTGTGTGTACATGCGCGGGGGGGGGAAGGGCATTGCATTATGGGTATGGGCATCCATCCATCCACGTGCCCTTTTGGCACCTGAGCAAAAAAAGGTTTGCCATCACTGATCTAGAGTCTTATGTAAGGAGCAGCATAGCAGCATATGGCTTAAAGTTTCCATTGAGACATTATCAAATGGACATAACCAGGGAGACATAGAAAAGGTCCAAGAAACGACTGCAGGGGACAATGCATCCATCCTGGCTAAGGTGGAAGCCTTATGAAATTTCAGAATCATGCTTCTGAATAATAAAAAAAATAAGAGAAGTGAACCCTTCAGTAGAATATAATAAATAATGGAGTGTTTGCTTAAATTTATTTGGAGCCGAGGTGGTGCAGTGGTTAAAGTGCAGCACTGCAGTTCAGCAGTTCAGCTGTTCAAATCTCACCGGCTCAAGGTTGACTCAGCCTTCCATCCTTCCGAGGTGGGTAAAATGAGCACCCAGATTGTTGGGGGCAATATGCTGAACTCTGTAAACCACTTAGAGAGGGTTGTAAAGCACTATGAAGCGGTATATAAGTCTAAGTGCTATTGCTATCTCAGATATGTTTTTTTGAGGGCAGTTCTAACATTGTCAAAAACTAAGGAAGGCAGACTTTCCATTAGAGTATTAACATTAAATAAGTAACTCATTGCTCGAATATTCTACTGCAGCTTTTTTCAGTATACTATCAAGCTCTATTTTCAACTCATTAAATATTTTCAACCAAATTGTCCCAGAATTTACAGTGAACTTTGGTATACTGGACTTTTGACAAGTGTCTATTTTTTAAAATAAAAAACCTACACTCTTAAAATCAACCACTGTTTTGCTGTCTCCGTGCTTGTTGGAAAAAAGAAAAGATGCCCTTATCATCTTCAACCCAAAATGGCAGCTTGCTTTTTTTTCCATTCCGTCACATGGGAAAAAGTTGTGGTATTTATCTCTTGACATTGTGTGCTCTAGATGGCTATCTCGGTAGAACCTCTATAATTTACTGCAGGACAGAAACAAGTACATGTTCTGAATAAAAATCACTAAGCTTGATCAGAGATTATCTGCTTCACAACTTTATTTCATTTATACTTACCACTTTTTATTATCTTTGCATTTAAAGATAACATTATTCATATAACATTTATTCCAGGGGCGGGTTCGTCTTACCTGGCTATCGGTGCATTGTGCGTGCATCATCATGTTTTGTGTGCGCACATGCTCGCTATGCGCGCGCGTCCCCTCACATGATTTTGCTTCCATGCATGCACAGGAAGCAAAAAATCGCCAAAATCTCACAAGGGGACGCGTGTGTGTGCGCGCAATTTCGGTGACTTTTTGCTTCCGCGCATGTGTGGAAGCAAAAAATTGCTGAAATCTCTCGTGCGCGAGCATCCTCTCACAAGATTTTGCTTCTCCGCAGGGAGCAAAGAAAGGCCAAAATTTTGAAAAAAAGATGGCACCGCGCAACGGACTTGCCATCACGTGCAAATTGCGCAATCAGTGGGTCCCTACCGGAACGGTGCTCTGGACCGCACCGGTAGGAACCCACCATTGATTTATTCCATTAAAATTGACCAGCTTTATTATATTTATAAATTTCAATTGTATTTATTTGTATAATAAAATGCTTCTGCTCACTTTGTTCTATGAAAGTAAGGCCTGTACATAAGTACATAAGAGAAATATAAGTGAATTCAGAGGGACTATGCTAGTTAAGACATATGTATGGCTAAGCAAAGATCAAGAATGAATTGATAATGAATGAATGTGAATGAAATATGAAAATGAGTGACCAGTATGAAATTAGTACATCAAAATAGTTTCACTATTAAGACAGAATTTATGAACATGGGATTCCAACATTAAATATGAAAGAAGAATGAATCAGTCAACAGGAAGGACTGAGAAAGTAACGGTTTAATGGAAGTTTTATGATTTTCAGAAATAGAGAAGTTAATATGAAAAGGCAATGCATGAAATGGTGCAAAAACCCATAAAACCTGAGTTTATCTTATTTATTTCTTGATTAAATTTATATGTTATCTATCTCATTTACAAATATAAAAAAAGTATGAAAAATAATACTGAATGGTGTGACAGACTGCCTTCTGTTTTTAAAATTCTTTTGCTTGATATTTCTGTGTTTTGTGTAATTGTGTGTATCCCTAAAGGAATAACATGTATGCAGGCCATTTACTTCAAGACCATTTATTGCAAATATAATTTTGAGAACTGCATTTCAGATGTTGAGTTGTTGCTTTTTCTGAATGTGGTAGTATATGCCACTTCATTGATATTTTTACTGCATTCTTTTCTTTAAATTCTCTATTAGACCTAAGATACCCTGAGCCAGAGCAGCTTGGGGTAGTATAATTAAGAGCCTATTGAGAAAAAGTAAGGATTAAGATATTCAGTGCAACCAAGATTGCTTCTAAACATCTCCTGCAAAGCCCTGATTAGTTCTTTACCATTGGCAAGAGCACTGTTGGTGGTGATGCTGGGCATTAATAATTCTTTAGCTTTTTCTCATATTAGCAATTTTCAAAAGTAACTCATGCTGTCATATAATATATAAAGATAGTGCTTTAATTCTACTTTACATTATCAAATGGACATAACCAGGGAGACATAGAAAAGGTCCAAGAAACGACTGCAGGGGACAATGCATCCATCCTGGCTAATAAGAGAAGTGAACCCTTCAGTAGAATATGATAAATAATGGAGTGCTTGCTTAAATTTATTTGGAGCCGAGGTGGTGCAGTGGTTAAAGTGCAGCACTGCAGTTCAGCAGTTCAGCTGTTCAAATCTCACCGGCTCAAGGTTGATTAAGCCTTCCATCCTTCCGAGGTAGGTAAAATGAGGACCCAGATTGTTGGGGACAATGTAAATATACATTGCTTACTGGTGTAAACCGCTTAGAGAGTGCTTGCACTGTGAGGTGGTATATAAATCTTACAAAAATAAATAAATAATAAATAAATAAATAATTTTGCGACTTTCTAACGAGCAAAGTCAATGGGGAATCCAAATTCACTTAACAACTGTGTTACTAATTTAACAACTGCAGGGATTCACTTAATAAATGTGGCAAGCAAAGTCGTAAAATGGGGCAAAACTCATTTAACAAATTTCTCACTTAGCAACATAAATTTGAATTTGAATTTATTAAAATTTCTATGCCGCCCAACTCCCAGAGGGCTCAATTGTGATCGTAAATTGAGGACAACCTCTATTTTATTTTCTGATTCCTCCTCTGTTAATCTAATCCCAGACATCTCAAATTCCTTTAAAAAAATCTTTCTATATCCCTTCTATTACAGCAGATTTTGTTTTTGTTTTTGTACAAACATCACAAAAGGTACAAGCATGTTTGAACTGAAGAAGTGAACCGAAGAAGCTTCTTGGATGAGAAGTGAATATTTTCAAGGAAAAAAAAATGCACTTTTGGGATTCCCAGTCTAGCCTGCAATCCTGAAACAAAGTAGAGCCCAACATTTCTTGGTAATATAGAACAATGTATAGAAATCACCCTCAAGACATTAAAAACTCTATGAGGAAAGTTTGATTGACAGGACATGCAGCTTCCCTCTTGAAAACAATAGATGCTTGGGAATGGGGGAAGAGGAAGATTTCTGGTGGAACTTCAGTGCAAGGGGAAAGGATTAAATGTCTCTTCACACATCATACATTTTAATGATGTTTTCCCAACTATAGCTGGTCTATAAGGAAATAAAATACTGCATTTAGCAAGTACATGTTTTCTATGGGATAATACTTTCTATAATTGGTGGTATGTTCTCTTCTCCACTGAAAACTGCAGCTAGTTTTTTTGTTTGCTGATAACCTCATACATAAATGACAAAGCTTTTAACCACACTCAGATTTTTTTTCTTCACCTTTGCCCTGTCATTCTGAAAATGAAGCAAAAACATTTTCCCATTAATGCATTTTCAACAGTAATGATCTCATTAAGATTTGACAATATCTTTTTTTAATACGGGGAGTCTCGAATTTCCATAGATAAATTGAATGTTAGCCTTTGAGTAAGTACAAATTTCTGGATAATTAAAATCACCATTAGCCAACAATAATAATGTGAAAAAATACTGTCAGACATAAACTATTTTGAGACATATACCTTTTGCCCTTGTGCTTCTGCTGGACAAACATCTAGCTAGTTTAGCATGTTGGTCTGATAAATACAAGCAGAGGAGACAGTTTGCTTTCTCTCATCAGAAAGTACTCAGTAACTTAGAAGAAGCCGGAAACAAGTCCCATGAAGGAAAGACCAAGGACCAAGTTTGAGGTGTTGGGACTACAAATAAGTAATAATCCAAATACTTTTCAGGATTTCCAAAGAGTTAAATAATAGTTTTCAAAGTGTACTCAGAGAAGATAAATTCTGAAATCCTTTGTTACAAGCAGTAACAATTAGTATGGAAAATTAAATTCATATTTCCTAACAGGCAATTGCAATGTGAGTAGTAAAACTCTTGTCAGAAACAATTTATTTAAGAACATATAAATTCATTCGAAATAATGTGGATCAATGAAAGTAGAAAGATCTCTTAAAAATAAGTCGACCTCATAGTTACATTCATTTTAGTCAGATGGAATAAGATTGTAGATACCAGTCAGATACTGTAGAATTAGAATCATAAAGATGTCCATAGATGGCCCTTTGTGGCAAAACAGAGGATAAGTAAACATTTTGCATTTGAGATAACTTCCTGAGAATAATAAATAAAAGAATCAGAATACAACCTAAAATCCAAATGCTAAAGCATGTCACAATATTAAGATCCAATATATATTGAACAGAGTATTTTTTTTAGAGTAGGGCTGTCAAACTCACTGCCTGCAGGCCAGATGCGTCACGTGCTGGCCATGCCCACCCCCGCTATAGCAAAGGGGAAAAAAGTCTTGATACGTCACGTGAAGTCACTGTGACAACACAAGTTTGACACCCCTGCTTTAGAGAAACTTTAAAGCAAATTTGAGAACACTAAAGAATAAAATTCCTTTTCAATATCCAGAAATAATGGCTGCTCAATTTTGTAGATTTTGAATTCAGGCATTACTTCAATTAAAATCTAGTATAGTATCATTCATTGTCCCATATAAATAGCGGTTCATCTGAATGCATAAACATCAGAAAAATTGACTATAATCTATGGACCAATTAGTTCATACATGACATTAGTTCATTTCAGCATACACATTTATCTAGCAAGTAGAACCCATAGTGGTATCATTGCTTGACATTGAGAGAACTAAAATCTTCACTTTATTGAAAGTTTAGAAGAAGAGATCGCCTGAAAAAGTTTTAGAACTTATTTTTAATAAGATATAACCAGGGCCTTATGATTTTCTCAACAAATTGTAGTTTAAAAATTGTGATTTTGAATGAAATCATTTCCTTGTAAGTATGATAAGATCCAGCATTAAATCAATTATCGTCTGATTAAGTGGAAATGAAATTATGTCTTACTTAAGGCAATACATTTATTTGTCATAGCTTTTCTAGCATTCTTAAACATTGTGTGGCGAGGTGGTTTTTTTTTTTGGACAAATGCTTTATTTTGGTTTACAATAAGTTAATTTGAAACAAAAGAAATTTCCTGAAGATGATAAAGAATTGATAATAATTCTACAACAAAAAATTATAGTTCAAAGTTCAAAGAATTATAGCTCTGAATGTACCTTTTTATTGTTTGAAATAATAATATTTGTTGCTGTTAAAATGGATACCAATCCTTAGAAATCAAAATGGGAATATTAGACGTTTATTTCTTGGGGTAATCCAACAGTAGAAAAAGAAATCATGGGACTAAGAATAGAAAGAATAGAAAGATGGATATGCTCATTAGCCTAAATAACAAGGACCCAAAAGAATCCATAAAAAACAAAAGGCCAAATGAAGTACATTTATTAAAAATAAACATAAAGTATCTAAAAATAGAAAACCAAGAGTGAAAATTCAAATTTAAAAGAATTATAAAAAGCTAGAAAATCTAAGCAATATATAAATTAAATTAAAATATAAATTTTGTTTAGTCGAGAAAAATATATCTGTTAAAAGGGGAGGCTTGCATTTTAATACCTAAAATTAAAAAGCTCTAAAGTGGCAGATTATCTTTTTGAAAAAAGTTTTATTTTGCTTCCCTCTAATGAGATTGTTCTATGTCCCACAAAGGAAGGAAAGGCACATCTTGGCCACATGATTCTATACTACATAGCCACAGAGGTGGGATGCAGCAGGTTCTGACCAGTTCTGGAGAACCGGTAGCGGAAATTTTGAGTAGTTTGGAGAACTGGTAAATAACACCTCTGACTGGCTCCGCCCCCATCTATTCTCTGCCTCCCGAGTCCCAGCTGATTGGGACGAAATGGGGATTTTGCAGTAACCTTTCCCTGGAGTGGGGAAGGAATTGAGATTTTGCAGTATCCTTCCCCTGCCACACCCACCAAGCCACACCATGCCCACCAAGCCACGCCCACAGAAGAAGTAGTAAAAATTTTTGAATCCTACCACTGCATAGCCAGAAGATTGTATTCCCTCCTCTTTTAATGTTTTTTATCCTTTTAAAAAGCAGCATAGGTTGTGAAGGCCTTATTTCTGATATACAGCTGAGTTAAGGAAAAACAACAGCTGAGGTATCTCCTGAAGATTGATGGTGACAATGGGAAGTAGAAAGCTGCTATCTCAAAACAAAAGGTAGGACCAAAGTATAAGGGCCAAACAGCTTCTGGGAGAAGAGATTTGAGACATTAAATTCTCTATTCTCTGGGCTTAGATATTATAATATGGGGTGGGCAAACTATGGTTCTTTGAGGATCTGTGGCCTTCAACTCCCAGAATTCCTGAGCCAGCCATGCATGCATGGCTGGCTCAGGAATTCTGGGAGTTGAAGGCCACAGGTCCTCAAAGAACAATAGTTTGCCCACCCCTGTTATAGTATATCAATTTACATATTTAAAAATTTGGATGCTTATAATTTCCATTTCTCCCCCAAAATGTTACATTTATTGTATACTACTTTAAAAAAAGGTGTGAACTCCTCATATAATATCAAGACTTCAATCCAGGGGAGTAGTAGGCAGTAAATTCAGTAAGACTGCATCTAAACTGAAGAGGCATAAATCTGTGGCATTAATTATAAAGATGCAAGTCATTTAGTATCCAGAGATTACCTCCATGTAAATTTGCTTATAATTGGGATTTGGATCTATGGAATTTATGATCCTATATTTATAAGGCAAGGGGTTAAGGATTCATTGTTACTAATGTTTCAGCTTTCACATTTCTTGATTGGATCCAATCAATGTTTTCTGCCAAAACAGATCTGTATTATGAAATAGGAGCTTGTAATTTGTCAATATTCTTAGTAGCAGACTGCTTCTAGTCCCTTCATTTCTACACATTTTTTATGGATAGCTTTGTAAAAGCACCAGCTGTGCCATCTGCCACCAGTATTATTTTGGTTCTTTCTATTTTGGGGATAAATTTCATAAATTGTATTGCTTATACATAGACTTAATGGAACACATGTGAAGCCTCTCTATTAAAAAGAAAAACGCTTTCCAACTGACAAGCAGTGTCCAATTTCCATTCAGAGAGTTACTCTGGGCTTTAAAAATATGTGTGAATTCATCAAATGCAGGCAGATAGTATATCTGAACCAGATGGTGTATTTTTCAAAGGAAAAGGAAGTTAAGTGGTTTTTGCTATCAATTTTACTTTCTTTTTTCTCCCAAAGGGCTAACATAATAAAGATGTGTGTATTACCAATATGCTCTTTAGTATGGTGAATGGATCAGGAAAATCGATTTAGAAGGGTTTGGTTTTAATGTTTAAGTATAGGAAGACATTCAGAAATTTTGTGACTAACTGTTGTGAAATTATCTTCGCTTCATTGACGAACTTTTAAAAACTTTGTGATAAATTATGATATATTGGGATTCTATAATGATAGTTTTCAGAATCACATGTGCTTTTGGTTCAGACCACTATGTGAAGTCAATCATTCGCCAATGCTGTATGTCAATTTTTCTTCATATCACATAGTCCTTGTGTTTTTCCTTACCACAAAAAGAGAAAGAATAAGGAACAAGATTAGATTCAGAATTTAAGCAATTAAATCAAATTTTGAATCAAATCCAATTTTCAAAGCAGATTATTGGTTTGAATTAAAGTGTTTAATATATTTAATATATTTATGTAGGGTGTTATAAAATATACTGTTTACTTTTTAGAACTTAAAATTGTTTATAATGGCAAGGACATAAATCACAAATGAATCCTTTAAAAATCTAACCATAAAGGAAGCCCTTTCATCATCAGTGTCCATGTATCTTGAGAATAATATGATCTTGGTGTCTTCCTTCCCTCCCCCACATCTTTATTTAATAAATCAAAGCAAAAAGGAGAAGCTATACAAGCAATTCAGTGATCCTTGAAGATTACAGAGGTCAGGACTAAATTTTACTGGGAGGAACTTTACTAGGAATGATGCATCATGTACCTGCTATCATGCAGTGTTGATAATCTAGCACATATATTGGACTCAGAAGCAAAGCAGTTGCTAATACAGCAACCATAACTTTGGTGTCACATTCCTAAATCTGCCACCTTCATTTAGTAGATGGATTGCCATATGTTGTAGCTTCTAAGTTATTTTCAAAAGCAGCCCCACATGCAGTGCATCTAAGACACGGTAATAAAAATATGAGTCACTGTTATTTCCTTGTCCAAAACGGACTGTAATTGATACATCAGTCAAACCTAGGTGAAGGTCCTCCATGGCCATGGTCCCTAAAATCTGTTATAGCAAATTTTGTGAGTTCAGGAGGACTCCCAATCACAGATCTATTCTTTTAGGAAAAGGGCAATCCTGTTGAGAATCAAAGTTGGATCTAAAATTGAATCAGTAATTCACAACATAGAAGAACTTGCTGGTATTTAATCTGGGTGTATTTAATCTCTTATACCAGTGATGGCGAACCTTTTTTTCCTCGGGTGCCAAAAATGTGTGCGCACGCGCTATCACGCATGCACGAGTGCCCACACCCATAATTCAATGCCCGGGGAGGGCAAAAACGGCCTGTTTCCCAACTTCTGGTGGGCCTGGTAGGCCCGTTTTTCGCCCTCCCCAGGCTCCAGAGGCTTCCCTGGAGCCTGGGGAGGGCAAAAAACGCCCTCCCTTGTCCTCCCAAAAGCCCTCTGGAAGCCTAAAATGCCCCCCCCCAGAGCCTCCATGCAAGCCGAAAATCAGCTGGCTGCGGCGCACATGTGCGCCGGAGCTGAGCTAGGGCAACGACTCACGTGCCGGCAGATATGGCTCCGCGTGCCACCTGTGGCACGTGTGCCATAGGTTCGCCATCACTGTCTTATACCCTCCAGCACAGGGGCAAGACTTTGGTGCCTTCTTTGAACCAATCTACAGTGTTAATGTACCACTAACAATCATCAATATAGTCATGATATCTGATCCAGTAGCTTAATGTAGATCGCATGGGAAGACAGTTAACACTTTCCCATTCATGCATTCCTATAATCATGATTATTTCCTCTTTATCCACAGCAGGTGAAACTTCCACTCAGGATGGAACAGAACCAACCACTGCAAAACCATGTAATCAATTCAGTAGATGTTTCAGAAGGATATTGTAATCAATTATACATTGAAGTCATGACAAAAATCATTCACCACCACAATCAGTTTTATTCAATCAATATGTCATTGTTTTTGTGTGCTATTGTTATCATATCCAGAACCATAAAGCCTACAAACTTCACATTTGCCACATATGTTCCTCTTGGCTTCTAGGTGCTCACTAAGAAAGTATTTTTCAAAATGACCATTGGAGCATGAGTAATTCTTATATTATTATTAACAAGCTCTGATGCTAAGGAGTTCTACTCCCCCCTCCCCACCTAAAAAGAAATCTGATCCCAATGCAAAACACAAGCAGAGGAGTTTCAGTTTTGCTTTTGCTTTCACAGTAGAAAGCAGCTTTACTACAGAACAGTTGAGCTAAGCCACACACAGACTCCTTCCTGTCTCCTCCTTGCTCACACAGCAAATACTGTTTGAGTTTCCAAACAGCCCTCAAGTCTCTCACACACTAACAGGACGCTAGCCAGATGAATACCAATGGATGCTGGTAGGCAGAGACAGATCCCCCCCCCTTATTTTCCTCCTCAGTTCAGACAAATCTGTTCCTTCTACTCTAACACCAGTTACAGAGGCAAAAGAGGAAAAAGAGACAAAAATCACAAGAAAAGATTTACAGATGCGATTAGTAAAACACAAGTAAGGGAAGCTGCCTGTTTCTCCCATGGCCAGTTCTATGTGGCATGCTCCAGAGTCAGTTCACCTGACAGCCTGGTCATCCTCCAGCCAGAGAGCAAAACCAGGAATGTTGTTTACAGGGAGGTCCTGAGCAATTCATCTGAGGGACGAATTGAAAGTCTATGCTATGCAAATAATGTCTTCCATCTGTAACAGAAACTTAGCTTACCATCTCTAACGAAATAATACAGTCCCTTTAACTACTCATTAATTTTCAAGCTTTAAGTGTCAATTTATCAAGCCCCATCACATAGTTTCGTAGCGAAGCACGGGTATCAGCTAGAATATATATATATAACATGAAACTCAGTCAACTGAACATTTTAAAATTTGTTGTTGTTATTGTTATTGTTATTGCTATTGTTATCTCTTTTATTCATTAAATATGAAACTCAGTCAACTGAACATTTAAAAAAGTGTCACAAATACCACTGACTGGTGCTAATGGTTGATACGGGTTGCTGCCAGCATCCTAGGTATCAACCAAGTATCTTTTTAAAATATATGATGTTCCGAGTAGCGCAGTTTTTTGCAGTTCCGCTGGTGTTATTGCAGGAAGCTGCAATTTCTTGATGTGTTTTGTGAAATTCTTGGACATGGTACCAAGTGCCCCAATGACAATGGGTATCACTGTTACATGTTTCATCCATAGCCATGTAGTTTCAATGGCCAGGTCGTGATATTTCGTAATTTTTTCCAGTTCTTTTTCTTCGACTTTGGCATCTCCTGGTACAGCGATATTAATAAACTGTACTCTTCAGCCCTCAACAACCATGATATCTGGCGTGTTGTGTTCCAAATGATGATCTGTCTGTATTCGAAAGTCCCACAAGATCTTCACCTTCTCATTTTTCATAACTTTTTCCACTTTGTGCTCCCATGATTTTTTGGATACAGGTAAGTCATATTTTTTACATAATGACCAGTGGATTAATTTAGCAACTCGGTCGTGTCTACCTTTGTAATCAGTTTGTGCAATTTTGCTGCACTCACATATTAAATGTGAAACAGTTTCAACTTTGTCGTTGCGTAGTCAGCAGTTTGGATTGTCAGTCGATTTTTGTATCTTCACTTTCATGGCATTAGTTTGTAGTGCTTGTTCTTGAGCAGCGAGTATTAAACCTTCCGTTTCTTTCTTGATGGTTCCCATCTTAAGCCATGCCCATGTAAGGTTGTCATCACATTTTCCTTCAATGTTTTTCAAGTGTTGTCCATGCAAAGCTTTGGTTTTCCATCTATTTAATCTGTCATCCAGCTGTTTTTTCTTATATTCTGCCTTTGTTTCTGTTGTTTTCATAATGTTCTTCGTTTTCACAGCCTGCAGCAATATTTCTGTACTTTGGTTCACATAATCATTCAAACTTCATTCTTCTTCTTCTTCTTCTTCTTCTTCTTCTTCTTCTTCTTCTTCTTCTTCTTCTTCTTCTTCTTCTTCTTCTTCTTCTTCTTCTTCTTCTTCTTCTTCTTCTTCTTCTTCTTCTTCTTCTTCATAGTTGTGGCACAGGTTCCAATGAAGCATCTGGGCCACATAGTTGTGCCTCTGTTTGTAGTCCATCTGTGCGATTTTCTTGCAGCCGCTGAGGATGTGATCAATTGTTTCACCAGCTTCCTTGCAAAGTCTGCATTTTGGGTCATCAGCTGATTTTTCGATCTTGGCCTTGATTGCATTTGTTCTGATTGCTTGCTCATGGGCTGCAAGAATCAAGCCTTCTGTCTCTTTCTTCAGTGTTCCATTAGTTAGCCATAACCAGGTCTTCTCCTTATCAACTTTTCCTTCAATCTTGTTGAGGAACTGCCCATGCAAGGCTTTATTGCACCAACTGTCGGCTCTAGTTTGCATTGCAGTTTTTCTATACTGATTCTTTGTCTGCTGCACTTTCAGAAGCTTCCAGTTGTTTACTTCAATCAATGCAGGTTCTTCACTTTCTTTGACGTATTCTGCCAATGCATGTTTTTCCTCTTCTACTGTTTGTTTTACTTGTAAAAGTCCTCTGCCACCAGTTTTTCTGGGCAGATATAGTCTGTCGACATCACTACGAGAGTGAAGTGAATAGTGAATGGTCATGAGTTTTCTTGTTTTTCTGTCCAAATTGTCCAGTTCAGCCTGTGTCCAGTTTATTATGCCAGCAGTATATCTTATAACAGGTATAGCCCAGGTGTTTATGGCCTTGATGGTGTTGCCTCCATTAAGCGTGCTTTTGAGAATTTTTCTGAGTCTTTGTATGTATTCTTTGCTGACCACATTTTTCACATCATCATCATCATCATCATCATCATCATCATCATCATCATCATCATCATCATCATTATCTCACTTCCTTCTATTTAAACTGGAAAATCTATCTACCCCTTCTATAGTCTACTCTCTATCAAATGGACTATACCCTTTCAAAGTATGGATTCTCTTGGCCCAATCTTCCTCATCTTACATGCTTTTGTGCATAGTTTTGCATACCATTTTCCTCCTATTTCTAGTACATGTCCTATATTGGTGCCATTTCAGTAAAATTTCATATATGTTGATATAATCGTAAATCTTTCAGACTTCCGTGGTATTAAGTTAATTGCATATCAAATTACACATCCATCTCTATCAAGTCTTCCTATTTTCCATTTAAATAACCAAGTGAAGCCACACTTACTTACTGTATTTATAATGTAATTAATAGCCAATGTCTCTGGATATTTACAAAATGTCTTCAAATGATAAAGGACTAAAATCCATAATATGTAATGGAAACCATAAAAAGGACCATCTTATTTTAATGAGATACATATTTATTTATTTAACTTACTGTATATGCCACCCATCTTGTCAGAGTTGAATCTAGGTGGCTTACAGACATACACTTAAAATACACTGTAAAACATTAAAGCAATAAATAGGCTTCTTACATTTAAAATTCAGTTAAAATAAAACTGACCCAGATGTAGAGGGAAGAAACAAAGTGCGCACAGGAAGAAGGTGGGAGTGTTAGCTACTCCATTAACCCCCTCCATACTCCATTGGGTCATGCTCAGTTTCAGTTTAATCTATATCGAAACATTTTCAAGTAATAAAAAGACCAGAGGAAACAACAACAGTATAGCATATGTTAGTGATATTTGAATGGACACACAACATTGGTTTCTATGCAAAAGGCTTATTCCACTATCTTCTCTGCTCATAGGAAGAGTTTTCCAATATTTAATAAACACCACTGTCTGTAGCAATTTTTCTTATGTAGTTTGTCTTCAGCTCTGTTATGACTACACATTGCAGAATCCCCAGTGAAGTGGCTGGGATTTCTAACAACTCTCTTTCATAACATCTGGCAGTAAGAAACTAAGATAGGAAAATTTGGCCTAGATTTCATAAGAGGCTTAAATAATGTTTGGTTCTGCCAGAAAAATGATACTCAACAAGAGAAGATAAAAATACCAGAGAAATACAGAAGGAAAGCAGAACCTTAATGGTAGATTTTGTGCCTACATACAACATAATCTTGATAACCAATTGGCATGAAAGACAATATCATTTAGAAATCTCCTTGTTACTATAGGTTTCATATCAGAGCGTCCCCATTCCCATAGACCTTTCCCACTTATTTTTGCTTGATTGAACAGAATTATAATACCTTATGCTTCAGAGGCTGTGTTGATATGAAAACTTTAGTAAGAATGTCTAATCCATAAATAAAACTGACGCATGTCAAAATAGACTACATTTCTTTTCAGGGGAATAATTGACACAACCAAGCAGTCTATGACTACATTTGCTTATATTTTTTTGACAGGTGAAGCCTTAGTTGTGTAAATCCGTTGAATACAGATGGGAATGTGAATACAGCATTTACAAAAGGAGAGTCTGAATACCAATTTGGGAGGGATAGAAAGTGTTTAATATCTTTTATTGTTTTCATCAGAATTTCAAACCTCATTCAAGCAGATGACTCTGATCTTTATAGCCATATACAAAAGGAACAGAAGAATGATACAGAAAAGCTCTTTGACTGAAAAACTGATTTTGTTATCATATTACAAGTAAAAGTCCATTTGAAACCTATTCAGAAAAATGATCAGTGGCTTCTTTATTTTGTAAAATACTTTACATGGTTGGAATAGATGTGCTTTTGTTGGGTGTATGTGTGTGGGGGCGGGTGGGTGGAGGTGATGTGTATGTGTGCATGCTTCAATCTTTTGGACTAAAGAAATATGTGAAAATTAAATCAGAAGATAAATAAGTTCAAAAGAAGTTAGCCAGTAGTTTTCTAAGTATACTTATTTAACATAGTTGTTTTCCAAGATCTGGTTTTGCTTATGAAACAACTGGTAATTGACTACTTTTACAGAAGTTAATTTATTTTCAGTAAAAGCACTCCCCTTGATTGATCTCGATACTGAGTTTTGTATTAGGATCTTGAATAAATTGAGTAGATAATTTTCAATACATATTCAGTTGCATAAGGCTAATCATAATGCTACTTCATCATAAAGTAGATTGCTGCCATAATAGTTAAATAAACCAGATTCACCTAAATATAGATATTTGATTTCATAATGTTTTCCAATGCTCATGTTGTTTGTGTAGAATCTCTAGTGAATGGATATTTAGAATTATGTATTATATATAGTGGTTTATATCATTGTGTAATTAAATATTATATTAGAATAATCCTTAGTAACAGAAAAGAAATCTAGAAATCTTTGAATAGCATCTCAGCATAGAGCATCTTTCCTCATGTTAACAAGAGAGGGAGGTTTGCATATTAGGGAGGTAGAAAGTTAGTACAACTGTGAGCCTATTGTTGAACATTGAGCTAAACTGTAATTGTGACTGTTTTCTTTTTTAGATATCATAAATTTCATTGCCTTATTATATGCACAGGGAAAATAGAGACACATATTCTTTAACAAAGAGATTTGTGTGTAGTCTTTGTTCATTCTCTTCAGACTGACCAAAACTGTAATGCAGATTGAAGGATGATAATATGTGGTCTACATAGTACAAAACTTTCATTCCATTCAGAAGACAATCAGAAACATAACATGGAGCAACAAATGACCCATAAGTCATACTTTTGTATACTGAGCTGTTGTGGCATCAGCTCATGTGTAGGCCCATAGTTATACATACAGTTGCACTTCCGGCCATCTTATTTTTTTGTCTTGAAGTATAGTACATTGGCAAGTTTAGTCCTAGCTTATTTGGAGATTAAAAAAAAAAGTTGCTTGCTCTCTCCCCTCCCCATGCTAATGGTATAGCAAATACATGTATCTATAATTATGGCTTTTTTAAAAAAAATACATGATGTTTCAGAACTTACAGCACATTGTATTTGAAAAATAAAGGCAATGATCAAACTATTAAAAGACCATTTACTTGCCAAACTGAGAAGATTGGACAGAATTCCTGTCCAGAATTTCAGGACAGAATTCCAGTGATAACTCCCCAGCGCCTGGAAATGGCTTTATATTCTTGTGTTTCCTAAATAATCTAAAAGTCAACCAGACTATGGCAAAACAAGCATTGAATATTTCTGGTTAATAGTTAATATCTCCCAAGATTTGTATGACTGTGACTCTGGAAGCCTTCAGAAAGGCCCTTGTTTTTTCCTGACAATGGGCAGATGCTTTGAAGATTGCTTTAGTTTGTGGTATGTGAGTTATTATGTTCTGGCAGCATTATGCTTTTTGCTGATTTATGGGTTTGTTATAACACCTGTAAACTTCCCAGAATTTCTTGGCAAGTGGAGAGTCATATAAATTGATGAGAAAGAAAGAAGGAAAGAGATAGATGACTGGACGGATAGGTAGGTAGGTAGGTAGATAGATAATAAATAGATGCCTTCTTTGAGCATCATGTCAAGAATGTTTTCAATTGCTTGTTCTTATAATCCTGTCTAAGCTAAATTACATATTTCATAATACATATTTTGACACTAAAGGTGGTACTGATGCTAGGATGCCAGATATTTCACTACCCTTCTAAGGAAGAACACTTTCTAAATAGTCTGTCTAAGTGACATCATTCTGAATCAAGAGAAGAGCAATTTGAAATAAGTTACAGTGCTAACATTACATATTATTTCTTCCTCCTTCATCATAAATGCCAAAAAGTAGGAATATGCCAATATCCACTGATTTTCCCCCCGTGCAATGTTTTAAATTTTCTTTCTCAAAGCTTAAATACCAATCTTCCTCAATGTAAGCATAAACAAGTGAATTGTCATTATACGACACTGCAAAGAAAGCCACTCTAAACTTAGATTGTCAGTTTATGTTTCCATCAATACTTAATGCATCTGAAGTGAGCACTTTAGCTTAGGTCATCAGTTTTAACAGTCAGGGGGAAATTGTTGTCTGTCTACGTTTCTCATTAATAATGCAAAATTTGTAGGAAAACCTCCTACAGCCATATGAGGGGGGGGGGTTCTCCTGAAATGAGACATGGTATCTCAGGCAAATGACATAGCAAATAATATTTTGTATTTATCTTAAAGGAAATGTATCTGAATGATCTCAACAGTAAAAACAACAACAACAACAACAACAACAACAACAACAACAACAACAACAACAACAAACCATCCGTTTATCACAAATCTAGTCCCTCTCTTATTCTAAATATCAACTATCTGGAGAAAATATCTACTCTCTTCCTGTCAGGTAAACGTGTCTTCAGGTTAAAAATAGCAACTGCCATTCGTTTTTTCCTTTTTCTTTACAAGAAATAAGACTTATATTCTTTCTCCATATTTCTAGGTTTCCATCTTGTGCTTTCCAATGGCTTGGATTCAATCTGGTAATCCTAATAATGCTTGACTTTTTCCTTAAGGGAAACGCATATGGATGGAAAGATCCAATCTTAGCACCCATCTTCAGAGTTCATGAAAGTTCAGTACTTTTTTGATTTTGGTATTCAAAATCCAGAATTGTTTACTGGGTTGGCGTTGGTAGATCAGAAGACCTTAAGGAATTGTGAAGAGAACATACTAGGAGAAGTAGTGTTTTCTCAGAAACCATAAGTATCACATAAGTATAAGTATAATCATAAGTCCACAGATCCAGTTTCAAACCAGCATCAACCTATTCTAATTCTGGCCTGTTGTATTTTAAGTTTTTTTTAATTGCCAGAAAAACAGAATATAAAAATTAGTTTTATGTCTTTCTACCTGATATTCTCTAGTATGAGTTCAGCTGAGGATTGTACAAGGAGGATTCTTTTCAAAGAATCAATATTTATGTTAATTAATACAGGAAACAACTTAGATATAAATTCTTACACACACACACACACACACACACACACACACACACACACACACACACCACTACCTTTAAAGGATAAAAGGTTGCTGGACAGTTAAATTTAATATGTTAAAACAATGTAGTGTTAAATTTGATCAAATAATATATCTAGTTGGAAGCTGCAAATGCTCTTAAATATTCAACCAATCAGAGGAATAGCTTGTCCCCAGAAGTTGTAGGTACTCCATCACTGGAAGTTTTTAAGCAGAGTTTTGACAGCTATTTGTTCAGAATCATATAAGTTCTCCTGTATAAGCAGGATTTAGACTAGAAAACCTCCAAGGTCCTTTCCAACTCTTGTTATTCTTTAAATATGATCTCTGCAGGAATGAATGATGCAGCCAGAAGATATTTTAACAGATTATGAGCCTATGACAGCAAAGTGAAGGAACTGGAAGTACAGAAAGATAAATCTTTCTAGTTGAGGTCATGGAGGAAGAATGAAAACCAGGATCTTGGAAGTCAACAATTGATTATACAATTAGTGTTACACAAAATAGGGTGTATTCTGTGATAATACTTTTTAGAGGAAGTAAACAAACTACTATGTAATATATTATGAGTTTTTAAATTAGCTTTTGTCTGTAACATTAACACAAATAGAGAAAAATGGTGGCAATTGTATGTTCAGCTCACCTACATGCTAAATCAGACCAGAAAGTATTTGTGATCCATCTAACTTATAGGGATTCTTTGAACTCTTTTATGTTTCTTATGGGACATGTATTGAACATATTTTAAGGCTAAAAGAACATTCATAAGCAATGTAGCAACAGAAGGCTCCAGATAAGTTTACATGTTTACAGTTTACATAAGTTTACCTTTACCAAATTTTACCAAATTTTAATTATATTGTCTTAAATCAGGGCCACATCTAATATTTTCTTTTAAATGTATATATATTTTAATGTTTATATTGTATTTTTACTTGGCTGTTCACCGCCCTGAGTCCCCGGAGAAGGGCGGTATATAAATTTAACTATAAATAAATAAATAAATAAATGTGAAAGAAAACTTAACAGAAAGCTGAAGAAGGTGCAAGCAAAGGTTTGAATTATATTTATTCTGTGGCTAGCAGAGTTGATAAAAAGAATGAATAATTACATGCATATTTGTCTTTATGGGAGAAGAGACAACAACATTTAATAGCCTTCATTTTGAGAAGGAAACTGATAAGAGAAACTATTTTATAAACTTGAAAGTATTCTGGATTTAGTAAAGAGTATTTTGTATTGTTTAATTAAAGACTGTGTATGCTGGAGTAAAATCAGAGCAAGTAAGAGCAAGAATAAAGATAGAAAAATAATTCAACCAAATTGAACAGTAGAGACTTAGAATAAAAGCAAACAAATTTACTGACTGAGAAAAACCAGGAACAAGAAAGATTAATATTTGTCTAGATCCCAGGAATTGGAATAACCTCATTTTCATAAAACACTTTTCAGTTAACAAATGAATGAAATTACAAATAATTCAGTTTCAACAATTTTTAATGTGTTGGAAGTTAATAATTGCTTCTGGCAAAACCAATTCAAGCTATATACTTTTAATAATTTACTTATGAACTTTCAAGTTACAAACTTTCACCAATACAAACAAACCTGTTCAGAACTCCAACCTAGAAGGTCCCAGAATCTGGGAAAAGTCATGCAGTAAGCTAACCTTCTTCCACTTTCTGCTTCAATTTTTTTTTGTCTTTTAATGATCCCGTAATCCCTTGCATTGGGGTGGAGTCAGGGAAACTCAATGGAGCTGAGTGTTTACTGGCTGGATACTCTTGCTGTCGCCAATGCAGTTTGCAGAAGATATTTACTCATTGTGTTCAGAGAGAGAAATATCTGCCGCTACCTAGGATCGAACTCACAGCATCCAGATTGTGAGGTGAGAGCTCCACCTCTAGGTCACTACACCACTCCCACTTTCTGCTTCAATACCATTCACAAATCTGCATGCATATTGTTTGCTGTTTATTTGTGTAGTCACTATGTGTGGTGTACACTACAGTGATTGTGAAGGTCTGGAATGGAACACAAGAGTGATTTTTATGCTTATTTGGATTTGTGAGCAAGACAGACTTATAAACAGCTGTCAGAACTTAACCTGTTCATAAGAGGAATATCTGTGTACTTTTTGGTAGACATAGATTTAAACAATTTTTGATAGATATAGATTTAAACAATTCCTTTTTAGTATTTCATTTGCTCTAAAGTTTACAAAAATAGTGAAGGTTTCAAATTATTTTTATATTTTATGGAAAATATGCTAATAAGCCAAAAAAAAAAAAAAAGAAGAGCAAGAAGTGAAGCATGAAATAATTTAATTGAGTTGATATGATATGATATAGAGATAGGGTAGAGAAGAAGACAAATATATTGCTTTGAAGTCTTTAGAGAAAGGTTTTATGATAAATAGGCAGATGCAGGAGTAGGTTAGGGTTAGGGTTAGGGTTAGAGTTAAGGCATTTACTTCATGTCACACAATTGTTCCAGAAACAAGGTATCAAAGTGTAAGGATAACTGAACTAGGTTCATTCTAAGAACAATCTGCCTAAGAGCATGGTGGTGCAGTGGTTAGAATGCAGTATTGCAGGCTAATTCTGCTGACTGCCAACTGCCAGCAGTTCGGCAGTTTGAGTCTCACCACTTCATGGTTGACTCAGCTTTCCATCCTTCTGAGGTCAGTAAAATGAGGATGCAGGTTGTTGGGGACAATATGCTGACACTGTAAACAACTTAGACAGGACTGTAAAGCACTGTAAAGTGGTATATTAATCTAAGTTTTATTGCAATTGCTATCCTTTTAAGTATTATTTTATAAACATATTTCATATAGCATAAAAGCAAAGTAATAGAGTGGAAGTATTTTTTTATGTTGTAATCAATCATAAGAGAGAGAAACAGAAGTATCATTTGTTCTTCAGCTCATATTATGCTAGAAGTGATCTTGCCAGACATAGCCTGTAGAACATTCCTATGGCCATGTAAATTGTTTTTCAACCCCAGCACTTTTTATTACTTGAATGGCTGGCTTTGCTTCCTAAGAAATTGGAGAAAACAGAGGGAGAGGGAATCCTGCATTACATTTCATTTGTGTGGTTATGCATCACAAATTTTAACATGCTGGAAAAAGCTCTGATATTACTGGTTTGCTGCCTGATGTGCATCTAAGCATGGGATATTATGTATGAGAATCTAAACAATCTTATGTATCACAGTAATGACACTTTCTGGTAGTAGGAGAGATAGCAGGAGAATTACAATGAGAAGACTGTGTTAGAGGAGACTGGTCATGCTATCCATGTAGAGTGGATTGCAAGTATAGTTGATTGACTGAAATGTGGTTGCAGCCCAATCTTGGCATGCAGTTTGGATAACTATTTAGAATTCCTATCTTTTTCTAGTAGAACGAGTGATTATTTCACATCCAATGATAGATAAAATTGCCATGACTAGAGAAAACAGTATTAAAAAGACAGTCCTTTTGGAATATGAACATTATTGATATTTATTAGTTCAGAAATACTTTATTTTGAAAGACAATATTAAACATTCTAAAGGTTGTTTTTTTTCCCCAAAGGCAACTGGACTTTCTTTGTTTTTCCTTGAAGACATTCTGCTTATGTTTGCTCCATAGACAATATGAAATAATAACCCAAACTATCTACAGAAGCTTTGAGATTCTAAATTACAAAGGCAATTGTTTTCCAATCTGAAATAACATTGATAGTAGCACAATGCTGTTAGTAGTTAAAGATGCTGAGTTGTTGGGATTCAGGTCCCCTATAAATTGTATAAGTAAATAAATTAAATCTCCCATTTTTACCTAACTTTTTTTCTTAGGCAACTCAGCTGCTTCTTACTGGCACTGCTAAAAATTCTCCAATGAGTTTTCCTGAAACAGGAAATATGCATATTATTGATGCTACTGTAAAAAATGCTGATGCACTATACTAATCTCCTGTGAATCTTCTTTCACTGTGTGCCTTAACATAATTTGCACAATTATTTTAATTACATCATTTGTTTATACACATTTAATCACATATTTGCAATTATTTCCTAATTATAAGTCATAAGAAAAACAGAAATCATTTTCAGATATAATCATTGGTGATTTAATAGTGTGACTCTAAACCAGCTTTTCACTTAAGTATTTTTTACCATATGAGAAAAAAAATGAATTAGAAAATGTAGAGATTTATATATGAGGGATTTCTGCATTTCTTGATTGATTCATTGTTTGGGTTGACTAAATCTGCAGAAATTTGCATGTGAATAACAATAGTTGTGATGAAACATGCTGTGTATTTCATTATAACCATATAATTTGCATTATGCCCAATTGAGAAAAGGGATTTCCCTTTATTTAGGAAAGAAAAGGAAGTAACATTCTCGGAGCTTGGTTTTCTGATAACAGTTGATTCTAAATATCTACAGGCACATGCATACTTCAGTACATACATACAGACACATTAATGACTTAATAAGAGTGTTTTTTAAAGAATTTTTTACAAATATTTTAAACAACTACTTTAATATATTAATTATTGAACAATAGACTTATTAAACTAAGGAAGATATTAATTGTGCTATTAATACATTTCTATGAGAAACATATTGCTTAATACATTCTACATTCTGCTTTAGACATTTAGAACTAGTCAACAGATGGAAGATCTTTTAATCTGACTTCAGTGGAGTCATTGTAGTCTTTATAAGTACTATTCAGAAATAAAACAAAGCTCAGGAGATTGGAAAATAGTCTCTAGAAATATTGCTTCCAAAACTCTTGGAATAATTTGCAAGTTAAATCATAGATTCTACTTGTCTGACATGCAAAGAGCTATAGCGTCATGCATTTCAGAAAAGGCAGAAGCTGGTAAAATGGGGAGGTGCATTTCTCAGGTTAGACAAAACTGTTATATAAACTTGAGTGTGTGTTTCCAATCTCTCTTTCTCCCTCCTTCTCTTTTAAGATGCCACTGCATGATGGCATTTCCACAAGAATTTATGCAGCAAGTGTGGGTCTGGATGTTCATGAGAATGCATAGATGAAGAAATGTTGGTTATGGACAGAAATTTATCTGAAATAAATTTATCTGAAATAAGAGAAAAGAGTCTCTTAGAGACCGTGTCATGCAGGCACAGATGAGACAAAATTATGCTTCACAAAGCAGTGTCCTGGATAGAAGTAGGTACTTTGGTGGATGGAGAACGAAGAAATAGACTATACATTTGATTAATAGCATTCTTTGGGATGGAATGTGGTCTGAAATCAGGAATGCTGGTTTATATCAAAGTGAATCTGCCTGGGTGGTAAGATTAGTCACCAAAGGGCAACAACTGATGAAGACATGCTGATTAACTAAGATGCAGCCACAATTTCTGGGAGTTGTCTGGACAACATGGTTACCAGCATTGCCAATTGTTCTGCTAGCTCAGACACTACTATTTTTTTTCTTTTTTAAAATCATATATCACCTATAACAGATGTGTACAATGTCTATGGTTCTGTTCTTGCTTGACAAAAATCAGCTATGGATTCAATAATAGATTAAATGTGATGTGGTGCAAAAAAGGCAGAAAGAGTCAGACAATAATTTGCTGCATGCATTCAAGCAGAGGGTATCTAGCCTTTTTTGGCAGATATTTTACTTTGATAAATAAGTTAGATAAAATAAATAAATACATTATGTTGTGATATTGAACAATGTTTCGGTCAAACTAGCCATTTCCAAATATATGAGTCTATGAAATTTAATTCAGATAAACCAGAAATGCATATTGAAATTGGGTTGGCTGTATGTAGCATTATTGCAATATTTCTTCTGAGGTCACTGTGACATATCAAAGTAGATTCAGACTTTTGGAATACTCTTGAATGGATCCTTACCAGAAATCAATGCGACAACTCTAAGAAAAAGTGTTGTTTTTTTAGTTTGGCTATGCCAGTTGGAAGACAACATTATAACTCTAACTATTTTCCACACAGTGAGGAAAACAACTGCCCATGCTTTTTGAACACACAAAAATAGTAGCAGAATTAAAATTATATATTTGAAATAACAATTGCACATTAAATATTGCTGGCCTTTGCAATTAATATATTTCTATAATTAGTTCATTTAAAAATAATTGAAGAAATAAAGCATTAATTGCTATATACAGTAACAATAATGTGTTTACATACTTATTTACTGAGAGGAGGAAACAATTTACTTTGGGAGATTTCTCCAAACCAAATTTATTCTTAATCAACATTTTTGCTCATTCATTTTAAAGCACCAACTGTGTATTAGGTATGATAAAGGTATGTGATGAACTTTCTCCAATCCTTGTATTATTTCAAGGTTGACTCAGCCTTCCATCCTTCCGAGGTCGGTAAAATGAGGACCCAGATTGTTGGGGGCAATATGCTGAACTCTGTAAACCGCTTAGAGAGTGCTGTAAAGCACTATGAAGCGGTATATAAGAAAAGTGCTATTGCTATTGCTATTATTATTTGCATTGGCATGTTGCGTTAGTAATGCATCATTATACATAAATCATACCTGTTTGTGAACTTTTGACAACTTGTAAAGTCTACACATTCTTTTTAAATTTCTATCCTCTCCAAGTTCTTCTTCTCTTGTTTGCAATAGGCATCTTCCTTTATTTCTTTTCTTCCTTATTTTTTCTAGGTTTGATTTTTCTCTGGGGTTCATCTGAATGTTCCTTATTTGTTATGTCTGATTTTGGTATGAATGTTGACAGAACAGAAAGAATTCTGTCATACAGGAGAGGGGTTGTTCCTTCCATTGCACATAAAAACTAATTGGAATGGAGTATTTGCCTAGAGTGAAATAAATTCAGTGCTCAAAAGAGATAGTGCTATTAGTGCCAGTGAAAATCAGAAAACAGAAGATTCTGGCTGTGTAGCATGAAAGGGTAGTTTCCTTCCTAAAAGGCTAAAAGTGGGTAGAGGACAATGTCAGATGTACTCTCTTTGATGTATGATTGGTCAAAAGCCTACATTTATGCTTACTAAGTTGGACATACAATTCAGCCTTTAGTCCATTGAGTAAGCCCAACACTGGATGAATCCACTCAACCGGCTTTAGTCAGTGAAATTGACTAAACATCTATGAACACAGCCCACATTAAAAAAATAAATGTGCAACAAATATATCTCATAATAATTTGATCACTTCTTCAAACTAGTGACAGAGGATTCTTTTTCCCATCTCTTTGTCATGGGACAGAAACTTGGAGAATTCTATGGATTTTAGTTTTTTTCATTTATCATTTTGAAAAGTAGCTGAGACATTTCTGTATATTACCCATATGAAAATGTCACTTCATTATAGAGGTTGTTCCTTAAGAACCTGGCTAGGAAGATGCCTTCAACACATATACGTATACTTATGTATATGTATTCTAAGAGGATAAGTATCTGATTTGCCAAAGAATCAACATGTGTAAAGATGTATGTGTAGGTATTTGCAGGATACTGTCACTCAAGTAATGCTGGCAGAGGACTGCCTGAGTGCTCATGTATTCAGTGCTCCTAATTTCATAATCTGTCAAAAGAAATTGAGTTAAATCAGAAAAAGACAAAACAGGAGTGAATATCCCAAACTATGCTGAGAGCAAACCAATCTGGAGAACTGAAGTATTGATCCAATGCAAATGAAAGCCAAGGGAAAAAAATCCTTCCAATCCTTGGATTTGATTTTCATATAGAACCCTCATCAAAAAGTTATGTTAAATTGTCCTAATTAGCTTCTTTATTTTAAAAGGGAAAAATCCTCCTTGTTTTTCTACCACCTTATATATCTTATTTTACACTGCAGCTTTCATATCTCTGCCAACATAGTTGGCACAAAATATATTAAATATAATAATTTCCTTCTCCCAAATACTTGTTTATCCTGTACCTGCTGCCTGTTAAGAAGAAATATATCTTTTTTATTATCTATTCCATGCTCAACTTTACAATTCAGATTGTGCCTGCTTCAGAAGGTGAGTATAATTGTATAGAAATGTTGCATTGCAAGGAAGCCTCCAAGAGCTGATTTCTCCTACCTGATGAAATTGAACCATCTCAGGGTGATGCTAAATCAGTTTCTGCCTGAAATTACTTTATCTCATGCCTCATAACAATTCCCTTCAGCAATGCAATTTTTATTTGCTTTCGGAGGAGATTAGATTGCAGGCAGAAAGCTCAGCAGGTGTCAAAGAATTTGCCAAGGTCAGAAGATTCTTGGACCCATTTGTAGAGTTTCAACTTTTCATTCACTCCCCACTCACTGTGGCATATGTTGAACAATGGACAAGGGCATATATTATTTCATGTACCCTTGAAAGAGATGAGAGATGAAAATTGATCAAAGAATCTGAATTCTGAGTGGATTGCGGACCTAATTTATAGCAAGATTGGTGACAGAAATATCCACAAGCAATCCTTAGCTGCAAATCTAGTCTTTGTATTACTGAGAAACAGGCTGCTGAAAAGCAAAGGGGTCATGTGTAGTTCGCCGAAGTATTTCCTTATGCCAATGATTTTCTGCTGTTTTCAGCAGATAAGAATTCTTCCTGTGGAGATTTGCTGAAGCAGGTGTATAGCCAAGAAGATTGCTATGCTAATTATCGATCATTTAGATGGAATACATAGCATTTTTACAATCCTGTGCCAAAGGAGCCTGCCAAATACTAGATTGGTCTTCTGCTAAATGAAGAACAATATGTAGAATCTAAAACTGCAATAAACTAGGTGAGGAAATCTCTGGCAGAAAGCAGCAAGTGATCTTAGCCACCTCGTTGTCCAGGCAAGAAAACCAAGTCTGGTATACCTTAGAGGAACATTATAAAGATAGCTTTAAAAAAGTTAAAATATCAATTCTGAAGGTTGATTGTGAAAGGGGATGGAGGAAGACACGAACTTTTTGTTATGTTAGTCAGAATTCAGATCAGCGGTGGATTGCTCCCAGTTCGGTTCGGTTCTGTGAACCTGTAGTGCCAGCGGTCGGACTGGAAATTACCAAAGGGGTGGAAGATGATGTTTACTGTTGAATAAATGAGTGGTCTTAAATCTGAAAGGAGGAAAACAGGACAGCAAAACAGCGCGTAAAGTTTGATTTGAAACAAAGGGAACTGTGCTGTCTACATTTCTTTAGAGCAGGGATGTCAAACTCAAGGCCCGCGGGCCAGATCCTGGTGCTGCCTTGGAAACAGCAAAGGACCGGCCACAGTGCCTCTGCCATGGAAAATGGAGCCCGTGAGGGCTGCACACAGCCCTCCCAGGCTCCGTTTTCGCTGGCAGAGGGTTGCAGGACATTGAGCTGGCCAAGCCCACCCAAGCCATGCCCACTCAGTCCCTTGAGGTCAAACACAACTCTGATGTGGCCATCAATGAAATCAAGTTTGACACCCCTGCTTTAGACAGAGAAGTGAAACACACCATTAGATTAATAGGAACCTCATCTGATTCTTTCTCGGTTTTTGGCCTACCTCATGAACTTCCTCGTCCTCTTCCACTGTGTTCTTTTTTCCAATTCTCTGAAACGCTGCACCTGTATTGAAATGGAAGAATCACTGAATATATTCAGATGAAATAAGAGCACATGCTTAATTCAGCTTCTTTCCTTGCTGCAATAGAAGGGGGGGGGGGAAGGGTAGCTGAAATTACAAGTATAGATAGTCCTCAACTAACAACCATTTGTTTAGTGACTGTTTGAAGTTACAACAACACTGAAGGAAGTGACTTATGGCCATTTTTCACACTTAACGACCGTTGAAGCATTTCCATAGTCATGTGATCAAAAGCTGAACACTTGGCAACTGGCATGTATTTATGACGATTGCAGTGTCCCAGGGTCATGGGACCACCTTTGGTAAACTTCTGACAACCTTCTGACGCTCCGCCCACCCGCCCGGGACACTTCTGCACATGTGCAGAAGCATTGTGTGTGCGCACGAGCGCGCGTGTGAACTGGTAGCAACGGGTTTTAGAACCCACTACTGATTCAAATGGATAGTAGGATGAAAGGCAGAAAATTTAAATTCATCTCTATTTGGTCTGGATTATTTAAGGTTTCATTCAAGACTGTAGACTACTGAGATATAAAATCAAGGAAGTATTATTCTCTGTATTTCTGTTTTCTATCTTCCAAGGAACATGCATTCTCATTTAACAATGGAGATGGATTCAAGTTTTCCTGGATATTATATATTTTTAAAAATAAAGCTTTCTGTATGTAATATATTCACAAAATCTCAGCTACTCTGAAAATTGCCTACTACAGAAAATTTAATATTGGAGGCCTGCATATTATACAAAGGCTTTTATATTATTAATTTGCTGATACATGTGAAACACACTTGCTAGATACAGTATACTATAAATAGTTAAGACGAACTTGAAAGTAAGTGATTGTTGAATTAATACATTTCATGCCTTTATCAATTTTGGATGTATTCAATGTTGCCCATTCCACCTAATTTCTGAATCAGTCTATATTCATTCCTTTAAAAATAGTCCTTTGTTCACATTGATTATCCACAGTAGATATATCTTTGTATACAGTTTAGTTTAGCATGAATGTTTTGAATATTGCTTTCCACATTTTATAACTTTTTGGATATAGTTGTTTCAAAAGAGTGGATTGATAAAGTTTGGTTCCTGTCATGTCAATGAATAACATAGCCTGATCTCATATTTCAGATGTCACCAAAAGCAGGACAAAAAGTTTGTTTGCTTCAACCAAGTGATTGAAGGTGCTATCTTGACCTTGACATGCCCTTGGATGTTGATGACTCCAAGATTTCATATAAAGTTCATGAGCAACTGCAGTTATAGAGATGGTGCAGGTAATGCTCCATCAGAAGTTCTGTCACTGACCATTTTATTTTGAAATGTTATTCTTTATAGTAAATATACAGTAGTTCCTTACTTCTTGATTAGTTTACAAGGGTGGCAATAACCACCTATAGCTGTTCTAAGTAGATTTAGGAACTGAAGTGACCTTCTTCAGTCCTATAAAAGAAAGCATTATGTCTCAACTTTTTTCTGTTTGCTGTTCTCCATTCAGTTCATCTAAACCAGTGGTTCCCAACATTTTTGTGATTGAGTACCACTTGGAGGTCCCATACAGTCGCCGCGTACCACCTGGTTCCAGAGAAACTAAATTCGATCAGATATCACTTTATTTCCATAATTGTACCGTTCCTTTTTTGGCCCCGCGCATCCAGCAACTGGATTCTCGGGCCGCTGGGACCAGGTGGGTGGCGTGTGGCAACAGTTGCAAATCTTTGCCAGATTATCTTGTGTTAGGCAGTAAACATTTTTGTGAAGTAAAAAATAACTAACTAAAAATCGTTCATGACCCCGAAAGTGTTCGCGTACCACCTGGAAGGCCCTCGTGTACCACTAGTGGTACACGTACCACAGGTTGGGAACCACTGATCTAAACAATGAGAATAATGTATCTCAGAAAATGTATTGCAGTTTAAGTAGTAAGATGAGTTATCACTTTGATATACTGTAAAAAATTCTAAGATTTACTTATGCAGAATCAATCCTCCCAGATATCTTATATGAAAAGTAATTGTTAAGGGTCTTTCTTTGATTAAAGATGTTAATAATATAGCAAGTGGTGGGGGAAAAATTAAATGGTATAAAAATGATTCTTGAAGCTTCTCCCTTCCCCCTTTTTGATTGTAAAGATGTTCAAACAAGATACTCTAATCATTCTGGCATATAATGTTTTCATTTTGCGTAATAGCATTTTGTTTTTATTACTACACTTAGCAAGCTAATATCTCTCACATTATCTGCATTACAAAAAGGGAAAAAAGAACCCTAGGCATATTCTCTTTTTTGCTTTTGTGCACTATATTCATAAATCATCATATAAACATTTAATAATTAATTGTACTGTTATTTTCCTCTGATATGCAAAAGGACAGAATTTGGCATATAGGGTTATATTATAATGGCCCTTGAGAATGGCAACATTCTTAATAATGACAAGGTCATAGGCAAGTTCTTTGATCAACAAATCTATCTGTTGTCTGTCTATTTATCTGTCTGTCTGTCTCTCTTTTGTACTATTGTTCCATCTTTTTTTATTTATTTGGAACAGTAGGAGTATTTATGTGAAATGAAAATGAAATTGGCTTCTCAAAATAAGACTAAACCAAGATTAGTATCTTCTCATTACACTGTATTTTTTAAATTGCCACAATAAAACCCACCCAGCCAGCCAGCCAATGGATTTTGTTTATCATATTTTCCGGACAGGAAACAACACCTGTTTGTTGTAGCAAAACAAAAAACAAAAACCCAAGAGTTTTCTAGCAGCATAAAGGTTAAAAAAATTAAGGGTTGATGGATTAATTCCCAAAAGCTTACTGTAGTATATTTATTAGTCTCCAAAGTATACTAAATGACACTTGTCATCTATAAAACCATGTCAAGAAAATTCTTTGGGTTGATTGAGAGATTGCTCTGTACTCCTTGGATAGTCTCTGAAAAATATTGGAATGGAACATTGCATATAACATATACTTTGTCATCTGTAGTTTGATTGGACCCTTAGCAATCTGGATAAAGACTATCTGGAACACTTTTTAAGTGTTCCAGACAGTAAGTTGGGTTTCACTTACTATATTTCATTCGCTATACAGAGATGGCATTCATCATAGTTGAGGATTATCTGTAGAAACTGGAATAGTAGTAGTGCAATTGTCCTTATTCTGCTTGACTTCTCAATAGCTTTCAATATTATTGCTTACATTATCCTGGATTGGGATTGGAGAAATTAAGAATGGTGTGAATGCTGTTGTAGTGATTTCCCTTTTTGGTGCTTTTGGTTCTTGCCAGTGTTGAGGGAGGAAAGAATTTGAGCCTAAAATCCTTGATGTTGGAGTGTCATAGGACTCAACACTGCCATTTTTCCTATTTAACGTCTATATTAAGCTAGGGGCTGAGATAATCCATGGCATAGGGTCAGATATCTTTAATATGATGAGAATATCCAATTTTTCATCTCGGCTCTGAGCCAACAAGCCACTGAGGTCTTGTCCCAGTACCTGGAGGCTGTTGAGGTCTGGATTAGAACAAATTTGAGCTCCAACCTGATAAGACTGAATAGCTCTGTGTTTTGGATCATCTCAGTATAAAAAACTTTCTATCTTCAATTCTGAATGGAGTAACACTTCAATAACTAGTATGCAACTTGTGACAATTGCTGTGACAGGGAGAAACTTTACCTGGTTCATTTGTGCATGAATTATGAATGAACTATAAATCTTTCTCATGATTAGTCATTCCTTAGACACATTGCGTCTTATTGAATAAGAAACATTACCTTGATTGCTAAGGTACTAAGGGATAAAACATGTTTTAAATTCAGGATGTTGAGATAACATTTGGAACTGCCTCAGATAGACACTTCCTTAATTCACTGGATTTGAAGAGGAGAAGGAGGTACAACACAATCAGACTTCAAGATGCTGTTTGTGACCTATAGATTAGCTAGTACATGCTATATGAAGGACTGCCTTACTCCTAGGACCTAGCCAGAGTGCCTCCATGGTGGTAAAGCCTGCCCTATGGAATAATTTTCTCTCTGTAGATTTGAGTAGTCCCAGATACAGTCATTATTTAAATGGGCTTTGAAGTCCTACTTTTTCTCCCCATGTGCTATGATAGGAAATATGACTATTGTGAGAATGTTATCAGTGTCTTGATATATATCCATCTCCATGTTATAACCTCTTCTGTTTGTATCATATTGTATTGGTTTGCATTGCATTGCATTGTATTGTATTGCACTGCATTGTATTTTGTATAGCTATAAACTGAGCAGCCTCTGAATTTGATTTACAAAAAATAAGTAAAGAAACATACCCTTTGGACAACATATGAAAATGTAAAATATATGTTATACATATGCTCACTTTTAAATGTTATTTTTTATGGATGGAATAGAATGCCAAAACTTCCAAGAACAGAGTGGATTCTTTGTCTCAATTGTCTGAAAAAGACAAATCTATCTGGCTATTTCCATGAAGGGATTTCTCTGTGTGAAACAGCCAAGCCAGCTTCAGCTAAAAAGAGCTTTCTGCTTTCTTTTACTGCCAGTTCTAGCTGAATGCTTGATGATTGGAATACTTCCGCTGGTAAACAAAATGAAACACAATTAAATGAAATGCTCCCTTTGCAATGGTTTCTCTTCTTTGCTGTGCTGGGCAGCCTGGAGTACTTCTCTGCAGTATGCAAAATTCAGACAAGAGAGTTTTTGCTCCCCCCCCCATATTGCTTAAAAGAGGATTGAAGAAAAGCCTTGTGACAGACACAAAGGCAGCACTTCTGCCAACTGAAAGTGTCATCTTTGCAGATACAACAAGATGTAATTCCAACTCTCAGTTATTGCTTGCTAAAGGACTAAAATTTATGCGTAGTAGACAGGAATAATGCAAAATGAGTAGCATCGACATGCTCATTCCTGCTCCTAGTTCTAAATTATTCCAACTGGCAATAGCTTTCATGAAAATGGAATAAGCTACAGATACTATATGGCGAAATTTGCCTGGTTTCTGAAGGTGGGAAGTACATATTCCTTGTTTTTAAATGGAGCAATAGTAGTAAAGTACAAAGATACTTCCGTTTATGACTAAAAATAGGTTACAATTATCTTTAGATATCCCAATTTCAATGTAGTGTTTTCCAGGGGCGGGTTGCTCTCTTACCTCCTACCGGTGTGCTGCACGTGCATCACCACATTTCGTGCGTGCGTGCTCTCGCTATGTGTGTGCCCCCTCACGTGATTTTGCTTCTGTGCATGCGCAGGAAGCAAAAAATGCCAAAATCTCGTGAAGGGATGCACGCGCGTGATTTCGGCAATTTTTTGCTTCCACGCATGCGCGGAAGCAAAAAATCACCAAAATCTCACATGTGCGTGCGTCCCTTCACGAGATTTTGCTTCGGCGCATGCTCAGGAAGCAAAAAAAGCCCAAAAATTCTGAAAAAAAGATGATGACGCGCGATGGACCAGTGAAGACGGCACCGGAGCCGTCGCACGCAAATTGCATAATCTGCCGGCTGCTACCGGTGCGGTAGAGTCGACCGCACCGGTAGGAACACACCACTGGTGTTTTCCATTTTCCAAAAACTTTTTTTGCTATTGACATGATCTAGTATGCCTCATTGAAGAAGTAGCAGATGATCCAGTTAGTGATTTCGATCTGCCCAGCTTCTATTGGTTGCTGTAGGCATGGTCTCTCCCTTCTGGTCATTGGGCACTGCATTTCATGTTAAAATTGGCTTGGGCTGCAGGAGAGATTAGCTACCTGTCTTCTGCAAAGGCATTGTCTGAGTGTACTGTTTGACCAGTATTTTCCAAAGCACTTCTCAGGTTTTATTCAGTCCCCTTATGTATTTTTCTTGTTCTTGTGCCATATCCGTCATTAGACATTGGTGATCATGTTGGCGATCCTACTTTTATCAACAGCTGTACAAAAAAGTGCTGCTGAGTTTTGTCCAAATCAGTCTCTTGGATTTTGAAGCAATGATGTTCTTCTTCTGTCTGGACCTCGTTTTGCCTTCAATCTTTCCCTAGAGGATTAAGTGAAGTATGCCATATTTTTCTGGGTGTCGCATTACATGTCCGAAATATTATAACTTTTGCTTTTTAATGGTTTTGATGATTTCCCTTGGCTTTCCTAGGCAGCTTATCACCTCCTCATTTCTGATTTTATATGTAACAGCTGTCTGTAAATCCACATTTCAAATGCTTCTAGTCTCTTCAAGTGGCTTTCTGTCAGAGACCAACTCTCTACTCTGTAGAGCAGGATAGAAAAGATGTAACATCTGACATGCCTGATTTTCAATCTTAGGCTTATGTCGTGACTGCAGAAGACCTTTTTCATTTTGAAGAATGCTGTTCGAGCTTTCTCTATGCTTGTCTTTACTTCATTGGTCATGTCCCAGCTTTCATGTAAATTAGAACCGAGGTACGTGATCCTTTCAACTTTTTCTAGTGGTATTCCTTCCAAATTTATGGGTGGTAAATTAATGGGTTGTTTCCTGATGACCATGATCTTGGTTTTTGAGGCCGTATTTTTCAGATATTTCTGTGACTCTGTTGTTGAGGAGCTGAAAGTCTTCATGCTTACTGGCAAGCAGAACTGTATCATCAGCATATCTTAAATTGTTGATCCGAACACCATTTACTTTGAGGCCAGCATCAATGTTTTCCAGTGCTTCGTTGAAAATTGACTCAGAGTAGATATTAAACAACAGTGGAGACAGAATACAGCCCTGTCTGACCCCTGTTCGTATTTCTGCATCATCTGAGTATTTTCGGCCTAGTCTCACATTTGCTATCTGATGCCAATATTAATTCTTTATGATTTGGATGTCTTTGTCATCTAGTCTCACTTGTTTCAGGATTTGTAATAGTTTGCTGTGTCTTATTTTATCAAATGCTTTTTCAAAATCAATGAAGCAGATATAAACACTGTGATTGACATCTCTACAATGCTGTACAAGAACTTGAACGCTGAATAGGGCATCTCATGTATCAAGATTGTTTCTGAAACCAAACTGTGCATTACTTAGACCAGCGGTTCCCAACCTGGGGGTCGGGATCCCTTTGGGGGTCGAATGACCATTTCCCAGGGGTAACCCCGGCATCCTCAGCTCCCCCCCACTGCCACAAGCTTGGCCATATCGGCTCAACTCGCCCGACCCCTCTGATTGGTTTGCCTCCTGAAACTTTGGAATCCTGGGAGAGAGCTACTAAACAGGGATTACTTTGCTGGAAGCTTATCTGATTTCTAGTTTTTCGACACTGCAGGCCACAATTTCTCAACCTCAACAACTTGAATATACCTGGACTTCAACTCCCAGAATTCCCTAGCCAGCTTTGCTTTGAATTATGGGAATTAAAGTCCAGGCACCTTAAAAGTTGCTGAGATTGAGAAATATTGCTGTATACTTGTTGGTTATCAAGTCTAAATACAGAAGTAGACTTGTTGTGGAAGATGATATTCCTTGTGCTCTTGCAAAGACTGGCCTGAGAATTTCTGATCTGGCATAATTACATATTGTTTTTGTGATTAATCGCTATGCTTTAATTATGTTCAATTTGTAACAATGAAAATACATCCTGCATATTAGATATTTACATTACGATTCATAACAGTAGCAAAATTACAGTTATGAAGTAGCAACGAACATAATTTTATGGTTGGGGGTCACCACAACATGAGGAACTATATTAAGGGGTCGCGGCATTAGAAACGTTGGGAACCACTGACTTAGACGCTCCTCAATTTTGTTGTATATTCTTGTGTGAATTATTCTCAGGAATATTTTCAGGGCATGACTCATTAAGCTTATTGTTCTGTATTCGGTACACTTCTTTGCATTTATTTTTTGGAGGATTTTCACAAAGGTTGACTTTAGCCAATCATTTGATATCTTTCCTGTTTCATATATTTGATTTAAGAGCTACAGTAAAAATTTCTTCCCATTGTCTTCCAGCAACTTTAAAATTTCTAGTGGGATATCATCAGGTCCTGTGGCTTTTCTTGTTTTTGCTATTTTTATTGCATGTTCAACCTCCTCCATAGTGATGTTTGGTCCAGTTGTTATTCTTCACATATCAATATCATTCCTAGTGTCTTCAAAAAGTTATTCAATATATTCCTTCCATCTTTTTAGTTTTTCATCCTTATCCAAGATAATTTTCCCCTCCTTGTCAACTAAGTTGTTGGGTTTTTTTGGTAGAGTTTGGGTTTTTTTGAGGGGAGGGGGGTTTGCTGCTTCTTTCACTTTTTTGGTATAAATTGAAATTATCATGCTTACGTTCCATCTCTTCTATTTCTTTGCATCTCTTTGCAAACCACTTTTCTTTTGCCAGTTGAAATTTTCTTCTAATTCTTTTCTTTCCCTTATGTATACAGACTTATTATTCTGTTGAAAGAGTGCTATACCTATTGTTTGAAAGGTGCACTGAGTTTAATGCTGTCTTGGGAGTGTACTAGTCCTGAAAGTTGATTTAATCCAGAAAAGACAACTGAGTTCTGCCAGCTTGCATTGCAGGTTCTGTTGCTTCTCCTAACAGCAGGTTTTGCATGACTCTGCATCTGAACTGCATTCAGTTCCAAACCTATAAGATGCCTTCTGTAGATATTTTTTATTTTATTTATTTAGTGCTCTTATATGCTGCCCTACTCCCTGGGGACTCAGGGCAGCGTACAACATTTTAAAGAATAGCTAAACAATATACTTTAAAACAATTTAAAATACATTTAGAAGGAACAAGCAAAGCATACATGCGTGGGGGGGACCAGAATGAAAATCGTCTCAATACCCCGCCTGCAGGAGGAGCCATGATTTCATGGCTTTTCGGAAGGCCAGCAAGGTGGGGACAATTCGTATCTGGGGGGAGTTGGTTCCAGAGAGCAGGGGCCCCAACAGAGAAGGCTCTCCCCCTAGGACCTGCCAGCCGACATTGTTTGGTTGACGGGACCTGGAGGAGACCCACTCTGTGGGACCTAACTGGTCGAAGGGAAGTATGAGGTAGGATGCGGTCCCAGAGATAACCTGGTCCTAAGCCATGTAGGCTTTAAAGATGATGATCAACACCTTGAATTGTACCCAGAGACCAATCGGCAGCCAATGCAGCTGGCAGAATATAGGTGTTATGTGGGTGAACCTTGACACACCCACCACAGCACGTGCAGCCACATTTTGCACCAGTTGAAGTCTCCAAATACTCTTCAAGGGTAGCCCCATGTAGAGCGCATTGCAGTAGTAGTGACAGATATGAACTGTTGAAAATACCTTTGTAAGAACATATTCTTAGCAAGCTGAGTTGACCATGAGTGGCAATGGGAGGAGGAATCAGGTGGATAACAGTGACCCAATGAACCAGAATTTTTATATTAGAAATTGTTTATAAATTTGACAAATAAATATCGACTTACCAAATCTCAAAGATATTATGGCCAACATTTCTAGTAGGAAGATGAATTTATCAAAAGCATCCTAAAGTCATGCTGTAATTTACATTGCCTTTTTCTTTGTCTTGTTTTTGGAATGTAGTAGATCACAGTATATAATCTGTGTTGCTGCTTTTGCTCAGGGCTGCTCAACATGCTGCCAATGCTTGCTGGGAGTTCGATGTGCATTGTAGACGTTTGCATGCTTAATACATTTATGTTGTACTTTAAAAGTAATTTGGTTGCTTTGGGTGAGCCAGATTTGGTCACAGCAATAAACAATTACTTTGTGTTGAACTTTGTTTTCCTTCCTTTCCAGCCACAGGCTATATCTGGATGTTGCCAGCTCTAAGAACAGAAATGGACTTGCTGCCAACCCAATCATTCCCTTGCAGCATTAGCTATGGAGAGAGCTTTCTAGTTAGCTATAGTTCCCTCTCTTTCTATCTTCTGTGGCTAGCTGGGTTACTTTTAGAAACAGGCTTGGCATGTTTTGAGTTAGAGACATAATCAGATTTAGTCCAGCTGACAGGTGACAGGCTGGAGCATCTCTGCTGCTTTCCTTAATTTGTGAGTGATGTAAGGACAGCACCACTGCCTCATAACAGGCAGAAGAGGACTTAGCATTTTAGGCCAGACAGGTTCCCCCCGCCCTGCCAGCTCAGGATCTGGAAGCTAGCATGTTAAAGTTAGCATGTAAAAAAAGGCATTTTACTTATTTTTAAAGATAAGCCGGATATGCCCAACCACATTTCAGGAAAATGAAGGAAGGAAATAACTATCCCTCATTGGAACAACAGGTATAAACATAGGGCGCTTATGCAAAGGTAGTGCGAATCTTAACTTTTATGAACAGAACACAAGATGCTTTCTGATGCACAGTTTAAATACTGCAGAATTAACAATAAATTGATCAAGTCCTAGCAAAAGGCTAGGGGAAAAAATCCACTTCACATTTTGAAGATAACACTTAACGTCATTATCTGGATTTCTATGTATGATTCATTTTAGAAATGATTGCCAAGATAGTTCCCAAAGGACTAAACTGCTGATGATCCCTAGCTATCAAATTCTGCTTAAGTTTAAGCATCAAAACATTCCATTAGTAAAATTTGATGTTTGAAATTTGTTTCCATTTGAAGTTGCTCCTGAGAGATTTGCCAGAGGCCAGATACTAAGCTGCATGACATGCATTTCTTTTACTCATATGGACTAGCTTCATGTTAAATCACTGTTAAATTAAGAATATAAATCCACACAGAGATTGATCACCTGCTGTGGTTTACATCAGATGATGGATAACTCGCACTGTCATGGTGCCCCTTGCAGTATATAGATAATATGTAATAATATCAGCTACTCTGTATAAACATATTGCAGAATAGAATAGAATAGAATAGAATAGAATAGAATAGAATAGAATAGAATAGAATAGAATAGAATAGAATAGAATAGAATTCTTTATTGGCCAAGTGTGATTGGACACACAAGGAATTTGTCTTTGGTGCATATGCTCTCAGTGTACATAAAAGAAAAGATACATTTGTCAAGAATTATGAGGTACAACAATTAATGATTGTCCTAGGGTACAAATAAGCAATCAGAAAACAATCAATATTGATATAAATCATAAGGATACAAGCAACAAGTTATAAGTGGGAGGAGATGGGTGATAGGAACAATGAGAAGACTAATAGTAATGCAGCCTTAGTGAATAGTTAGACGGTGAGGGACTTATTTGTTTAGCAGAGTGATGGTGTTCGGGAAAAAACTGTTCTTGTGTCTAGTTGTCTTGGTGTGCAGTGCTCTATGGTGTCGTTTTGAGGGTAGGAGTTGAAACAATTTATGTCTAGGATGCGAGGGGTCAGTAAATATTTTCACGGCCCTCTTTTTGACTCGTGCAGTATACAGGTCCTCAATGGAAGGCAGGTTGGCAGTAATTGTTTTTTCTGCAGTCCTGATTATCCTCTGAAGTCTGTGTCTGTCTTGTTGGGTTGCAGAACCAAACCAGACAGTTATTGAGGTGCAGTTGACAGACTCGATAATTCCTCTGTAAAGTCTGAATAGTAAAGACTTTAATATCTGCTTCTGCTTTTTATATGTATGCAAATATTTAATTATTTTAGTAGTATTTCTTGGTTTCAGGCAGTACATAGCTTTTCCTTTCTGGACCCCCCCTCCTTGCTTTTCAGTTTCTTATGATTGAGCACAGACTAAAGTGAAATTCCCATTACACTTGCAATTAAGCTTGCAGTCCAGTAAATGCTTGGGGATAAGCTCCACTCAAAGCAGCATGCACCACTTTTAAAATCGCATAGAATGCTTCACAGACATAAGCTTTCTTGAGACAATGTATTTGTGTTTTGCATAGAAATAATCATTATCAAGCAAAGGCAAATTCCCTGCTATAAACTATCGATATACAGTTGATCTCGTTGATAAATCTACTCATACAGTTCCATGACAATGTACCTTTTCCACCACTAGTTTTTGAACTAGATAGACAAGTTTAGTTTTCTACAGCTGCCTACTGAGCTAATATACATATGCTAATTTTGATTACCTATTTGTTTATGCTTGAGTTTGTTTAAGTAAAAAAGGGAATGGGAAATTTGAGTAGCTACAATGATGAAAATTTATCATCTAGTTTGCCGCTGTTCTGCCTCCTATTGACATCCTTTAATGAAGCTTAAAGAAGCCTTATTGAGGGTAACTGTTCAAGAATGGGGGTGGGGAGGGAAATCCACCATTCTGTTTGTTTAACAGAAACATCCTGGAATTTGCTCTCAATGCAATGTTTAAAAATGTAGACATCCTCCTTTACAATATAATACAAAATGCTTATTGCTTTTTGTCTGACCAGTAGTCCATTGCAATTCCTCCTGAGTGCCAAATCAAGAGAGTGAAGCTCTTTCAGCAGTTTAACAGTATACTTCAGAAACCAGGAAATCTTTTAGAGAACAATATCTCCTCTGTATTGCTTTCTTTCTTTTTTCTCAGAGAGATGTTGTTCAGCACCTGCAAGTGTGCTGGGAATCATCTCAATGGGAGAATCTGTCTATGCTCCAAAATAGCTAATGGGCTGTTTGTTTCTTGGCCAAAGGAAAGAGCAGCAATGTCTGAGCAATTTTAGGATTAAGGATACAGATGTTAGACAACAGCGATAATTTTAATATGGCCTTTTAATATGGCCTTTTAATATTGAAAGGCCATCGTTATCTCAAGATTTGAAAAATCATTAAGTTTCAGAAGAGGACAAAAGAAAGTTAACTTTTGAAACAGTTTAAAATGTCCCTGAAAGAAAAACAAAAAAGATTGCTCGGCGTCAGAATTTTTTTAAAAAAATTAGGACAAGTGAGTTTTGTTTTCCTTTTGTTTTGTTCTTTGGCTCTTTACCAATTAGAGTTCAAGAAAATGTAAATAATTGTTAAAGGATTATGCTGTATTTTAGACAATAATCTAGAAAATTTGACAATCTAGTGAGGGATAATGATTGGGATCCTAGTTAAATGATGGATTATCCTGTTTTAATAGTTTCTTAATTATGTTCACGGAAAGGAATGAGATTGTGGCTTAGATAAATTTCTTTAGTTAAATAAAAAAAATTAGGATTAAAAATATGCAACACATTTAAGATTTGCATTATGAAAAGGCTGTTATTCCAGTTCACTAAAAAAATATTTACATAGAATATGCAGTTTGTATCCTAGTGATCTATTCAATACAGCAGGGGTTCCCAAACTGTGGACTGTGGCCCACTAGTAGGCCGTGATGGGATTGCAACCAGGCCGTGGAAATGGCTGGTGAGCACACGTGTCCATTTGTGTGAGTGGAAGGCACACATACACGCCACTTGTGCAAATGAATCATGGGTGCACACTTGCTGGCAACTCACACAGAACCATCCCCTCTCCCCCCCCACAGGTCTGCAAAACCGGAAACATTGGGGAACTCTGCAATACATATACATATAAAGAAATATAATTTCTTTATTTATTCAATTTATGTAATATAATTCATGACAGGTGACCATCTGGCTTCTGCTTACATATATCTGGAAAAAAAGACTTTTGTCTCTTTAGACACACTGGCTATTGTTGACTAACTCATTAGAATTTTCTTAATGTTCTTTTAATATTTAGCTGAATTTGTATTGTGTGCTAGTTGTGCCCTTTTCTAGATCCTGACTCCCTGTGCTCAATCACTCAGGCCTGGTTATCTCACATTGAACTATTGCAATGTGCTCCACCTGGGGCTACCCTTGAAGAGTATTTGGAAACTATAGCTGGCACAGAGTGCAGCTATGTGGACAGTTCTAGGGGCACCCAGGTGAAATGCTCCCGGTTCGCTTTTACCTGTCTGTCGTCGGTGAGCCGATCGCGCAAGTAGCGTGGCGCTCCGCCCACCCATTCTGTGCATGCGCAGAGGGTAAAAGAACTCAAATGGCAGTGTCCCGGTAGGTGGGCGGAGCACCGCGCTGCCTGCGCGAACGGCTTACCAATGACAGGCAGGTAAAAGCGAACCGGGAGCATTTCACCCCTGCACCCAGGGATGTAACTTCTCTGTTGAGCTACACTGGTTGCCAGTTTGGTTCTGAGTTCAATTCAAGGTTTTGGTTATCACCTTTAAAAACCTTCATCGCATGGATCCAGGGTACTGAGAAAAAACCTCATCTTAATAGGATTGATGGCGGAGGAACATAGTTGAGATTTTTTTTATTTAGTTATCAGAAAGATTTAAAGTAGATAAAAGTATGTATGGTATTGAATATTCTAAGAATGGTTTTGAAACAGAATTGTATACAAGTGCTGAACATGTGATTGCTAAAATGTATAAACTTTTGTTGAAATTTAAAATTTCAAGACAATGAATTATAATAAAATGGGCTAAAATTCTGTTTATAATATACAGATGGAACAATGAGAAAATATGTGATAAAGGACTGAAATTTGCACTATATTATTCTCCTAAAGAAAAATTTTATGAACTAATGTATCAAAATTATCTAGTATGTATAAAGGCACTTCAGTTTAATGTTGTAATGTGAACAAGAAGGGTCATTTGTCTCATGATTGATGGATGTAGAAAAAAGTAGAAAATTTTGGGTTCATTCACTGATTCAGAGGATTTTAAAGATTAACATGCAACTGAAACCAAAACGTTTCCTCTAATTAGTTAGAAAACAACTGATGGAACCTTGTTTTTAATATATAATAGCTGTAGAAAGATTATTGTACACATAAAAATGGAAAAAATCGGCAATATCTATGACAGAGAAATGGTTGGTAAAGATGACAAAACTGACTTGCCCGTTTAGAGAAAAGAAACATAGAGAAAATCTATGTTTATTGATGGCTAGAAACGTACAGACTTATGCTTTCAATAGATTATAAAAAGAAGACTCATAATGTAGAGGAAGATATTAATTTAAAACTTTACTTATAGCTGCTGTAAATAATATTATTTCTTTCTTTTCTCTTCTTTTCTATTTTTCTATTACTCTTTTTCTTTTTGCACATTAGGTTTTCCTTTCCTTTTTTCCTTTTTCCTTTTTCTCTTTTTAGCCTCTATTTTAGTTTGTATGAGGGTGAGTCAAAAAGTAAATCCATTTTCTTTATTTCAGGTGAAGTTTTTGATAAAAATACCTGAAATTTTTCCCAGTTATAAATGATTATATCATTTACGTTCTGAAATATTTTCTTACTTTTCAGGTTTGCAGACTCGCAAGGAAAATTCAAAATGGCTGCTCCCTTAGAGTTGCATCAAAAACAAAGAGCAGTGATTGAATTCCTTGTTGCTGAGGGGGAAACCCCTGTGAACATTCACAGATGATTACAAAATGTGTTTGAGGACAATACTTTAGATTATAGAGGGTTTGAAAGAGAGTTTGAGAGGCTAACATTATTCCAGTGACGAGGAAGTGAAAACTGCAGTGAAGAAGTGGCTCAAAGAACAGTCAACAAAATTTTACGAGGCAGGGATACATGCTCTCATTCGAAGGTGGAACATTGCTATTGAGAGAAACGGTCACTGTGTTGAGAAATAGGGATGTGATCCACAGAGGACCAGCTTCATTTTGATGTATGCTACATGTTCCTGTGTTGGTAATTATACCTGTCCTAAAGAAAATGGCATTACGTTTTGACTCACCCTCGTATTAGTTTCATTCTTTTTTGTGTATGTCCCTTTGTGTGTATTCTACTACAATATGAGTGTTTCCCTGATGCTATTGCTAAGTATCAGTTATTCCTAACACCCCTAGAGTTAATCAATGGCTTTAATTAAAAAGATTTGGCAGCTAGCAGAATGTTGAACTTATACCTGAGTCCCCAAATCCTCAAATTGGGGATGTGTGCCAAGTAGACTGATTTCACGCCATATCATGTTCTTCCATGCATAGTGATCTTTGTGACAACTCCTTATTGAATTATTCCATTTTTGTTAGTAACACATTTTCTCCTCGTTCTCCTTTCCTAAATTTATATCATAGAGTATAACTCATTTATTTATTACATTTATTCTTAAACCTATGTTGATAGGAAATTAATTTTATAACTGTGTGAGGATATGTCAATCCTATAAGGCAGACCAGAAGAAGTGGTACATATGGCCAGTCTTTAAAATTCTGGGCACTGCAGCATCCTTTCAGTCACATGATTGTAATCTAGGAGCTAAGCAATGGGGTCACACACATGGTTGACGTGTCCTGTGTCATGTGATTGTCGTTTGTTACCTTCCCTGCTGGCTTCCCACATACAGTCATTGGGGAAGCTAGCAGGGAATGTTGCAAGTTGCTCTAGCAAGACAGTCACATTCTCACAGCTTTTCCCCTTGATCAGCCCAATATGGAATACAGGTAGTCCTTCATTTAGTGACTGTTTGAAGTTCAACAGCACTGAACAAAGTGACTTATGACCATTTTTCACACTTGTGATCATTGCAGCATTTCCATGGGATTCAGATGTTTGACAACTGGTTCATATTTATGATGGTTGCAGTGCCCCCTTTTGTAACCTTCTGACAAGCAAAGTCAACAGGCAAGCCAGATTCACTTAACAACAGTGTTATTAATTTAACAACTGCAGTGATTCACTTAACAACTGTGGCAAGACAAGTCATAAGATCGGGCAAAACTCAGTTAACAAATTTCTCACTTAGCAAATTTGTGAGAAATAAATGTTGGGCTCAATTGTGATCGTAAGTCGAAGGCTGTCTGAATGAGATCTGAGGGGTCTTGTATTTCAAAGTGCACCCAAGTGTGCCTCCAGCGCCCCCCTGCATATTGTGGCCACCTGCATACTTAATGCACCTGGCAGCAGCCACCCCTGACTTCACTATGCTTGCATCGTATTGGACTTCCGTTCACTCTTGTGTACTCTCCTCTACCTGGTAGCAGCCACCTCTGGCCCTGCTGCAGTCATGATGGCTACCCATGCACCCTCATGCACCTGGCAGCAGGCACCTACTACCTGCCTAGCCTGCTTTCATTGCACCTGTGACTTGCAACTTCCTGTAAGCTTCCCTTCTGACTGAGGCTGGCAGGAGGTTGTGAGAAGAACCTTGCTTTATGACCCCTGATCCTCCCTGAATGATGACAATGGGGAATGCTGGGATTACTTTATGACTGATCAATTAGCAATGGAAATCCCAATCCCAATTACCCTTGTAAATCAAGGAATACTTGTACCATGTATCCTTTAATATAATCTTTAAAAGCCTTTTGTAATCAAGTAATTCAGAACCCTGGTAAGAGTAATCTTCTCCTTTTCTGATAGGAAGATAAAAAGAGAGAAAGGAGATACCAGACAAGCCCTGCCTTCTTTTTACTCTGCATTACCCACAGGAACAGGAACAAAGATGATATAGGAAATAATGAAATGAGTATCAATCCATTCATTTTTTAACAGTAACATTAATTCCAATTAAATTGATTTATTTAGCTGAAGCTAAAAGTTTTTCTTAAAAAGAACAACTATATTGGGCTTATACTCACTGTCCTTTCTATCATGCCATTAACTGAGATATACAGTATCTGTAGCTCTTTTGAATAATGGCTTATTAAACCACATTTTTTCAATGAACAGGAATTATGTTTGCAAAGATGCATTTTATTATTGCGTTATGTTTTATGCTTTTGGAAACTTTAATCAGTTCAATAACTGTGGCTGTTTAGCATTAGTGAACGAGTGCAAAATTTTCAGCCTTTTATTTGATTAAGAATATTACTTTGTCTCCTTTCTGTCTACTTTAGCAAAATATTCTGAATATCAGGTTCTTATTTATTTGTTTATACTATGCTTGACTTTAGGCATTCTCTATGATATGAGAATATAAACAAACACCACTTCAAATTATTAAGGGAAGAAAGAGAAAGGAAACTAAGTTTTATAACATTTTCTGGAAAATTAGAATTAGATAATAGAATTACTGATATCAAACAAAGTGCAGATGTAAGCGTTCAGAGTCCCATGTGGACATCTGAAAATAAAGGAAATGTCTGCCAATAATGAGCATAGGACTTTGTAACAGTGATATTTCAGACATAGCTAAGTCTGTCTTTTGCTTTCTACTCTTGTGATATATGAGGCAGTTATATGCAGTTTTATTAGTTTTGCTTACAATATCTGTTCACAGTTGCCATGAAAGGGCCCAAAGAACTCTCTGCTGGTTACATAGCACAATCCTTTCTTTACAAGTGAAGACCATACAGCAATAAAAATATAAACAGTTTAGGAAGTTAAAATTCTTTGGGAATGGAATAGCTGATGCTGTTTTATGTATCTAAAAGAATAAAGGGAATAGGGACTTGATTTCTGTTTCTCTTGACATGTTGAAAACCCAATATTCTGCTAGTGCTAATAAATAAATATAGTTCTTTTTTAAAATAAAATATTTATCTCACAAGATCTAAGTAGTACAAAATGTTTATCATTTGGCAATCACAAACAGATCTTACTTATTTATTTATGGGCTGTGGTAAAGGCATACATTTACTTCTGTGCTGTGTGTTTGATGATGGTGCTAATTTGCTAATTTTATTATTTGTATCTTTATGATCTTCTTTTGTATTATACAGTATACTATACACCATGAGAAATATCTTGCTGAAAAAAAGGCTGAAATTTTCTATGAGAAATTGTGTTTTACCTCTTTGGAAGGAATATTTACACATATTCAGCATAGTGCTGCATTAATGTTCAACTGAGATTTAATTGCACCAAAACAGGCTGCTTAGTGCTGCCATTATTACTACTGTATCTTTGAATCATATAGTTGGGAGGTCTATTTGGGGCACTGAATCTAATCTTGTTCAGTAGAAGAACCAATTAAAGGATCCCAAGAGATGATTTCCTAGCATTCACTTGACTATATCCAATGAAGGGAACACACCACCTCTCTAGGAAATGAGCTGCTGTTATTATTAGGAATCAGCCTCCCTACAATATAAAACCATTATTTTTTGGATTTAGACATTTCAAGTTTGGTATCATATATCTCCTTTGTTGGCCATCTTTCCATGGATCTTAATTTCCAGTCCCTGTTCAAATAATTTCTCTAAATGATTCATAAATGGCCTAGAATGAGGTACAGAATTCAAAATGGGTTCTTTTATGAAATGTAAAACTTGCCTTAGGAATGGGGGAAGCTTGAAACAGTTATTACGAAACAAGTCCTAGCATTACATCAGTGGTGGGATTCAATTTTTTTTACTACTGGTTCTGTGGGCATGGCTTAGTGGGCATGGCTTGGCGGTCATGTGACTGGGTGGGCATGGCCAACTTGATCTCACCCTTAGGAAATTTCTCCTTAGTCCAACTCACAATAAAATTGCACAATAAAATAGGTCTGTTCCTATATTTAGAATAGAATAGAATAACAGAGTTGGAAAGGACCTTGGAGGTCTTCTAGTCCAACCCCCTGCTTAGGCAGGAAACCCTACACCACTTCAGACAAATGATTATCCAATCTCTTCTTAAAAACTTCCAGTGTTGGAGCATTTACAACTTCTGGAGTCAAGTTGTTCCACTGATTAATTGTTCTGTCAGGAAATTTGATGGGCTCCTACAAAAATGAGGGAATCAATCTATTTTCCAAAGCACCAAAAGGCACAACAAGAAACAATGGTTGGAAACTAACCGAAGAGAGAAGCAATCTAGGACTAAGGAGAAATTTCCTAAGGGTGAGACAAATCAACCAGTGGAATAGCTTGCCTTCAGAAGTTGTGGGTGCTCCATCACTAGAGGCTTTCAAAAAGAGTGAGGGAAGTACACCCCAAAAGGACAGTGCCAGGAACCAGTAAAACAATGCAGAAAACTTAAAACAGCCATTCCCCTTTAAAAAAAAGTAAACCCAAAGAAAACGCAGCAGCTGAGAGGGAAACTAAGAGCAGCTGCTCAGGCTAATTGAAAGCCTGGGCATGCTGCCAAAAGCCATTAACCCTTCCAATTCTATTATTCTATGTGCTCTATGTTCTAAATTGGGTGCTTCACAGCAGAAACAATACAGCTGGCTGGACCACACATGCAATAAATTCACAGCCTGTATGATCAATGCATCATTGTCCCCTCCTATATCTCCCCCCCAGGAAGAAACAAGAAGTAGCCAACACTGCAGCAGCTATAAAAGGTCTTGGGAAACTCCAGGGAGTATCAGCTGATCACAGAAGTGCTACTTAATACATTTTATAATGAAAATGTTTGTAATCTTGTCCTTCTTTCTGAAGGGAAGAGGTTAATCCCATCCCTAGATGGGTGATTGATGGGTTTCCCTGCCCTAATCCTGTCCGTTTCTGTTGTTTATTGACTTGATTCAGCATGTATAGGCTGCATTCCAGCTGCAACTGTTAAGTGGAGCTATTAACTTAAGGGAGTGCACTTTATTTTTAACCCGTTCTCCAAACTGTGTAAGCAATTAACTAACGGTATGGGCGAACTGGTGAGAACCAACTGAACCCAAACCTCCAAAACTTTAACATTAGACTGTCTACAGTAGACCTCTCCCCATTTCTAAGAGGTCTGTAAGGGGCGTGCTTAAGCGCTCCACTGTGCCTACCGTCTCTTTCTTACTGTCCTATTGTCATCTATTATCGGTACTTTTTACTTATGTTATGTTTATACAAACAACTACTATCCTGTACATGTTTGACAAATAAATAAATAAATAAATAAATACAAATAAATAAAAATCCCACCTGTGCATTACATACAACCTGTCTATCCTCTTCTTTTGTGATCCAAATCTCTATTTCTTACATTTATCCTTTTTGTATTTCAGATCTTTACTAAACTTTGTAGACATAGTACCATCTTCTACTGCCCTGCCTTCAAGGAAAATATTTTCAATTGATGTTTTAAAATCTATTTTAAGAAATCCAACCCATCTTGACCTTTTTTCCCCATTAGGTTTCTACTATCATGAAAATCTACTTATTATGGTTCTCGGGTTACTTAAATATATGTTTTGCTTTCTTTAACAGGAAGAATTCTAGTATTACATGGTTATTTCACAAATGCTTCATCTATTTCTATTTTTGCAACTATATTTTCTATGTAATTAATACCAGTGAGGATTGGTGATTCCCTTGTACTTTTTTTTAATTTTCTAAAGGACAATATTTTCAGTAATGCAAGAGATGAATTTCCTGGAAAGACTATGCTTGACAGATCTTGTCTCACAGCAGATGTCTGACAAATTCATTAGGATTTCATGATCTTGAAACACCTGAAATTTGCTTTTGGAAAATATCCTTCATACCTTTTTGGTTGGGAGCATGCTAGTAGGTACTCAGCATCATTGCCATTATTTTCTCTCTCCATTATTTTATCCTAACTGCTTTCTACACTCCTACTAAGTTTATCCATTTGGACTTCTGAAAAGGAATATATATATGCTTAACATCTAGTGCAATTTCTGTTTGCTTTTAACTAAGTCTGTTCCTTTTGAACAATTTTTCAATTGCTGTATTCCTTTTGTGTGAGATGTTCCCCAACAATGCCTATTAAATAATATTTGACCATCTACCCTATCTATTTAATGTTTCTTTCTTGTACTTCTATACTAATAGTGTATAAACAGTGAAGCCAGTGAATATTGTAAGCCATGTTATTTCTGTCATTTTTAATTGCTTAAAAGGCCTTATTTCAGCAGCACTTCATTTTTATAGATCACATGTGTATAGGAACTGTACACTTGCTTAAATGGCTCTGTTAAACTATGTGGCCATTACTGCAGGATTTTCATTTTTATAATCCACCACATATAGTTTAAAATTTTCTGAATTGTATCATGTTTTGATCAAATACATTTTACTGGTTTTTGTGAAGTACAACCCATCATGTTACAGCAGTCTACCATCTTGATAAGTTAGAACCTTAATCTGTTCTGTCTTCTGTATCATAGTAAACATTCTGCATTTTTCAAAAAGATCAGTCTCATCTACCACATTATAAAATTAAACAACCTTTTCTTTTTTTTGACTCAGTCCCTATCAACAAAGCATACATGGCTCTGGAAAAAAGTGATAAATTAAACATTCCAAATAATGAATCTCTGCTGCTGTTTAAATATGAAAAAAGAGACGTATGTATTGCTCAAAATGGGTAAAAGTGATGGGATCTCTCTAATAACTGCCTTTGGAATTCAGAATTTGGTAACGAAGATATATAGTGACTTTTATGCTAGTTAAATCACAGAAATAAGACTTTTCTCAATAAGGAACTCATGGCCACTTATCATAATTTCTCTAGTGGAACCCGCATGATTAGGGTGGTGAAATCCAAATTAAGTTTTTAAAATTTTTAACAGGATTATGAAATTTAATTTAGCTTGCTTTTTACATATAAGATGCATCTGTTAGTTGATGGGTTTCTATTCTATTTTTTCCCCCATTGACAGCAGGTCATTTAATCAGACATCTCTTTGTGTGAAGCCTAAACTGGGGGGAAAAAAAGGAGAAGGAAAAGAAATCCATGTTTTAACTAATTGCATAATCTGATCTTTGGCTGGAATGAGAAAATGATTTTGAACTCTCAGTGAGAGATTCAGAGTAGGAATTATATTTTGTATGCCTGCAGAACAATTGCAAAGAACAGTCAGTCACTGAAATTGTAAGATAAGAAGATTATTTATTATTTTTATAAGAGAACAACCATTCTCCCATTTACATGAAGAATTTTTATTCTTATTGGTTCTAACTATAAAGATGAGTACTTGAGATATTTTTCCCCTTCTGACTCATTTTCTTCTCCCTGTGCAATAACTATAAAGAGAAGACTGCATAGATTACAAGCATGTAGGTAGGATCTATCTTATTATTGGCATTTATAAGTAGTTCTGTACATTTTTATTGGTCAAGAAGTAGCAATTTTTCTTTTAAAAATAAAATGTTTATATACTTACATATCATTAAAGAAATGCCCCAAGAAGTGAACAAAAATAATCAAAGTAAAAATTAAGACTTAATTAAAAAATGATAAAGAACAAAACTGTTCAATAACAATCATAAAAGTATTGATCACACTATAAAAATGACAAGACAAGGAAGGAAAAGAAAGATTATAAGCAGGTTAATGAAAGGAAAGAATGGAAAAGAAAGAAATATTATAAAATGGTCTTTGTGCATTAAAATAGAAGACAAAATGGCTGAAAAAGTTAAGTCCATGAACAATGAGTTTATAGCATCTGTTCAAAAAGGCCTTTCAGTATTAAAGAACTGTACTTCAAAAACTCGAAATTATCCTTACTTCATTTCTTCTTAACACTTTAGCAAAACAAAAACAGCTGTTTGTATTTTTCAAATTCTAGGCTATAGAACTTTCTGCTCTTCCTGTATCTCATTCTTTAAAATTTTGCTTGAGAACCAAGCAATGGAAATGATTCCTTCTGGACTGACATTCCAAATCAGGCTGGATATTTAATTATCCCTACCCCTGTAGATGGCCTTTTCTACAGGTCTATTTTTGTACATTAAACATTAGTTCATCATATATTTTCTTTCATTAGAATTGTATAATATTTATTGGCTAGAGGGCCACTTTGGTTTTATTTGGTATGAGGAATTATTTTGAAGAACGATTCTGAGGCAGAAAAAACCTATTCTGTCTGTTAAGTCCTTTCATCCCTTCTGCCAATGCATATTGAAAAATCCAGTTTAATTTTCTATCATGTTATTGTATTTTCAAATACAGATTTTTGCCCTTCCCATTTTCATTCCACAAAAGTGAATTAAAAATCTGCATAAAATTGTGTACAAATAAAATAAGCTTTTCTTTGTAAACAAATCTTAGCAATGTATGCCGTTTTGTATATGCATCACTACATTAATAACAATAAAAATTTGGAAATATGTAAGAAGACAATAATGTCTTAAAGTTGGTTTATTTTGGAAATACAAATTACCTACAAATACAAATCATATTAAATCTGTCCTGGTTTATAATAAATAGTAAATAATACTTCAATGACATTTTCAGTAAAAATTCTGCCCTGTATCTTATTTGATCAGTATTGAATGCATTTGCATTCCTTCCCACTCTGTTGTAGACTATGAACACCACTGAAAAGAAGTTAGAAATTTCTCACAAAGCACAACAGTATAGTGATAACCTTGCGAGCTAGTGACCGATATTATCTCTCTGCTCATTTCTTTCCTCTTTTTATCTTTTCCCCCCTTACAGATAAGACTTTCTTTCCATGTGCCGATGACAGAATAATATCTCCAGATTGATTGCTTACCCCACACGGACCTGTTGAAATATTTCTACCTTGGAAAGCTGGAGATCAAAAGCATCAGAAAAAGGAAGGGGGGATGGGTGGGATACAAAGCAGAAAAAAAAGCTATCATAAAGAACCTACTCAACTTTCAGTCAGAGCATGAAGACACTTAATTTTTTTCAGACCTGACAGAGCTTTCAATCTAAAATCCAGACATACCTAAATAATAAATAAATAATTAATAATAATAAAAATAAAAAATCATAATGGGTACCTCTTTTATCTTCTGAGGAACTGGTGAATTTTTCTGCAAAAGTTCTGTTAAGCTGTGATGTTTAACACTTGATTACATGTAGCAGAACAGGATTCATGGAGTATTGCTAACTCAGCAGGTACACAGGATTTGGGTAAGTGACTTTTTATAGAAGCCACATAAAATATTACCTCATTTTTTTAATTAATCAAAGATTGTTTCTGAATTTTTTTTTCACTATCATGCAGTTTATATTCAATGTTGGAAGTTATAATGGGCATTGTGAAATAAATTTCTGTCAAAGTTCCAATGGGCAGAATTTTTTGTTTTTCTTGTCAGTTGTTGCTTCTGAAATCTAGTTGGGTAGCAGGTCTTTTTTGTTCAGAGAAGGGCCTTTTTGTGGAAGTCATTTTGAGATGATGATGAAGATATAAACAAAAGTCTGTGAATTAGGGAGAACAGACGTCTGTGTGTCAACAATGCTATCAGTCTAACATGTACCCAAATTAGAAGTGTGAAGGAAGGAACCGTATAATGTGAGATTTTTAATCAAGATTCTACTGTCACTGATGGATATTAATCCAGTAATTGGAAGAATAATAAACCAATTATCATTGAGTTTCTGATATTTTTAAAGGACATTTTAAATGACAGAAAAGATGAATTTGAAATAAACCTCACTGTATTCTGGGAAAATTTTTCATTTTTCTCAAGAAATAAAGTGTACATACAGATTTTACCATATTCATATTACTGTATTTATACAGAAGATTTGATGCTAAATTAAGCACTTCTTTTGAAGTAGGCAAAACATGTTTCAACAACTGTTTCCAGGATCAAAGTATCTCTTAAATCCAAAATGAATACTGATCAAGATTTAAAATAAATAAATTCTATAAAAATAGAATCACCATAAAATTTGGCTTTTTAGTATTGAAAAGTAGACAATGTTTTTATACACTTACTTAATGAAATATCAGAAAACACACCTGACAAAGATACGCATGACTTTTGGGGATTAGATTTGACTATGAAATGCTACAGCTAGATTTTATACGAATGAAGGCAAGTTTTTATATTCCCAATCCTGGGATCATGATTGCCTGTAAAGCAATAATGGGACACATCCTTTACATTCAAACCCAGACAAAACAACTTCACTACTTTTATGTTATTTCAGTTGCTATAACTCAAAGAAGAAAGGCAATGCAATAATACAATACAACAATACAATACAATAATAATAAAATGAATTATAATTGCTATTATTGCTAAACTTGCAACTGCTAATGAAAGATTCATATTTTTGTCTACTTCCTCAAAAATATACAGAATAATTAAGGGCACCATGACAATTACTTTGATCTATGGAAACATTTGCAATTAGTGAATGTTGACCCTATGAATCTTTGCATGTTCTCTGAATAGTATTTATTTTTCTAGTCTGATATTGACTATTTGAGAGACAGTCAACAGTTACAGCTTTTCTTCCACAATACTCTAATCCCAACAATTGTATCAGTCAGACTGAAAGCCATCTGCATGCATTTGATGTTTATCTGTGGGTCATGTCCAAAGGAAACTACACAAAATCTTCAGGCTGCTTCCAATTTAGCAAAGCGGTTTGTTTAGTATGAAATATGCAGAGCATTTAAAAATGTTATTTAATTATGACAGCTGTGAATACAATGACATTTGCTCCTTGTCAGAGTCCACACATGCAGCTGTACCAGTATATGTGCTTCTTAGTAATTGCACAAATATTCCCAAAATATGCACCTTTGGAAAAGGTTAAAGTAAAACCATGAAGAAATGAGAATGGAAATCCTAAACACACCTGAGGGGGATCAGCACCAACTGAATATACTTGTATTTATTATGACTATTCAGTATAGTGTTATTATTTTCTATTGCTCCAATACTGATGTGATTTTAATAAATATACGTAAATAATGTAATGTTTCATAAATCGTATTTTAAAAATTGTTTCTGAACAGAATAATGGAATGATTTTAATGGTATGAACAAATATTTGTGGCTGTTTTGTATTGTTGGTGATGTTAATACTTGAAAGACACTTATAAGGTTTTGGTAGTACTGTAATAAAACTTTTTAAAACAGTACTGTGATAATTTTTTTAATAAATAGGAATAATATCTCAATATCTTATATAATAAATTTTTCATTTTATTATATACTACTTTTTATATTGACATTATATATGTTTTAAAGAGTTAAATATCTTATTTCTACTAACTACTAACTTTTTAGTTTATGTTTTTTATTTATATTGACCAAAATGTTTCCTACCAAATGGGACCAGATACACATAAATAAACAAGCAAACAGATCTTAGAAAGGATTGGCAAGAAAACATGTCTCATAAAGCATGTCTCAACCCACTTTGCCCAAATTTAAGAATGTTAAAAATTTAAGGCATTTTTTTTCAATATTATGGAAATGGAAATATTAACTTCAGGATTGCAACTGGGAATGATTATCTATGGCTCTAGCATTCAGGCTGAATAAATATAAATGTAATGTCAAAATGCCATATATTATAAAGTTAATATAAATACTAATCTGTATATAAAATCTATATATTATTTACATATTTTTTTTATTTTCATCATATGAATAATATTTCAATCTTGGGTTGAGACTTAGATGTGCTTAGAGAAGACGCATGAGAATTTCTGGGAAAAAATGAACTACCGTAACTGATTTCCCATTTCTTACAGTAGAAAAACTCAGGTTGATTGAGATATATTTTAGACAGTAGACATAAACAGTGATTTAGTTTTTTTGATTGGGATGTTTTAATACAATACACTTTAAGAGTTTGGATAAATATCAAATTACATAATGTTATTGTTCTAGTATATTTTCTAACTATCCATTGATACAATAGAATATATTGGATATTTCTTTTCAGTGAAATGAAAACCAACAGATATTAGGAGAAATGTACTCATACCAAATGTAAGATTTTTATTTAATGAATTATTTGGACTGTCTCATTAGAAGGTAAAATCTATATGAACTAGTCTATCATTATAGTTCTGATCTACTATTATTTGATTTTTATTACTGTGTCACTGAATCAGTATTTATTCTTATTGATTGCCTAGACAAGTCCCTGCAGTTTTCTTGACAAGATTTTCAGAAGTGGTTTGCCATTGCCTTTTCCTAGGGCTAAATGAAAATGGCTGGCCCATGGTCATACAGGTGCCTTCCTGACTTAAGAGGGAGTAGATCTACAATTTCCTGGCTTTTAGTTTGGTGCCTTAACCATAAAACACTAAATAGGTTCTCATTATTTGATTAGTGAAGATAAAAACAGATAAAAATGAGCATAGAAGCTTATAATTGATCTAGCAGACATAAAGATATAGGGTGTTTTCATATGTTCTACTTTTTTGTCTGAATCAGGTTATCTGATAAAGCAGAAAGCCTACCTTCTGTATAGTCTACCTAATTTTGCTTAGGCATTTTCCTAACAAACATATTGCTAGTTATCCTTATTAAACAAAACATTAAACAGTTCTAGCTTTTTATTGGTAGCCTTTCCTATATATTTGTTACTATTAACTTATTCTAAATGACCTGAACAGTGATATTTATAAACAGATAACAATTAAATAAAGTGTCACTACTGACAACAATCCATTCATCCTTTATTATAAGCCCGAAGAAAAAAGAATTGCCCAAACATTTTGTCCAGAGCCTTAGAATTAAGTACCCAGTAAGAAAGAAAGGAATTTAAAAGAAAATATTTTTTATTTTGAAAGAAAAGAAATTATAAAATAAAATATTTTGAATGGAATGCAAGAATGAAAACAGATTTCTCTTAGTTAAAGAATTACAAGCCGACATTCGCATTCTATAATAACTACTTTACTTATACTGTGGACTTCTATTCTAAAATCAGACCAAGTATAGCATCCTGTTCTTTTTTTTAATACATTTTTTATTTTATATCCTGTTCTGAAGCCTTCTATTTCAAATACGATCTGCCTAATATTTTCCTAGGTTTTGCAATGGAACTAATATGGCTCCTACTTTTGCTGTCTGTAAAATTGCTGTCGGTGACTGCACAATTCAATGGATATAACTGTGATGCTAACTTACATAGCAGGTTTCCTGGTAAGTATTGACTATTATATTTTAAATGTAGTTTTAAAAAGTTTTTATACCCCTGCTTTGAAAGAATACTTACTTGTAATAAATGCCAACCTTTTTAGTTAAAGAAGCATATGGAGAGTATTCATTAAGTGATTTAATTCCATTGAAGAAACATAACAATATCAGCTCTGCTTCATTCATGTATGGTCCCTAGTAATGAAAATAAAAATAAGAGTTTCATGCAGGGGTGGGTTCCTCCCGGTTCGGACCGGTTCGCCTATTTTACATATTTTATATGAACTTTTATGTCTTCAAACCACACCATTAAATCGATGAAAGCAGGAAAAGCTATTGGTTTTGAATGGTATAGGAAGATGCACATTATAGAATATACATTAATATCCCAAATATGCTTTTTCAAAAGGCAACTGGACTTTCTTTGTTTTTCCTTGAAGACATTTAGCTTCTCATCCAAAAAGCTTCTTCAGTTCTCTTCAGTTCTTGGATGAGAAGCGAAATGTCTTCAAGGAAAACCAAAGAAAGTCCAGTTGCCTTTTGAAAAAGCACCTTTGGGACAACCGGGATCTGGTTGACTGAGAATCTCCATAGACAATATACATTAATGTTTTTGCTCAAGTGCTATCATACTTTTATAAAGAGCTGGGGTGGCGCAGTGGTTAGAATGCAGTATTGCAAGCTTATTCTGTTGACTGCCAAGAGTTCAATACTGACTGGCTCAAGGTTGACTGTTTTCCATCCTTCTGAGGTCAGTAAAATGAGGACTCAGATTGTTGGAGGCAATATGCTGAGTCTGTAAACCACTTAAGGATGCTGTAAACCACTATGAAGCAATATATAAGTCTAAGTGCTATTGCTATAATGATGCTTTTTGAAACAAAACCCCTTTTTTTCAGTATTGATGCCCAATATTAAGAGAAATTCGAGGCCATAAATTATACATTATTACCACTGATAATCTAACCTGCACACTTAAGTTTATAAATGGTTAATAATCATTTGATAAAAATATTACTCTTCAGTGCTGGGAAGAGAGTACAGCCCCATGATTACAATCTGTATTCACTTTCCATCTATAAACTGGCTGTCTATCAGTGTAATGGAAAGTCTGATCAATATAGTGCTGTATTATCAAGGTTTAATGATCTGCTTAAAATTTGTATGAAGTGACTTTCACTATATTTCTGTTTTATTTTTTTAGTTTGCTTTGTTTTTATTTTCCTTTTTACTCTTTCATTTTTATGTATCTTAAAGCACAGATATGTACAAAAAGAATAATTCAGGGGAACAGATATTTGGAGTTTTTTTTAACAGAGACTCAAGTAAAACAAATTAAATGCCGAGTCTTGTTCTTTGACTGTGGAGAAGCAACAATGGAGTAAGAACAAATCGTAAAAGTGACCTCCCTCTTGTACAGTTATTTTGGAACTTCTAAAGCATCCCTTTGTTCATGTTGAGACAGCCATGGGCAACTTTCAAAGCAGCTGTATGAAGCTTGTAAAGATGAAACTAATGATTCTTTATATGTGCACCTGCCCATTGTGAAGCAGCTCTTTCTAGGACTTTGTACAGCTATGTACAATGAAGTTTCTCCTGCTTCAAATTCTCCTTTGTGTTCATTCTTAAAATTCAAAATAGCCTTCCAAGCATGCACAAAATTTTTCAGTACTAAAAAACTTTTAAAATATTTTATTTTGTCAGTTTCTACAGAGCTCTTATCAGATAGTTAATTCTTTTCATTGTGCCAATGAGCTGAAGCAGTTGCCTTCCCCCTTGCTTTTAGAATAAATAGGTTGTGTATATAGTATTATGCCAATGTCATATGGCACCTTCCTCAATCTTTGCTCATTTCTCCTCTTTGAAACAAAAGAAGGCAACACCTCTTCATTTCTAGATGATCTAAATACAGGAAATAGCACTATGCTAAGGCGAATGAAGAAAATAAGTCATGGAAGATTTATTAAGGCTATGTCTTTATATAGAAAATTATTGTTGTTAATAGTTCCACTGGATTCTTGAATAAAAATAAGCATATCACAATAAATAGTTCAAGAATGACTTTCCATGCTTCTGTAGCATTAATATTATACACATTGAGTGTGAAGCATATGCTGATGTATTAATTTAATTTTACCCACAGATTTGAAAGCCAATGTAGACTATTATATGCATGGATGCTTATTTACTATAAATGGTAACAAAAAGTATGTGTATGTTAATTATGAAACAGAATAGATTCAATCTTTTCAAACCATTTTTGAAAATCAATTATAAGTCTTCCCAATACATAGACTCCATTAGAAGGACAATATGTACTCCCATGTCATTTCACAAAATTATTTACCCATGCATAAATAACTAAAATAGGAATACATGGAAAGTTTTTCATAGCTCTGTACGATGTAAGTAAATCCCTTAATAGAAGTACTGTTTGTTTTGGCATTGATTTATAACCATTATTTTTGAGTCACAGAGTTTATATACCTTTCAACCAGATCTATGATTATATATAGAACATTGTAAAAAGCATCGTTCAATAATATTATAAGTAATATTTTTCACTTAAATCTACAATGCTGTGAGCTATTTTCATTATGTTTCCAGAAAAATATAACTGTTTCTCCGTGCTACGTATTTTTATGACTTTAAATTTCATTTTATTCTTATATATTTTTATAAATCTATGTCTATAGATTGTTCCAGTACTATATTTGAAATGAATGAATTAAAATATCTTAATTATCAGTCACAGCAGTTATTTGGCTTTTAGATGTTATGCAGAAAAGACTGTGAGAAAAACAAAACACTTGATTCCAAAAGTTCTCTTCCTTATATTTTAATACAACAAAAAAATGAAGTTTAGTGGTATGTCTAAAATGTTACTGATTGAATAAAAACTATAATAATACTGGTAATAACTTTTGATAATAATGATTATTACTGGTACCTTGGGATTCCCAAATATTTATGAACTCTTCTTGTAACTTTTAAATTATATTGTTCAAAAAAAGAAATAATGATAGCAAACATCATTTGAATTAATAACATATAGCAAAATATCTGAAATCAAAGTTTTGGCTGCTGATTTTGACTTAATCTCTGATATTGAGTCTTTTTTTATGATTGATATGCAAGCTTTCTTTCCACTCTTATATTTCTAACATCTTCCACTCTTATATTTCCAACATCTTATTAGACTTTTGCTATTTCTTTCATAAAAATATCAAATTATAAATACAACACTATAAACACAAACAGGTGGTGTTAATAAGTGGTAATTAATGATGTGTGATTTGTCTGTTGGAATCAATTTTATTACCAAAGGTTGGCTCCTTCCTTCCTTCCTTCCTTCCTTCCTTCCTTCCTTCCTTCCTTCCTTCCTTCCTTCCTTCCTTCCTTCCTTCCTTCCTTCTTTCCTTCCCTCTCTCCCTCCCTCCTTTCTTCCTTCCTCCTTCTGTCCCTCCCTCCCTCCCTCCCCATACCTACCTACCTGCCCACTTACATACATACCTATCTATCTTTTAGTTTTTTCCTTCATTCTAGCCCTTTTGTTAGCAAAGCAAGTAATTATGATAATAGTAATGCCAGTAATGCCAACTGCACATTCTATAATACATTTATTATAACATGAAATGAAGAGTCCTGTGCATAAATTCACAGTTTATAGATAGCAAAATGTAGTGGGGAATTGAGGCCATGCCAATTTATATTAGTCCTCTTCTTAGTTTGTCAGAGCTTCCGTCTGTCTTCATCATGGCTTCTGGGAATGCACCCAAACATACATATAAACTATTTCATACAAAAATAATGATCAGAATTATATCTGCATGGACCTCTTGCTAAAGGAACCCTAAATGCATGGAAATTGAGATAATGACCCCAATCATGAGTGTATCATTACAGGTAATGCTGTATTTACAGTAGATAAATGTCTCAGACATGATCTTATTTCATAGTTTAGTTAAATGTTCATTATATTTCACACTTGGGAAGCAACAATATTAAAAATACATAAGCTAACATATTTTGTTAGAGTCAGTTATGGGGGCAGTGTTTCTTTAAAAATTCATACATGGTTTTTCCAAATCCTGTTCCTTTGCATTGGGAATGCTGATTGAAATCTTATGCAGGGAAAAATATACTGTATATATTCTATCACTAAGTAACAGCCATTCCCTTTTACTTATTTTAATAATAGATTCCTGGATTGATAAAATCCCTTCTGTTCCTGTAGAAACCACTATTAAATTGACACTGTCACTTCTCACCATAATTAGAACATGGTATATTTGTGTTCAACATTCCAGTATCATCAGGTAATTGAAAACATAGTGCTATTATTCATTTTGACATACTGATTAATGTCAATATGTAATCCTTTGGTTTTTAAAAATACTAAATCATAATGATGATCTAATAAATTTCCTGTTTAAAATAATGATCCATATAGTGGTATAACATGAAAAATAATTATAGTATGGAGAAGATTAAATGTTTCTTGTTCAGCAATATTTATCCTAACATGTAAAAGATAAAGATTGTTCTAGCATTGCTAAAACTGGTTCTTAAGACAAATTTAGGTTATAAAAGAAATCATAAATAAGTCTTCAGTTTTTCAATAAGTTTGTCCAGTCATCTTTTCCACAGTAATTCTCACTGTTCATTTCTAAAATGTTTTATTCTGTACATATTTTGCAAATAGCTTAAATATTTTGTTATCCATCAAACAGGTACATGTATGAGCTACAGAAATGATGCATAGAACTGAGTTTGTGTGGGGAAGAAAATATCTATTTTTTTATTGTTCAGCAGAAGTTGGAAAGGATTTTCCTATAATGTCTGTTTAGAAGTGTCTCTTCACTCCAGTCAGGATACTTATTACTTTTACTCTTCTCTTTCCAACTTTGTCCATTTTTCTCTCAAAAGTAGCATGGTACAGTATGCATGCATGGTTGAAAGGTTTGATTTTGTGGACTTTGTTGCAAATGAAGTGGGAGGTGGGGAATTATTGCAAAAGAAATAGGAAGTGGAGTGATTTCTAATTTTTGCTGCTTCCCAGCCCCTCCTCCCTAAATACATTCCATTTCAAATTCTTCTTCCTCACTGCTACACCTCTTGAAGATACCTTCAAAAGGTGGAAATGAAAGAGACATTGCACCAAACTTCCTTAATACTAGAAGATATTAAACAATTTCTGCCTCATCTTATACATTTTTTAATACTTTCCCAAGCCTTCTCTCTGATCGGCTCTAAAATCTGGATTGGTTGATTTCTCTAAACAAGTGTCCCTTGGAACTTGTGTTGGATCATAGAGCAATTTAAACAGAATGCCACATCACTTCCTTTTCTTCTAATTATGATAAAAAGTAAACAATAGTCCAATACTAATGTTATGATAGAAATATTATACTTTCCACAAATTCTATGATATGAAAACTAAGCACTGACTATACGTATTCTGTAACGTAGTCCTTCAGGTAGCCTGGAGAATGGTGTTCTAGATATAGGAATAACTAACTTGTGGTGGTGTAATAGACACCAATGAGTGTAACACAAGTGTTTTACTGATAAGGTGGACATCGTCATAATCATCATTATTTAGAAATGTATTATGGAATCGCTAGAGTTGTGGAATAATTCTACTGACTTGATGGCTGCTTCTTTGTGCCAGGATCATAATGCAGTGTATCTTTTGATTGTTTTAAGATTCTATAAATTCTACATTTCTCCAAGTTTGAATGCTTGCCTGAATTTATCTGCATTTCATTTCATTACACACTTTACCCAATCACCCATTGCTTTAAAATAAGGCTTCTCTGGGGGATGTTCAGCTGGACAGTTTAGTTGTGATTAATCCGCAAAATCTGGACATAGCTGTTGCAAATCCTATATAATATGAGTGTCATGATCTGTTTCAGAGTTGACAATGGGTCTAAACACTATAACTCCTAAGAAATATGAACAATTATTGTTGTTAGGGAACACCTTCTGCTGTGGAAGTTTGAAAAACTTTTTGGAGTGTCTGAACTTGCCATTCGCTTAGGCCATGATTTACTGAAATGTAAAACCAAAATAATTACAAGAATGAGAAAGATTTCCCAGAAAAGAGGATTCCCTGTCAGTTTTAAGAATGGTATGGAAAAAATACTAAAAAAAAGTTCTCTAGCTTTCGAATTATTATTTGGCAGATCTGGTTGTGATCAATTACATTGTAGGATACTGGCTATTAATAACAACAAAAATCTTCACTGATTTCATTTCATGGTGATGATGGGAGAAGTAAAATATGGAGACATTTAGCATGTGAATCTACAGTTTGGCATAATGATAAATATTAACACATTGTTCAAGTATTACATGTGCTTTAGGTCATATGGACAATTCCCATATGCATCAATTATTGTGCATTTTCTACTGTTCCAAAAGTTTTCCATTCCATCATATAATAGTCTCTCCCTGTGAAAGTGATAACATTTAAAAAGAGCATAGGAGAGATATGCATCTGAACAAAATTCAAAGTTTCACTGAAGTTGGTCTAGTACCAGTTTTTTTGAGAAATAATCAGCTTTATCATTTTTTCCTAAGAGATAAAGGACTTTGCAGTTATATTGTTGCATATTGGCTTTAAAAAGTTTTCATCAGTTATGATAGTGAAAAAAGAATCATGCAAGCACAAAGTTAGAGCATACCAAAACAGCAGTAGGAGATTCTCTCTATATTAGAACAAATTTCGGTTCCATAGTTCTGTAAGTTTTGTTGGCATACATAACATAATGTAGACTTTGCCTTTAGCCGATATTTGTGGGATGGCTGTCATCCACCCTGATTTCCATTTGCTTTCTTAGATCAAAATATGACACGAAAACATCAGAGGCAAGTAGTAGGTCTCTGGTATTCCCATGTGTAATCTTTTCTTCTAAGATTTCTGACAATCTGAGATAAGATTGGAAGACCAGGAATCCCGGCAGACTGCATATGTAAGTGGAAACAGCTGGCATTGCAATTTTTATGGCCTTTACCTTGTGGAGATTTGCCAAGAACACATAGCCAAAGAATTTTAATTGTTAAATTGTTAAATTCATGTTTGTTCTAAATGAGATCAGATTGACATAATGCAAGTAGTCAAAACTATGAAAGCTATGCTCACATGAAGTGGTACCATACACTCATGTGTCACCACTAATGTAAACATGTCTTTTAATTCAGTAAGTAACATAATAATTACTTTTTGGAATATTTCAGCAGCTGACAGACATTTCAATACTGAGGTGCAGCAAAAAAATAATAATAGGTATATAACACAACTATAAATCGGATGAATATCCAGTTTATAATAATGCAGCCAGCATTAAGAGCAGATTTAGAGAAGAATTTAGCAGCATATGGATCAGAAATGATGTCATCCACTGTAAGAGTAATGTACCTGTTACACTTGATACCTCTGTTGAGAAATCTTATATCCATGCAGATTCAAATTTTATCTGGTTGTTTAGGGGTAGGTGACTACTCTTGAAAATACCAATAGAATAGAGTAAGCTACTTGGTCATTGCTGTTATGCTCTTCAAAACATCATGATTCTCTTTTCACAAATTGTCAGATATGAAATGGAACATGTCTGTGTGGCAAACTAGTTGGATGAATGGTAGCATTCCTTTTCAATTTCAAGTGACAACTTTATTGGAAAATTCTAAGGAGTAGGTTAAAAGTATGTTAATTTCAGATGATATAGTTGTTGCCATGGATACAGTGATGATTTGTGAGGAAGCATGATTTCACTCTGACATATAGTAGCTGCAATATCAGAGTCAAGCATTGTGTTTATTTTGAACCTTATTTTGAAGAGGGGAGTTAAGCTTTTGTTCAGGCTGTGTTGCTTCCCTGCCCAGGCCCGGATCATCACAGTATGTTTATTTGCTCTTGACATTGTGGAAAACATGTGAAGTGGCTAGGGATGAGCAAGACTCATTTATAGTGATTTAACTTCTCATAGGTATTACAAATAGTACTACCATTGCAAGAGTAAAACCTCTATTGTATATTGTACCAAATCTCTTGGGGTATTTTACTGGATTGAGCTACCACTCTTGGTGAGTGGTAGCTGAGATGAGTGTAAAATGTACCTTTTAACCTTAGCAAAAGGCTATCTATTTATTATTTGCACTTTTATTTCATGGTTTATACCTGTAAAAGCACAGAACAGGTTAATTGATGCAAATATGTACAATAAGCACCCAGACTTTCCCTTTCATTGCATGCAGGTGTAAATTATAGTGTTTAAAACATATATTGCAGGAAAACATGTATTACTGAGCAAGTACAAGCTTACCTTTTTCATAATCTTCAGCCCTTCTGTGTCAGGCAGAATTTTAAAAATCTGAGAAATTTGAGTGGCTGAGGCCAAAGTCTCCAGGAAGGTTATGTGTGACTTGGAGCTGACAGTGGTGAATTCTGAGAGAAGGAGTTTTCTCAGCATCTTTTAAAGATGTAGAGGTTCACCCCCTTTTCAAAAAAATCTTTGCTAGATCCAGCTATACTGGATAAATATTGGTTGCCCATTGGTCTCCGGGTACAATTCAAGGTGTTGATCATCATCTTTAAAGCCCTTCATGGCCTAGGACCAGGCTACCTTCGGGACCGCATTCTGCCTCACACTTCCCTTCGACCGGTTAGGGCCCACAGAGTTGGCCTCCTCCAAGTCCCGTCAGCCAAACAATGCTGGTTGGCGGGCCCTAGGGGGAGAGCCTTCTCTGTGGGGGGCCCCGCGCTCTGGAACCAACTTCCCCCAGAGACCCGAACCATCCCCACCCTGCTGGCCTTCCGGAAAGCCGTCAAGACATGGCTCTTCCTGCAGGTGGGGGGGAAAGACTAAATTACATCTGAATTCCCCCCCCCTTTTGGTATGACTGATTGTGAATAATGTTCTTAACTTTTGTACATTTTTAATTGTTGTTTTTTAAACCATTGTTTTATTGGTGTTCTTATAAAATTGCTGTACGCCGCCCTGAGTCCCTCAGGAGCAGGGCGGCATAGAAGAACAAACAAACAAACAAACAAACAAACAAACAAACAAACAAACAAACAAACAAACAAACAAACAATAAATAAACCTTTGTCCAGTTTCCAAAATTTCCTTCCTAGGGAAGATTGTAGAGAAGGTGGTTGCACAACAGGTTTAGATAATCCAGGAAGAAACAGATTATTTGGATATCTTTCAGTCAAGAAAGTACATTTAGCAGTATTGGGTGCCCTTTTGGTCAATCTCTAGCAGAGCAAGATAGGAGCAGTATCTCCTTGCTTTTGATGTTTCAGTGGCTTTTGATGTTTCAGTGGCATCAGTCATTGTTTACTTTTGGATTGACTTCGGACTTAGGGATTGGGTGGCAGTATGTTGGTTCTGCTTCTTCTTCTGGGGCCGATTCCTGTTACTGTTGATTGTGGGAGAAAGGTTTCATCCTCAGTCCTTGCTTTATGGTGTTCCACAGGTTTTGGTACTTTCTAAACTCTTGCTTAACATCTTCATGAAGCTGTTGTGTGGTGTCATCTGACAGCCCAGCATGAGATACCAAAGGACAAATGGTAACATTTACAGATTTTGATAAAGAATGCTCCCATAAATCCCAGACTAGAATAATGTAAGGAGAATTTAGGAAACAATAATGGATTATAAATTCTAGTTTAATAAATATTGTAGGATAGAAGACAAAGAAACCAAGACGGAGACTTTCAGCCTCTATGACTTGCAGTATACAACGTGAAGAGATATGTGAAGAGGTTTCAGTGAAAAACTATTTTACCAACAGTGCTAATATTATATCTTTTGAAGATAATACATATAATGCTGATATGTAGTGTGTCTGCAGGAGGTCAAATAGTAAGATGCAATCTTTGTCCCTTTCTTATGTGTGTTGTGACATACAGTATGTACATATGTAAGGAGACACTGTGATCTCATGGTCCTTGCTTTGGCATTCTTATGTCCTGTCAGTTTCTGCAGATATTCATGATTGTTGGCTTCTAGGTTCCTCTCTCTGGTCAGGTTCACTTCTGTAAGCAGGTGTCCCTTAAAAGTTATTTAGGCTAAGGGGGCAGATTACAAAGAGCACTGCATTGCTCACCAAGACTGAAAAACAAGATATATCCTCGATTTGGTTTCAAACTACAGATAGAATACAAAGGATAGATCTCTACCAGTAATCGAAATGTTCCAATAAACTTTGTATGGGATACCAGTCATCCCTTAAGTATCCCCTTAAATGCAAGACAACCAGCTGAAATAGGTTTTGCAAAGCAGCAGTTAACCTCACTATAGAGGCTATAGTGAGCTATTAACACTTAGTAATGAAATCAACAACAATAGAGGAGTTGTTTCAATCATGAAAATAAGTGAATTGTAACAAGAGTGAAATGCAAAAAAGAAGACAAAAAAACAACAACAAACAGAATCCTGCTGAAGACTGAAAAAAAGTTTGAATTTTGATACACAACGGATCTTTTACTTTTTTACCTTCTACTAGTGCTAAATCTCATGTTCAATTTTTTTCCCTCCACTACGGAATAAAATTGATTGGTTTAATATCCTTGTTATTGCAAGGGTACATAAATGGATAGAGGTAACTGTCAACCATTGATTGACAATACTAATCCTAACCCATTTGGCAGGAATAATAGCACGATACAGCATGAGGATTTTATTCTGAATGAGACAGAATAAAAGCAGGAAAAAATGAAACTCACTGGCAGGCAAAAAAGATTTTGATGGACAACAAAGGAACAAGAGCCTGAACATAAAATAACAGTTTTCCTTGCATGTATGATCAAGTAGTACTTGATAATTTTAATGGCATGTGACTATTTATGGAAAGAAAAGAAATGATGAAAGTATCTTGCAAAAATCTGCATTATATTACATTATTACACACACACACACACACACACACGTGTGTGTGTGTGTGTGTGTGTGTAAAATTTTTTGGTGATAAAGGAAAATAAAGGGAGACTATTATAGATCTATTTCGAGCTATTTTGCTCTCGTCATATATATATATATATATATATATATATATATATATATATATATATATATATATATATATATATATATATATATATATATATATATATATATATATATATATATATGTAGGATTTTTTGCTGATAAATGAAAATAAAGGGAGACTATTATAGATCTATTTCGAGCTTATTTTGCTCTCGTCAGATAGCCATACCCCTTACTGGGATTTGAACCCGGGCCGGCTGCCTTGCAGTGCAGCAATTTATCCATTAGGCCATAGGCTCTGTTCCCAATCAGCTCTTTCACCAGGAGATATATATATATATATATATATATATATATATATATATATATATATATATATATATATATATATATATATATATATATATATATATATATATATATATATATATATATATATACATACATACATACATACATACATACATACATACATACATACATACATACATACATACATACATATATATATATATATATATATATATATATATATATATATATATATATATATATATATAAAGTAATGACAGACATTACGATCTCCAGAACTTTTAAAAATTTATTTTTCTAAGTTTTCGTCAGCCCCTGCTGACATCGTCAGAGTGTAAAATCACCATTGAAGAAATGCTTGCTTTTATATGTTGCTGATCAATTTAGTCATTGCACACATAATGGGCCCAGACCCTTGCCTCCCCCCTGTAATTAGCTTTGTTGTTTTTGCCTTAGTCATGCTGACTGATGTAGATGTGATTTCTGTTGCCTTCTTCCCTATTGTGTATTGCTTCTTTCTCTCCCTGGGGGTGGTGATGATGCCGAGCTATCAGGTATTACTTTGAAGGCATTTCCCCCGGCTCCCTCCCCCTCGTCGCTACTCCTCTCCCTCTCAGGCACACTCGTTGCTTCCCCCGTTCATTTGTTTAGCCCATGATCTTGTAATAGGTCTGCATTGTTCCTCACCCGCCCCCATCCATCCCATTCTGACGCTGCTGTGCCGGCCTCTCCTGCACTCGGTCCAAGTTTGTCATGCCTTCACTGGGCCAATCTCTATGCCTAAAGGGGTGGTGGTGCCCCGGATCTCTATTCCTCAATAGGGATCGGTCTCCACTAAATCCTTCCTGGTGTCTTAATGCCTGGTATGCCGGTGGTATGTCAATATGACTATTGATAGAGTTGTTATTAAAGAACCAGGCTTCTTTCAAGAGGCGTCTTCCTTCTGTTTTGTCATAGGCGACAACCTATGATGATGATGAAGAAAAAGTGAGAATCAGAGATTCCTGCTTTGCTCCCTTAAAGACTCCATCTGTACTTATATATCTTAATACAACTAATATTCTGTCTAGCCTGATACCATTGATATGTCAATCATACACACACACACACACAGAGAGGGGGGGAGGGAGAGGGAGAGGGAGAGAGAGGGAGGGAGAGAGAATGTATATCTATATCTATATATCTATATCTATCTATCCATCCATCCATCCATCCATCCATCCATCCATCCATCCATCCAAATATATAATATATCTGCAAATAATATTTTAATTGCTAAAGTGAGTTAGGAGATTTACTGCATTGGTTCCGCATAAAGTAGGTCCTTGGCTGGATGATTTAGAGCAGTGGTTCCCAACCTGTGGTACGTGTACCACTAGTGGTACGCGAGGGCCTTCCAGGTGGTACGCGAACACTTTCGGGGTCATGAACGATTTTTAGTTAGTTATTTTTTACTTCACAAAAATGTTTACTGCCTAACACAAGATAATCTGGCAATGATTTGCAACTGTTGCCACACGCCACCCACCTGGTCCCAGCGGCCCGAGAATCCAGTTGCTGGATGCGCGGGGCCAAAAAAGGAACGGTACAATTATGGAAATAAAGTGATATCTGATCGAATTTAGTTTCTCTGGAACCAGGTGGTACGCGGCGACTGTACGGGACCTCCAAGTGGTACTCGATCACAAAAAGGTTGGGAACCACTGATTTAGAGGCTACTAAGCTATTATTTTCTGATCTATCCTGTCTCTGTGTAAGGAATGAAGACAACAGTTTATGGGATACATTCACTAAAGATAGCCAAGCAAAGAAGCCATGGTTAATATTCTCTAATGATTTTATTACCCATGTAATTTTCATCTCAACAAAACAAAGCAGAATGCAGCTGTCTTGATCTTCTGCAATATAAGCTATGAATGAGTCCTGAAACAATTGAATTGAACCAGTTTAGCCTCCTACCTCCAATTATGAACTTAAATCAAATAATGCCAAAAACAATTTGAATCAAATCAGCTCTGATTCTCATAGGTCTAATGTATCACCTTTTTTTTGAGTAACTCAGTTTTCTATTATGCACTGTAAACAGGGAAGGAAAACAAAATGCATCATGTCATAGATATATTTATTGGCAATATATGATAAATGAAAGAAAAACCCTGCTTGATCCACTTGTAGCCAGCCAATTTGCTCTCTGTATGTGGAAGAAATCCTGGCGACATGTACAGTATTTAGTAAGATTGTGCAAAATTTTCATACAGAACATTACGACTATTCTATCTATTAAATGGCTGTATTTCAAATTCAAACACTTCCAGAAAAGCTACACAAACCTGTTCAAAATAAGGAGCAACTGTTTCAAACTTGAAAGATTTTGAATTCTAAACATTTTACACAATCTAGTATATAGAAACTGCTTGCTTCTATGTTTATTGGCCAAGACTGGATGGGTTGTATGCATTCATGTATGCATATATGCCTGTATGCTCACCTGCAACTAACTATTAAAATAGATGTCCTAAACAAATATGGCTATGATAAAGGATAAAATATGGAGTTGCGATATATATGTATGATAAGCTGATGGCACTCATTTATTCTGATTATATTTTATAATCAATAAATCAGAATAGAGTTGGAAGTGACCTTGGAGCAGGGGTGAAACCCAGCAGGTTCTAACAGGTTCTGGAGAACCGGTAGCAGGAATTTTGAGTAGTTCGGAGAACCGGCAAATACCACTTCTGGCTGCCCCCAAAGTGGGGTGGGAATGGAGATTTTGCAATATTCGTCCCCCAGGAGTGGGGAGGGAATAGGGATTTTGCAGTATCCTTCCCCTGCCATGCCCACCAAGTCATGCCCACCAAGCCACACCACACCCACCAAGCCACGCCCACAGAACCGGTAGTAAAAAAAATTGGATTTCACTACTGCCTTGGAGGTCTTCTAGTCCAATCCCCTGCTCAAGCAGGAGACCCTATATCATTTCAGATAAGTGACTGTCCAGTCTTTTCTTAAAAACCTTCAGTAATTGTTAGAACAATTGTTCATTGTTCTTACTTGTTAATAAATCTCATAGAGGCGATTTGAACTTTGCTTGGAATTCAGACAGTTAGAAATAAAGCCAAGATTAAAAGTCTAATAGAAAATATTTATTTCGGTACAAAAACAATAAATCCTGAATAATTACATTTTTGCTAAGAAAATGCGACCATCCCGGTCAAGAGCCAAGTCAAAGAGAATAATGGTGGTTTAGGAATGCACACATGCGTACAACTCATATCACGTGTTCTGCCTGTATTGGAATGTACCATAATATTAGGATAGGGGTGCATCACCCTGCATAGACATACAACTGACAATATTCACTATGTGACATCACTGTTAGCAAGTTTCTCCTTAATTCCATATTGCTTCTCTCCTTGATTAGTTTCCATCCATTGTTTCTTGTCTTGACTTCTGGTGCTTTGGAAAATAAATTGACTCCTTCTTCTTTGTGGCAGCCCCTCAAATACTGGAATACTGCTAGCATATCACCCCTAGACCTTCTTTTCTCTAGACTAGCCATATCCAGTTCCTGCAACTGTTTTTCATATGTTTTAGTCTCCAGGCTTTAATCATCCTAGTTGTTCTTCTCTGCACTTTTTTTCCAAAGTATCAACATCTGGATGTAGTATTCCAGGTGTGGTCTTATTAAGAATATTTATAAAGCAGTACTTTATGTGATTTAGATTCTATACCTCTGTTGGTTCTATGCCTGCTGCCACAGACTGCTGGCTCATATTTAAGTGATTGTCCACTAGGATTCCAAGGTCCCTCTCACAGTTACTGTTTTTGAGCCAAGTTTCACCTAATCTGTACTTGTATCTTTAGTTTTTCATGCCTACGTGTAAAATCTTTCTTTTCTCCACATTAAATTTAATGTTGTTTGATCCTGAGTTTGTTTTCTGGGGTGTTGACTATTCCTGCTAGCTTAGTGTTATCTGCAAATTTAATGAGTTTCCCTTCTATTCCCTCATCTAAATCATCTAATGTTTTATAATACAGCAGATACATTTGTTAATGTGCTAAAATATTATTAGAAAACTTTCTGCTATCTCAGCCTCCTTGTGTTGACTAAAATTATAACCTCCAAATCTTTTTATAACTGCTATTTGCCAAAAACAAATAAACTAGTACTGTGAATCATTATTCATCGGACTATATGTTATAAGGCTATTCCATCAATTATTGCTTTCAGATTATTTGTGTCTATACAAAACTCCATGTTTTGGTGCTGTTTAAAACTGAAATCTGGTATTTTATTCTAATTATTTATTGCTAACTTATATTTGTCTCTGATTACATTAAATGACTGCTATTTGGCATGGGTATTTAATAGAGTATTATCTGCAAAATATAAATGATACCAATATAGTGCTCTACTGAAACTTTTGGGGATATTTGGGGCTTGTTTTCTATGTATGCTGAGGGAAAACTAATTGGATGTGCAATGAAGAGAAGTGTCAGGTGCGCTTCCATTCAAAGTCCAGGAAAGAAAAACCCCAACTACATGTTGATTGAGATGAGTACAGTGGTACCTCGAGATACGAGTTTAATTCGTTCTGTAACCTTGCTCGTATGTCAATTTACTTGTATCTCAAAGCAATTTTCCCCATTGAAATTCATTGAAATGCCATTAATCCGTTCCAGCCCCCAGGCTGGCTGGCTGGGCTGGCTGGCTGGCTGCTAGGGGTCTGTGTGTGTGTGTGTGTGTGTGTGTGTGTGTGTGTGTGAGAGAGAGAGAGAGAGAGAGAGAGAGAGAGAGAGAGAGAGAGAGAGAGAGAGGGAGGGAGGGAGGGAGGGAGAGAGAGAGAGAGAGAGAGAGAGAGAGAGAGAGAGAGAGAGAGAGAGAGAGAGAGAGAGAGAGAGTCCCCCCCTCTCTCTCTTTTCCCCTTTCTCTTCCTTTCAGGTCCATTCTTTTTCCCTTTCCTTCCTTCCTTTCCTTTCTCTCTGCCTCCCCCCCCCCACCGAAGAGCCACGATGGCTAAGCTAAAGGGGGAAAATTCTCTTTTATATTCAAATCTGGCTGAAGGTTTCCTCCCTTTCAGAATGTTGCGGAAATGAGTGGGTCGTGTGCAGCCAGCCGTTCCTCGTATCTCAAATGTTGCTCGTATTTCAAAGCAAAACTTTGCTCGCTTGACAGCTCATATCTCAAATATCTCGTATGTTAGGGCACTCGTATCTCGAGGTACCACTGTACTTTTATTAGACAAGAACTGATAGCTACAAAAGGAAAGCAAGTTCTGAGGCAAAAGGTGCGTAAAATGCATATACAAAGAATCCCAAAACCCTCCCTCATAACCTTCCTGGGCAATTCATCCAATCCCCATGTCCCAAGATGTCAGTTGGATGCACCGGCCGTTTGGGCTTCCACATCTGGTCCATCGAAGCCGTTGACCTTGAGCAGGCTATAAACATGTCCATGTAGCCTGGCAGTACTGATGAGAACTTTTCTCCCTAACCTCCTAATCAAACACAAGTAGAGACATCTCCAGCAGGCTTCCACATCCCCCACCCAAATACCTAACCTTCCCCCCCACACTCCCCCGTTTCTATGGCAGCCAAAGCAAGCTGGAAGTGTGGAGGCTGACAAGAAGACTCTGCTTATTCCCATCATTCAAGGAAGTACATGAAGGTAAATAACATTAAAGTAATATTATTAATTACTTTATGCCGAGTGTAGTATTCTCACTTATGGCATAATCTTATGGAATTCATTGGTAAGATAGCTCCCTTTGTTATTATTGCTATTATTTTTAATTTGTTTCTTATATTGTCTGTGTTTTAAAAATGATTTGGAATTAGGCTTATTTCCTTAATATAACATTAAAAAATATAATTTAACATAATCTGAACAGTTCCCTTTTTTATTGTAGCAGAACAAGATATCAACGTCTACTGTGGAGTTCAGGCAATTTCTATGAAGATTAATTTTTGCACTGTCCTGTTTTCTGGTTACTCTGAAACTGATTTAGCACTAAATGGGAAACACGGGGACTCTCACTGCAGGGGATTTATAAACAACAACACATTTCCAGCAGTGGTAATTTTCATAATCAATCTCAGCACTTTGGAATCCTGTGGAAGTTCTTTAATGGTAAGAGAAGAATGTTCGGAAGCTACATACAATTGTTAGGTGTTGTTAGGCACCTAAAATTGTGTGAAATGAGGGCATGACATACAAATATGAATGTTTTTAATTTAAAGATCAATAATGTTGTGATTGGTGATAGATTGCCTCATTCATTTCAAAGAAGTGTTTATTCCTTTGTGTCCTTGGTTCTAATATTATGGAATGCAATCATGATTTCGCCAATTTCAATTTATGAAACAAAACAGTAATAATAGACAACTCTTATTGGAGGGAAGACATGAAAAATGTCAGCTATTAATTGCTCTGTCGCCTTTTTAATAAACAGTTTATATTTGATTTTTATATTAAATTTAGATTCCCAAATTTAGATTCCCAAATTTAGATTATAGTTTGCTAGTAAGGAAGAAATTTACTGGCCAATTAATGTTTTCAATTCTATAATAAGGACTACATAAGTAAGACCTATGACTTAGATTTAAATGTTTAGACTCTTCCAAGAAGATTCTCCCTCTCCCTCCCTCCCTCCCCTTTTCATTATGACATGTAAGATCATTGCGATGAAGCTTTTACCTGCATGTAATAATAATCTGTATATTCATCCCTGTCCTATCATGGTATATTTTGCCAGAAGTGCCTAATAATATACTAGTCAACATCATTTAGAAGTGTGAGAGGGCATTCACAGTGATTGCTATGGTTATTAGAAGTATGTAAATGAGAAATGAGTGGAGAAATTGAATTGGAAATGCAATAGAACTTTGGGGGTAAATCTGACCAGAAGACGAGTGGAAGGGGAACAGCCCCCATGTTATGCAAAATCAGTGGGATGGTTTGCCAGAACTGAAAAATGGAAGAGCTACAACACAGCTGTATGGTTCAGAAGTAACTGATACAAGAAGTCAGTGGAGAAGAGATTCCTGCATTCAACCAGAGAATTCTGACAGATGCCATTTGAAGAATGGTTAATACTAAGAAAGAAGATAAGTATTGCATCAGCAGGAAGAGATAAATGATTGGATAGTAACCACCCTTAGATTAATTTAGGAAAGGAGAGGTAAGAGAATCTAAAATAATAAATGTCTCAGAGTTAAGCTTTCATTGATCACAACCAACAAAAAAAGTGTTAGATGTTAATCAGGGAAAACAAAAGAGGTGAAAAACTTACTGTTTGGGTTGGGCCACTGACCGGAGAGAGATTCAAGATTAAAAACAAGTCTAACTATAGGAAATTAAGATTGAAAAACAGAAAAGTAATATCCAGAGTGTTTTGTATATAATTAAAATGCATTTTTAGTAAATCCTATGTTCTACTTGGTTGCCACTAATTTACATAGGAGGGCTTATAGAAATTTCTTTCACTTATCTCCTTCCTCCACATCCTCAGGCAAGGCTTGACATCACTCTAAACTGTTTTTCAAAATGAAAATATTCCTGTGAGGACAATTAATGACTTCCAAAAAGATTTTTTTAAATACAAAAATGCTGCAGGAAAAAGTGGAACACATTACTAGTGGTGTGATTTACCATCGTTCACAACTGTTGTTAGGAAATAAGTATACAAAGACTTTGCTTGAGATGCCTTTTTCTTGAAGCTGGTAAACTAAGAGGAGGTTTAGCCACAGATAAAGAAATCATAATGATAATCTTTTCCCCTAGCAAACTCAATATTAATCCAAACATACATAGCTTATCTGTTGTACTTTCAGAAATAGGTTAACCACTCATAGTGGTAAAGAATGACTATGATAGAATTGACTGGCAATGATAAAGTCTCTCTCTACTATTTCAATTGGCATGGGATGGGTGGGGTAGGATAGTAGGCACAAATAATTCTTACAGAATGAAGAGGGTTTTAATTCAAGCCAGGCTTACCTGAAATATTCTTAAATGTTGTGAGTTGGACCAATTGTATGAATTTGGAAGTGATATTGGCTTGCAACATGGCCATATTATTCTCACTTTTTCCTCTTCCTCTAAATACAAACATTGCAAGATTGATTATTAGCCCTCCTGTCAGTTTTGAACTTGAAAGCCACAGTAAAAATGTCAGAATGTAATAAAATTCCAACAGGCAAATCTGAAGAGATAAAAAATAAAAGACAATTGCCCCATTTGGGCTGTTGATTAAAGGAAGGAACCACCAGCTATTTTATTCAAATATTTGAGATGTTGCTTACCTTCTACCAAAAGGCCAAATATGTCCCAATGTTTTAAAGGGAAATTGTTTGCGATCAACATACTTTGATTGATCCAAGATTCTGTATCGAAACAAAACATTCTTCCTGTTTGTCAGAGGTGGTTTATCTGTAGCTTTCTTTCCCTCATGATTGTAAAGAAAAGCAGTAGGGTTGGTTGGATAAGTCACCCAAAATTATTTAAGATGTACTGTACTGTTGAGTCAGTCATTCAGATGAGATCATAAAGATGGTTTTAAGCACTAAAATCTCAACTGTATTATTTTATAGATTCTTCTCTACTATAAGATTTACCTCTCTGTAATTTCAATTTTCTTGCTTTATCCTAATAGGTAACCTCAGTTCCAGGTATCAATGTATATGGCAATGCATCCACAGTCCAAATAGGTAATATTTCAGGATATATAGATACCCCAGATCCACCAACAATCATCAGCTATTTACCAGGACTTCTGTATAAATTTAGCTGTAGCTATCCTTTGGAATACCTAGTCAACAATACACAACTTGCTTCGTAAGTATGAATATTAGATTGATTTTTAAAGACATGATGACTGCTTTATAATCAAAAGTTACTACGATTGCTCCATTTTTATTATGAAACTGTTCAGGTTTTAGAGAAGTGGAATTGGTTGTGTTCTGTAAGCATATTACATTCCCAGCACAAGACAGATGTATGAATGTTGGCCCTTTCCCTTTCCATACATAAAATTGTCATCACTCATGAAAATCTAGAGAAGGGAAAAAAGAAAGAAGACACAAGAAAAACAGTATTAAAATAATGTGATTCTCAGGATTTAGTTTACCATTTGATTTGAACTAGGTCTATTGTTTCACAGTAAAATTTGCTTCCAAAATATTTATTAATCACAAAGCAAAAATTTAGATTCTTTGCTGCACATAACTGAACAAAACAGTTGTTGAACAGATTTACTTCAGATTTGATTAGTTTTAACACAACAAACTTTTAATATATGGCTCAGAAATAAATGCTACCCTATAAATTACTGGGTGAGTATTTTGTCTTTACTTCCTAATTATTTGCTTCATGAATTCATTGTTCCTTCTGTGAGGAAGATAAACAGTTACAAAATTTGATAAATAAATAAAAATTAGCTTATATGTCTTGTTTTAATAAGAAAGAGCATTGAATATGGGACATATTAAATAGTTTCACTTTCTAATCTATTCATAGGTCATCAGCTGCAATTTCTGTAAGAGAAAACAATGGTACATTTATAAGCACTTTGAATTTGCTCCTTTACAATGTAAGTAGAAATAAATGGCCTAAATATATTTGTTCTGTTACACAAATGTTCTAGACATCTTTTTGCTATTTATTCATTTTAAAAAAAAGTCTTTAAACTTGCATGAAACTTCTTTCATCAGGGATAAAAGGAAACATATCTGGTTTAATGAAACCTTCTGAAAGTCCTTAACATCCGAAAGCCATTTACAAGCAATTTCCTAAGCTGGTTAAGAGAGGAAGTATAAAAACTGAGTGTACATTTGAAGATGCCAAACCTTGACTTAGACAAGATGACTTTCCCTCAGTTTGCAAGCTCTAAAACCTGCAAGAGACCAGTGTCTTATGATGTCCTCGTGGGGCTCTTTTGGGCAATCTTGGGTCTTTCTTGCTCTAGAGCAGGGGTCTCCAACCTTGGCAACTTTAAGACTTGTGGACTTCAACTCCCAGAATTCCTCAGCCAGCTGGCTGAGGAATTCTGGGAGTTGAAGTCCACAAGTCTTAAAGTTGCCAGGGTTGGAGACCCCTGCTCTAGAGGAGAATTTCTAGGAGCTGATCTGTTCAATGACTTGTCTTTCTGTTGTGATTCTTGGCTCTGGATTCTTCAGAGCCATCTTCGGTACACTATTGCTTCCCTGGAAGTCAAAAATTAGAGAGTAGGTTTTCATCATCTCTTTTCAGAATTAAAAAGTGCTATCATATTCTTCTTCTTTTTCCAAAGTAAAACTGGCCGAACCACCTTTTAAGCTTTTTTCATACAATTAGTTTCTAGCATTTAATCATTCCTTTTGGACCTTTTTAAATGAAACTAATTCTTTAAATTAGTATAGTTGCTAAAATTTTACTTTGATCAAATTAGAATAAAATGAAACTCACTCATCACCATAATTTGAAAATGAAACTTGATAAAATTGCTTCTGTCTCTTTGATAGCTATGTGTCACACTGCTCATACTCAGTTTATAACCAATGAATATCCCATGATCTTTTGCACAAGTACTGCTACCAACCAAGGTGTTATCCTACACTGGAACATCTGAGTTTTATCTGATAAGTGACCAGTTTTGAATCTGTCTCTGATAAATTTCATTCTGTGTAGAATAATATCTCAAACATATCTCAAGCAAGATTATTTTGAGTTTTATTTCTGTATTTTGTGTATTAGCTATGCCGTCATCTTGTATATTAGCTATGCTGTCAAAATTTGAAAGACCTGAAAATTTGATAAACATTTTCTCCATAACTTTAACCAAGTCATCAATAAACTTTTGGACCAGTACAGAGCCTAGGATTGTACTTTCTGGCATTGAACTTGATCCAATTTAATATAAAAACTCTTTGATTGTGATTTTCAAGCCACGTATGTATTCAAAATCATGCCATCCAATCTATATTTAATTAGTTTGCTAATCAGGATGTCATGGCACACTTTGCCAAATGCTCAGTAAAGTCAAAATATTTTATTACTACACTTTGTTAAGGGAAACTGTTATATGAAAAGACGGAGAGAAAGTCAGTCTGGCAATAAAAGTTAGACAATTGCACATTGTTACAACATCAATGATTGCCACCTTGTTTTTGAAATGCTTACCGATTTACCACTTTATGATCTACTTCTGCATTCTTTTCAATTTCTTTAAAATACATTTGAAAATTCTAGTTTCTTCTGTGTCCTGGAATGTAATTGGAGTGTCCTCAGATGAAATTCATTCAAGGTATACAGAAATTCTATGTCCATGTCTATCAGGTTCAATCTTCAAGGCAGGCCCTTTGCTCTTCACAAGTTCACTGTTTAACACATACATTCTTGACGAAGATTATATAAAAAATTTTGCATTCTTCATTCAGCTCCTATTTTTTAGTTATTTCCTTTTATTCTAAACCTATACAGAATAAGGAAGCCCTTATTCAGTTTTTTTTACAAAAGTTTTTTTATTTTTTCCAACAAACAATACATAGTATTGTCGGTTCTCTCGCCCATCCTGTTTAATATCTACATGAAACCGTTGGGTGAGATCATTCGCAGACATGGGGTGTGTTTCCATCAGTACGCTGATGACACCCAGCTGTACATCACCACCCCGTCTGACTTCAGGCAGGCAGTTGATGTAATGTGCCGTTGCCTGGACGACGTTAAGATCTGGATGGGGAGGAACAGACTCAGACTCAATCCCGACAAGACTGAGTGGCTGTGGATATTGCCTCCTAAGGATCATGACAACTACCCCTCCTTGGTCTTTGAGGGTGCGAAACTGACTCCCTCAGACCTGGTCCGCAACTTGGGGGTCCTCCTAGATCCACAGCTAAAATTGGACCACCATCTTTCTGCTGTGGCTAGGGGGGCCTTTGCACAGGTCCGCCTGGTGCACCAGTTGCGGCCATATTTGGAGAAGGAGGCTCTACTCACGGTCACTCATGCCCTTGTCACCTCGCGCTTGGACTACTGCAATGCGCTCTACATGGGGCTACCCTTGAAGAGTATCCGGAGACTTCAGCTGGTACAAAATGCGGCTGCGCGTGCTGTGGTGGGTGTGCCAAGGTACACCCACGTGACACCAATACTCCGCCAGCTGCATTGGTTGCCCATCGGTCTCCGGGTCCAATTCAAGGTGTTGATCACCATCTTTAAAGCCCTTCATGGCTTAGGACCAGGATATCTTCAGGACCGTATTCTGCCTCATACTTCCCTCCGACCGGTTAGGGCCCACAGAGTTGGCCTCCTCCAGGTCCCGTCGGCCAAGCAATGCCGGCTGGCGGGCCCTAGGGGGAGAGCCTTCTCTGTGGCCGGCCCCGTGCTCTGGAACCAACTACCCCCAGAGACCCGGACCATCCCCACTCTGCTGGCCTTCCGAAAAGCCGTCAAAACATGGCTTTTCCTGCAGGTGGGGGGGACAGCTTAATCCACCTGAGATTACCCCCCCAAGTATGTATGATGTTGAATGGATGTTGTTGTTTTAATATTGCTTTTTTAAAAATTTGTATTTGTTTCTTTTTAATTACATGTATTTTGATTATTCTTGTATTTTTCCCTGTTGTACGCCGCCCTGAGTCCCTTGGGAATTGGGCGGCATATAAGAATAACAAAATAAATAAAATAAATAAATAAATAGTTTCTGCACAAAGTGCTGTTCGGATCACATTTGATAATCATACATAGTTTTTCTAGTACATAATCAATTCCATTATTCTCTTTCCGTTTCAATTCCAACCCATAATATTATCCATACATATTTCTTTATTTTAACTTATTTTCTTTTTATTACATACATAATTTACTAATCGCCCAAATTTCTGGTCCCTTTCATCACATCAATTAATTGTATTATTTACTGCATACATTTCTCATATTTTCTATATTTCTATATTACAACTTCTCTCTGTATTTTATTTAATTCAATTTATTTCAGACCATCTTTCAAAATGAAGCAAATTTCTTTTACTCATTCCATCTATTTTCTGTTTTACTCTAGTCAATATTCATCTTCTTCTTCAGGTCTTATATTTAAAAACTTCTTAATTCAATTAACAATCCACATTTAACTACAGCAAGTTCCTCAACCCACTTTTTCTATTAGTTCTGTTTTGCCCTAAATAATATATATATCTTAATTACTACTAAACTATTTTATAATAAACCTTCCATGTATTCAACTTTCCATGATATCCTAACCATGCTTAGACTAATGACCTGATTTAAAAAAAAAATTGTAGTCATAAGTACTGATACAGCAATATACAGTTTTTTAAACTTGGGGAAGCAGCTTGTGTCATTTCAGAACTTTAACTCTCAGTAGTGAGGGATTCTGGGACTTGTATTTCTTCATCATCAGGAATTTCAAAAAAATATTTACCCCTAATATAAATAAATAAATTAATTCTATTCTCTTTGCTAGTTTTTGTGGCAGGGTATTAAGATAGCTAATATTTTACATAGTTCTTGATGGCAGATAATGCTTTTATTTATTAGCATGATAATTACATTTGAATATATGTAATTGAAAAATTTTGTATTGAATAAATAGGGTCATTGAGTGGGAAATGTGAAGAATTTAATTGATTTTTATTTATAAGGCCAACACTAATCTCCCAAATCTTATTTTGTGTTGATTAGATTTTTTTCTTTATCCATTCAAATATATAATTTAAAAAATCATCTTTCCATCGCTCAGTGGTATTTTACTAAATTACAATTACATTTTCAAGATTATTATTCATCTCATCACGGACCTAGAGTATAATTCATGCAGTTGATTTAAAAGTCTGTGCTTTAGATTTCGGATGAGCTACAAATATCATAGCAGAATAATAGTAACTGTAGTTAAAAAAATGTCTTGTTTTGCTTTCTAGTGACATGCAGTTTTACAGACTACATTAAAAGCTGTTTAGATTAAAACTATTACTTCCACTCTTAAAATAGTGTATGTGCACAATCAGCGAGAAAGGAGCAAATTTCTTAAAACATTGAGAAGAAGGAATATTATATTGTGCTGAAAGGATTGAAATAAATTAGTTTCATTAAAATTCGTGCTAACCTGCCCTTAGTACTAATAGTAGCGAGTACTGATTTTTGGTTTGCTCAAAATGCTTTTGCAAGTAAGTTTTATACACTGACCTTGTAAATGAGAACTGATTTGGTATAGTCCCCAGGGAGTAGGGCAGCATATAAGAACACTAAAATAAATAAATAAGATAAATAAACAGTACTGTTCTAGAAATCAGGATCCTGTGAGTTCTTGGCATGGAAACTGCCTAAGGCAGGGGTAGGCAAAGTTGGCTCTTCTATGACTCATGGACTTCAACTCCCAGAATTTCTGAGCCAATCATGCTAGCTTAAGAATTCTGAGAGTTGAAGTCCACAAGTCATAGAAAAGCCAACTTTGCCTACCCCTGGCCTAAGGGACTTTGGACCAGTCACTCTCTCTCTCAGCCCAATCCAACTGAGAGGGTTTTTGTGCTGGAGAAAACAGAAGGAGAAAACAGTATTATGTATATTCACCACCTTGAGTTATTTATAAATGTAATAAAGGTGAGATAACTCTAATATAAAAATAAAACAAATAAAATCCCGTGGACAAGATATACCTTTCCCCATAGCAGGTTGCTCTCCCTCAGTAATGTGTAACAACCTTTTCTTCTTGCGATAAAGCATTTATTTTGGTGAATAGCTTTCTGATGCAAAGAGATGTGCAAATGATTCATCTTGGATTTTTTTCTCCATTCCTTGTAGAACAGATGAGGTGCTAACCTCTAAGATGGTAACATCTACCCTGTTTCCCCCAAAACAAGACATCCCCTGATAATAATCCCAATCGGGCTTTTGAGTGCATGGCAATAAGGCCAAGTGCTTAATGCAGGTTCAAAAAAATATAAGACAGGGTCTTATTTTTGGGGAAACACAGTATTAGATATTGTTCTAATTATAATCAGTTTTTCCCTTAAAAACAAAGAATTTAACAGAATTGTTTTACAGCATGTAATTGGTGAGTATCATATATCAGTTTATTTTTCCAGCTGACTCACACCCCGAAACATTAGAGAATCATGTTTCTCACCTGAATAACTGAAAAATTAACACATTCATTCACCTCCATGTATGAAAAGAACAATAGCACTGTTAACCCATGTACACTACTTTAAAAATATAAAGGCTAACTTCATTCTGAATGGTACATTTCTATTTATAGTTTAAGTATGATATCAAAGAATTAGGAAATGGGTTAGATAGGTGTAGGGTAGGGGTGTCAAACTCATATCATCACGGCGGCATCATGTGATGTATTGGGACTTTTCCCCCCTTTGCTAAACTGGGTGTGGGAGTGGCCAGTGCATGACGCATCCGGCCTGCAGGCTGGGAGTTTGACAGCCCAGGTAGAGGGGATTACTATTCTGGATTGTATAATTTCTTTTGGATTTTTTTAAATAATCTAGCTTCATTTATTTATATATTGGGTTACATTCTCTCATACTGTAGTCTAGCATGATAAAAACATAGAAGAACAGAGGGTCGTTTTGTTTTGAATATAATGAATTTAAAGCTTCAAAACAGATAAACTTTTATTTTGTCAAAGAGGGGTATCAAATTTGACAAAAATGAGTATATGCATTTTGAACCTTTAAAATTAGATAGTGTTAATAAAGGGACTTGTATTACTCTGAGATAAAAAATTAAAAGTAGTCTATATGGTAGGAGTGAGTTGTGCCAAATTTTAAATAGATAGTTGAGAGATTTTGAATAAAATGAAAGGATGTTGATAAGAAATTAGTCTGCCCATTCATGAGTGCTTTGGAAATAATGGTTATAGGACTGCAGCAGAAATGCTAGCCCAGGTAAGTCCATTTTGAAACCATTTAGTGCTAGAGAGCAAGGTGACAGAAAACTCGTTAAGGAAACAGTAATATAAAGATCTTTCTTCACTTGTCAGATTTTTCCATTCATAGTGAATGGGGGAAGGAGGGTTACCAATAGCTGTCTTATTGTAAGGCTCAGTACAGATGCATCAGTCACTGAATCCAATATCCATTCTCTACTCATTTGCTTTCTGCTCATTCCATTTTGAGCACACTTCTTTGTGTTGTCATCTTTGGGACATTGCTAATAAATAGATCATGATAGTGATATGATCTTTGGAAGGACACAAATTGGAACAGAGTAGATTCAGACCAATTTGCCCTGGTGGTGTGTGTCTATTCATTATCCCAAACTGACTCATGATCAGAGGTATAGTAACTATAATATAGCTCCATAAGCAATACGGATGTGATCCGCAGGTCAGCGGTTCAAATCTCACCGGCTCAAGGTTGACTCAGCCTTCCATCCTTCCGAGGTAGGTAAAATGAGGACCCAGATTGTTGGGGGCAATATAAATATACATTGCTTACTGGTGTAAACTGCTTAGAGAGTGCTTGCACTGTGAGGCGGTATATAAATCTCACAAATAAATAAATAATCTATCTGAACCACTCTGAAAAAGAATGTGTAGCATTTTGGGGCATTCTTTTATCCTCAACTTTCCCATACTGGAATGAAACATCTGTAAGGAAAGTAAAGATCTTTATATTGCATTATGCAGTGCGCTGCACTGCAAAATTGTGGTTACAGTTTCTTGCAGATCTGCCTTGTTCCACATTGAAAGGTTAGGAGTGAAGAGCCAGATTTGGGAGAACAGCTTCTCTTTCTTTTCCTAAAGGAAATAAATGCTGATAGTATGTTAAAAGTAACTGAAATTTGTCAAAGCTGATACTTGACATTCAATTTGCGGATTATATTTGCAAAACAAAATTCACATTCTGCTTAAGTAGAGGGTTGCAGCATTGGATTAATTCCTTTTGTGGTGTTGGTACTCCTAATGAATTCATACATATGTATAAATCTACTATTGAATTTATTAGGATTACTTGGTGAACAAGGGATACTTTTGAGAAATGATTGTGTTGGGGTCAAGATATTACTCTATGAGGAGCATAATTAATTAAGCATGAATACGAAGGATACTAATTTCCATATATTAAAATGCAATATACTCTAATGCTGTGCTGTGTTTGCTTAATGAATTAAGGTACAATTATCCACTATTGCCTCTGAGTGATTTAAATACTGCTAAGGAAGCGTGCATTCTCAGATTAATAAAACTAAAAGCTATTGGTATATTCACTTCATTATCCCTGCTTTTTTTGACCACAGTATCACTTAATAAATGCAAATGCTCCTGTAAACGTACTCAGACATTTTCAAACATGACAATTTAATAAAAAAATATAAAAGGGGACCGAGGAAATAAAACAGAGTTGGAAGAGGCATCATTACAAGGAGATTATAGTAATGCCCCCGGGGCTAAAAAGAACTGGCAGTCAACAATTTGAATTCATGTTAGAATTCAGAAGAACAAGCTGCTTTGGGAAAGCACATGACTTAAAATATAATTTGATCTATATCTTTTATATCAATGTCATAAAAAATATGGCTTAGTAAATTTATAGGTAATTCAATCCAAGTGATAATTTAAATGCTCTGCAGGCTGCTACTCTTCCTCGTGTACATACATTTTTTTTAATCAGCACAGCATTCATATATAACCTTGTAATTTTCCAGTTGTAAAATAAAGTTACCTGCTTTTGATGCCCCACTAAGCGAGAAGAGATTTCATTCAAAGCAGGAACTCCAGATTTTTAACAGATGTTTTCACAATTTAATTGGATATTAAAACTTGGCATCTACTGATTTTGTTAGACTTATATTATCTAAAGGCATTTTTATTTTTAGGAATTTTAAACTAATTAAACTAAAATATACTCTCATGCAATAGAGTTCATGAAATAATAAAACTATAATGTTTATCATCGCAATAATACTTAACAAGGAAGAGAAGAAAAACTGATGACCCTCTGGTAAATTATGCTATAACCATATTTTTTATCATATTCCTCTTCTTTTATCCGTTTGGTGGGAGAAAACTCTGTAACAACTATTGATTTTCAGCACTCCATTATGGCAAGCAGGCAGACATCTTTCCTTCCTGTATTGCAGGAGCAAACCCAAAGCCTAACCCTAAAATCAGGGGTGAAATGCTACCGGTTCAGCCCGGTTCGGGCGAACCTGTAGCGGCGGCCACTGGTGGTTCGGAGAACTGGTAGCGGCGGCAGCGCAAGGCTCTGCCCACCCACCTGGATGCCTCCATTTTCTTTTTTTAACCCTCTCCACATACGCAAAGCCCTTTGCGGATGCGCAGAGGGTTAAAAAGCATGTGTGATGCTGGCACATGTGAACGAAGCATGCACGCTCAAATCACACACTTCCGAACTGGTAGGAAAGGTAAATAGATTTCACCGCTGCAAAAATCCACTGTTTTTAATTTTGATAGAGGCTTGATATTCAGAATATTGTCAAAAATGTCTCTGTAACAAGCAATGGTTGGTCCAAACATATATTAATAATCTTACTGATTTCACCCACAATGTAATAATAGAAGAAGTTGTAATCAATTCCCATTAAAAATTATATAAAGCAACTACATAATCAAACCTCATTTTAAGAAAATAGAAAATTAATTTCACATTGCTTAAAGCATTTACCAAAGTACATTGTTTTATGAAGACATAAATTTTGAGAGCTTTGTAAATCGTAAAGAACATATTACTAAATTTAGAGTTGCAGTTTTTTACACCAAAATTTCTAACTACTATAGAACTTCAAATCCCCCCCCAAAAGCATCTGGATCAAGTATACAGAATAACAGTTTTTTAAGCTGGACAACTAAGAGATAATATCTACTGTATATCAAATTAATTATTTAATACTGCAAATATTTTTAAAAATTGTTACTTCAGAACTGAGTTTGTCCTGAATAATGTATCTGTATGATAACCTCAGTTTACTCCCAAATACAGATTTTGATGTTATTCTTATCTGTGATGTTGCTATAATATAAGCATTTCATGGGAAACGTGTCAAAATTATATCTGTCCCAGTATTTTCCATATATAGTATGTCTTGACATATTCAGTAATCCCACTAAAACACTGTCTAATACAAGGTTTAAATGGGGTCAGATATAACTCTTAAAATGAGGCAAAATAATTCTGAAATTCATTATTCCAGCTAGTAACTAAAGCTAGTATCTAGAAGGATAAACATAACTTTTATGAAAGAATTGTAATGCATGTAACCAAAGCAAGAAATCCTTGCAAAAGAAATTCATTCACAGTCCTCTACATTTGTTTAAAATTCTGTGATAGGATAAATATGAGAAGACCTCTCAAACTGTAAATCAAAGCAATTGATTTAAGTATTTGTTTCATATATGCAAAGGAATCCTAGAGAGACTATCTAACTAAGCCATCTTTGATTTGAATCAGAATGGGGTAACTTTAAATCTACTAGTTAAGGATTTCTAGAAATTATTACACCAAAATAAAGGTCATAGAGATGTTTTGCAAAATTTGCATAGATCGATATAACAGAACTATGTATTTGGGAATATATATCAAGTTGCAATTTTATGCACACTTATCTGGTAATAACCTATTAAATTCAATATGCCTTTGTTTTGTCAAACTGCATTATAAGTGCGATTGCTTATTTACTTGCTTTTTTAAAAAATGAGATGCTACCCAATCTTATTTCAAATTTCAATTCAACATCTAGAATTCAATTTAGCTTCTAGTATAACATTTCAAATTATCAAAACCAAGTATTAAATATGTAGTTGATAAGATGTAAAAATCTAAATTTGCTTTTTCTTGAATGCCAATGAATGCCAATGAGTTCAGTACAATAGTTTCAACAGAATTCATGGTTGTGTATTAGCAAAAAGTAGGGATTATAAAAGTAAAACTGTTCTTACTGTCTCAATATCTTTTTGATATTAAGGAAAACTCTAGATAATTAAAAAAAACATTGCTAAACTGAAGAGACAGATTATTTGTATGTTAATGCATTTTACAGTTTGATATATAGATTTAATGTGACACTTTTTAACCATTTACATAACATGATTAATATTTGATTTAGTTCCTTTACATACTGTCTGATACCATTTGTACTTGCCACAAAATTTTCTGAAGATCTTATCTTTAAAAATCCTGACACATGGTCCCTATAAACTATAACATTAAGTGCATTCATGCAAGCGCATTTGGTCATATTGAATTATGTCAGTGCACTGTTCCAGTTTTATGTGGTGCCCAATAGACAATGTAAATCAGTTAAAGCTAAAAGCTATTTGTTTGCACAAGTTTATTTTAAAAATGATTGCAACAAATGAGAAAATCATCATAGATTTGTGTCTTACGTGAGGGCCAGATTAAATTTTTATTGCAAACATGGACCTACCAATCTGGGCTACAACTTTTTCTCTGAAAAATGTCTACAGAACCACTGTTTAAAGAAAGAAATAGAAGCTCAGTGTAGACTTTGTTTAGTATTTTTCTCAATAGTCCCTTTACAGTCATTTGGTTAGTGATTATGTTTGCTTTTAAGTGGATAAAAAGGTATTGGGGGAACAATTTTGAGGAAAACTGTGTAAACAAATTATAAATTACACTTTGTTCAATGCTATTTCCCCTTCCTAGGAGGAGAGAAATTCCTAGGGTTCTCACTGATATTTAAAAGTAGTGTGCACTAAAAGTTCCTTGCCTTGCAGAGAACTATGAATTATCTTATTTTTCTATTAGAAAAGATTACATTTTACATTTCTGTAATTTCACTGTGACTTCTATGTTATGATATTGCTACAATATTTGCATTTACTATCTTCTTGTAGGACTCTACCTACAGCCAACAGCTGATTATACCTAACATAGGACTACCTTTGAAAACAAAAGTTTTTGCAGCTGTGAGAGCAACAAACCTGGATGGAAGGTACTGACAATTATAATGATAAGTTGGCTTTGCATTTAATACTCCTAGACACATCTCTGCTCAAGGTCCTTGGGATACAATGAGTTGTAAACTTATGAAGTTGTTCATACTGGTTGAGTTCACAAATTGTGTCTAACCAGCCTGATTATATTGACTAACTTGTTTTCTAAGTTGATCCAGCATTGCTGTTAATGAACCAAATATTTTATTTTATTTACCATATTTGTTGTACTTTGCTTTTATGATTGGTACTGGATTGAGTTAAATAAATATTTAGATGAGCTAGGTTCGTCCAACCTGATAATCTACGAAACACAAACAAAACAAAATAATAATAATAACTCTCATGAACTCTCTAAAACAACAATGAAGAAATCTAACCAAGGTTAAGAATATTCAAGGTTATTAGGTTGTCCAAAGCATCTGGTTGGTCTTTAATTGAATGCTGTTTGAATAAAACCAAATCACTGGCTTAGCTCACCCAGTATCACTAACTCTAACTAACTTATCATGGATAACATATCAGGATATCAGCCAAAATTTATTTTCCATTATATGCTCCCAATTTCTTTAAACAAGAATTCACAGCTTTAAATGTATAAAGAACTTGAACACATAGTTTAGGCATATGACACATGACATTCAGAACTGAGCTTTTCTTTGGACTTGTCAAAAATCTGTACTCAGTCACACTTTAATTGGTTCATAGTTTACATTATTTTAAAGTTGTGGATATTGATTATTGGCTGGGCTTACATATGAACCTAAGCTATAAACTATGATTTGCCAATTAGAGTGGCTAGTCAATTCACATATCAAATCCAGACCCATATTATGACTAAGTAGGATTTATGAACCCAGACAATCTGCAGGTGCTTTTTCAGTCTTGTATGTTCAAAAGCAGAATCTACCTCCATAGAGGATAGGGGGATAAAAATACATATAGTATGGCTAAAATGTAGAATTGTGTGGTGCACATATCTATTAATCTTTCAGCAGATAGATTCCTATCTTAGTAGGAGATAGGATTTTTTAGCAGAATACTGCTATTTGATACCTGCCATTTCTAGGCCGAAGTTTTTTTTTTTAAAAAAAAATCTTGTTCAGAAGGCAGAAGACTTTAGTGGGCACATTCACTTAAAACGCATAACAGAATAACAGAGTTGGAAGGGGCATTGGAGGTGTTCTAGTCCAACACCCTGCTCAAGCAGGCAGCCCTATACCATTCCAGACAAATGGTTGTCCAATCTCTTCTTAACAACCTTCGGTAGTCGAGCACCCACAACTTCTGTAGGCAAGCTGTTTATGATTAATTGTTCTCACTGTCAGGAAATTTCTCCTTATTTCTAGGTTGGTTCTCTCCAGGGGTGAAATGCTTCCGGTTCGGGCATGCCTGCCGATCATCGGAGAGCCGGTAGCAATCGTAGCGCGAGGCTTCGCCCACCCGCCTGGACACCGCCATTTGGGTTCTTTTACCCTCTGCGCATGTGCAAAATGTTCTGCGCATGCGCAGAGGGTAAAAGAACCCAAATGGCGGCGTCTGTGCAGGTGGGCGAAGCCTCGCGCTGCCATCACTACCGGCTCTCCGACGAACTGGCATGCATGCCCGAACAGGGAGCATTTCACCCCTGGTTCTCTCCTTGATTAGTTTCCCTCCATTGCTTCTTGTCCTTCAATTGCTTTGGAGAACAGCCTGACCTCTTCTGCTTTGTGGCATCTCCTTAGATATTGGAACATAATTACTTAACATGATTAATCATTTTGTGGGCTCACACAACACATAGAACCATAACCTAACCAATTGGTCTGGTTCATAGAACTTACTAAGTCACAAAAAGTAAACAAATAATAAATAAAAACAAAAAAAACCCAACCTAAGTTAACATGTTGTGCAAATCCATTTGTAAGATTTTACCCCAAAAAAGTTACGCATGTTGTAAGTTACTAAAAATACAGTATATACATGAAAGATTGTAATGAATGAGAAATAGTGCTTTAACTGTTAATTCTTTTTCTTTGGCAGATGGAATGTTTTGATGGATTACTGCTACACTACTCCATCTGGAAATCCAAATGACAATTTGCGATATGATCTCTTCTTTAGGTAGACATTTTTAAACATCATGTTTATATTTTACATGGTTGTGATGGATTACACAAAATATATTGATTGTTTTAAAAGTAAACTCAAAAGTTTTAATTGCTTAGATAAAATATTAGTTTAATAATTATTTACAGCATTAAAATGTCAGCTAATATAATAAGTAATGCATATAGAAGAACTGAATCTTTGGAATCAGTGCAGAAATATGCATGTAAATAATGGCTATCTGTTAAGTCTAACCTATTCTATTTGCCTTTATCAATAAATATATACTAAGTAAATATTCTCAATTGATGGCTTCCAATTTGCATTGCATTCAAAGGAAAAATTTATGGAGAATAGGATGATAAGCGGATAACAAGTCACACTAAGTATATATTTCTTCCAGTACTGGAGGAAGTGTATATTTCAATTCCATTTATGGTAGAACATAAGCAAGAAAGCTCTTGTATCTGTTTACAATCCCCTTACAGCTGTTAGGCAATACTGTAATTTGTTCAAAGAGAATACTGTGGTCTGTTTTAAGATGGTCTTGCTATAGGCTTATAGTACTAAAGGGGACGCGGTGGCTCAGTAGCTAAGACGCTGAGCTTGTCGATCAGAAAGGTCGGCAGTTCGGCGGTTGGAATCCCTAGCACTGCGTAACGGAGTAAACTCCTGTTACTTGCCCCAGCTTCTGCCAACCTAGCAGTTCGAAAGCATGTAAAAAATGCAAGTAGAAAAATAGGGACCACCTTGGTGGGAAGGTAACAGCGTTCCGTGTGCCTTTGGCGTTTAGTCATGCTGGCCACATGACCATGGAATCATCATCAGACAGCGCTGGCTCTTCAGCTTAGAAACAGAGATGAGCACCGCCCCCTAGAGTCGGGAACGACTAGCACGTATGTGCGAGGGGAACATTTACCTTTACTTACTATAGGCTTTAGTACTATTTATACAGATGTTACATTTTTAGTATCAGATACTATAATAATCTCTGTACATAATCAGACCTCTTTGAATACATAATACCACACAGTGAAGAAAAAGAAATATTTGGAGAAAGACTTTCTGCAGTAACGATTCTTGGAACGTCATTTGTTTCATTTTGCATTTTAAAATTGTATGTATATCTCATATTGATGAGTCTGCATGCATGATTTACCACTATTCTTTCCAACAGTTCTCACAGATTGATGTGGTTAAAAGCATTCAGAATTATTCTTTCACATTACTGAATGTACATGTTCAATCAAAAACACGCATACCTATGGTCATGCAGATAAAATTTATAAATGAAAATAAATAGTGTTATTTTTGCTTCAGAGTTAAGTGGACATTTTGAATAGCATTCTGTGTTAAGCATTCCTTGCACACAATTTCCTTATAAACCCAACATTCTATCTCCTGGTCTGTTCTGATTTGTCAGTAAATCTGATCATAATTTTTGACATGTGAACAGCTGAAACAGTTGTTGTTACGTTCAACAAGAATTTGTCTGCATCATGGAAATATTTATGGATAACAAGAATTACCAAACAGCTGTGCGAAGCTGAGCAAGTATCTTTCATAAGTTGTGGAATCTACCTTTCTTGCTTTCTGAAAAGTCAACACTTTTCCAAACTTTTTTTTTAAATCAACATGAAGATGTAAAGAATTCTTATTTAGATATCAGAGTACTATGTTGAAAATTCATGTATGATTTTGACATAATTTTCTTGATAAAAAGGAATGTAGGCATTTTGGGACAAACATTTCTTTAATATATGTACACGTTTTAAGTGGAAATTTTGATTGTAAAATGTAGGGAAATGTGAAAAATGTAGAATATTCTTATTTACTGTACATGTAAGTCCTATAACTATGGATTATGTCAATTCATATTTAAATTATAAAGCAAATTAATTTTGTTCATATTCTGAGTTTATATTTGGCCTAAGGATGAGTTGCTGTAGGAAGACAAGTTGTCTCATATGGTACAAACAATTTATATCTGCAATATGTTTGATGTTAAACTTTTGAAATAGTCAACAAGGCATTACAAATAGGGTATGTTCAAAAGGAAGGTTATACATTTATTTAAATGTATAACATATACTTTGTCATGGAAATCATTGTTCCTTATGTGAAAGCTCTAGATAATATCCAATTCAGGCTTTTTTCAGGGGCAGATGTTCTTGCATCTTGCTGTATCTTGTATTCTCAGAAGGTGTGTGGAAAGAAATGACAACAATTTCTAAAATGTAGTGTTCTTAATGAAATGCTATTCTTTTTAGATGTATTTCTCAAGCAGTGAAAGTTACTCGTTTCATTTATTTCTTTTTCAGTTGTGACAAAGACCCTCAGACAACTATAATTGAAAATGGGAAGAGTCAAATGGGCCGATTCTCTTTTGAGGTGTTCCGCTTTGTGAAACATAAGAACCAGAAAATGTCTGCGGTTTTTCTACATTGTGTGACAAAGTTGTGCAGAACTGATGACTGCCCCTTTCTTGTTCCAGTATGTTTTAGAGAGTTTGTGTAATGGTGCAACTTGAAGGGCTTAACATTAGCGGGTGATAATAGAAAGTAGTTGACTAGTGTGTAATAAAATCCATACCCTCAATGATAGATGAATCTCCAATGTGGTAGTTACACTAAGATGAAATAATCAAACTGAGTTCTGTTAGCTTTGGTGAACCTTGTTGTTCCTGGCTGATTCCTTCCACTCTTAGACACATTATTTATTTAACAGAAAGGTAAGGCTTGGGAAATTATTAATTATAAACTATCAACGAGGGATGTGAAAGTCAATATGTAATATGATTACCTAAAAATCTAGATTCATCTTCCAATAAGCTTATGGTGAGCAAAACTGAATCCAAAATAAAATCAACTTAATGTAGGGAGAGACTTTATATAAATTCCCGAAGTGCTGAAAAATTAGGTATAATCAATGATATCCAGAGGCCATTGAGCAGTGTTCAGAATACAAGGAGTGTTTGAGTTGCCTGAAGTAGGATGGGAAAACTTACTCCTCTTTCCTCTTGTGCTCTAGGAAATATATATCCATTTAGAAAGGTATGCAACATCCCTCCTAGTATTATTATTTCAACTTTTCCCCAGATTGAAGCTATTTTGTTTAAATTAAACTGTTCTATTGTATATGTGGGTAGAATGTCTCCATAGTGAATCAAATAACAAACCTGCTGTTGATAAAATAATGTGTCAATTTGGATTCAGTATTTCAGTTTTTGAACTATTTTTTACCCAATAATTGTATAAAAGATATTCAAGCTGGGCTCTGTGAATATTTGTTAAGTCAAATTTACTTAAGTTTACAATTGAAATTAATTTGTATAGATTTTTTTCTCTCAGCCAAACTAGTATAGGCTTGTAGTAACATTAATACTTTTAGCTACTCTTTTGCACCTAGCTTAGATTTATTTATCTAAAGATGCTTATTACTTAGAATGATCATAGGACTGCCTGGAGTATATCAGGGCAAAAACCAAGAGATTCCTTTGACTCAGCCTGATCTTCCTTTTCCCTTTCTTATGCTTAATTCTGGAGTCTGTTGGAACCTCATTGCTCTCTGTTTTATATCTGTTTCCTCAGTAATCCAGGTAATTAACAACTGTTGTAGTAGGTTATATTACATTTTTTTATTATAGAGACTCCATGTTATGCCAGTTTGTTATCCCAACCTTTTGAATTTACTTTTGTATTGTATATTTTCAAATGTTCATCACTGACCAATTCTTTTTTATTTTGTAAGTATGCCAACTGAGAAAAAGTATTCTTTGAATGACACATTCTATAGCTAGGGAATATTTCTCTAATCTTTTATTTTAAGTTTTCATTCCCCCCCACCCCCATGTTCTGCTGAAGTGCTGAACAACTCTTCAAAACACATTTTCTGAGTATGTAGAAGAATGTAAGTTATAAAGAGGATAATTGTATTCTGAAGGGTTTGGTAACAGCTCAGCAAAGCCTGGAACATACAGAGAACATTCAAGTGTAAGATTATGGAAATAATTTCCAACTTAGGTTTTATGGGAGTGTCTGCTGGATGGAGACTTATCAGTGAAGAATTAGTGAAAGAAGCATTCAGTAGCCTGAATTTCATCTGCTATTCTCCAACCAAATGTGGAGCAATTTGGAAAACCACCTAGATGAGATTCCACAAGCACAATAAGGGAAGACAATGCAATACATAACCATTATACAATAAAATAAGTTCTGAATATGTTAAGAAACAACAAGAATGAACTACTGCATATTCAGTGGTTTTCAAATGTTTCGGTGTAAGGAAGCTTCTTTTAAGCAGGAGGGTTTTGCTTTCAGTTTTTTTTAAAGATCCAGTTTATATGCAAAGTTAAAATAGAACACCAAAGAAAAATATCATTTCTATCTTTTCTGACTCATAATTACTTTGATTGAAACTTCTAGGCCTGCAGTAATAGAAGAAAAAGAGATGTGGTGAAGCGAACCACTTGGACACCTCAGAGCATTTCTGGAAGTGCAGTAATATCTGCTGGCCCCATAATTACTAGAACTGGTAAGGACAATCATCCTACATAATTTCTAAAATATAAAGTGGAAAATTTCCTGTTCAAGAATGATTTCTTGTTCAAGAACAGACTCAACACTTGCATTTGATTGTTTAATTTTCATATGACTAAGTATGTAGTCATATGGAAGGCAGTTTTAACTCACATGCTCCTCATGAAGGAGAAGACTGAAGTGTTTCTTGGGAACAAATTTCTTTATGTAACCTTGTTTGACAATTGTCATAATTAGAAGAGGGTTTTGCAAGACTGAAGTATAACTTGAGTAGAAGCCTCTAAAACCACTAGAGCAGGAGTCTGCAACCTTAAAGACTCAAAGAGCCATTTGGACCCGTTTCCCACAGAAAAGAAAACACCGAGAGCCACAAAACCCTTTTGACATCTAAAACTGCACATATCATTTTTTTACCTTTATGCGATGTATAAAAAAACCCATAGTGTGTTGCATTTGTGAAATCAATGAACTGCTACAGAGAAAACATGCAACAAAAACATTTTGAACTCCAAAAAAAAAAAGATGGGTCGAAAAGCTCAATAAATTATGTGCCGGCGGGTGTTGCACATTGGTGGTTGTGACCCATATTTTGAGCGGCAGGGAGCCACAACAGTGGGATGAAAGAGCCACATGTGGCTCCAGAGCCACAGGTTGCAGACCCCTGCACCAGAGGAATGAAGAGATGTAAAGCAATGTGGGTTCTTTGCTTTTAGAAGCAAGGACTTCATTTTGCTTTGAGGAATAGATTTAAATTGTGCAGCTTCAGAGATTTATTAGTTTGAGGAAAGAGGAATGGAACACTGTCCATCATTTTTAAAAACACACAGCCCATTCAAAGTATGAGTTGTCTGTAAATTGAAAGTTCTCAACCTGGGACTGCCTGCATAGATCTCATAGATAAAAAAAAAACAGATTATGCAAAGATCAGAATCCTGCAGAGAATCTACATAAATATAGCTGGATCTTCATTGCAGTTATTCAACATCCCTAAAGTCATCAACTTATGATTTATGTGGGTGCAATAAAGCAATTAAAAAGCCCACATTTTTATTTTCCTATTTCATTCCAGTGCATTTTATAGTTTACTGTACTTTGAATGCTACAATAGCACAATGGCTATAACTTTCACCTTATAGATAGAAAGTTTTCTGGTTGGAAACATGGTAGAAATTTTTGTTTTGATGAATAACTTTGTAAATGTAAATTTAGACTTGAGATGACAGATTCTTATTCCTGTTTAAAGTATCAATGATTTTGTCCAAACACAAAGAAAATGAATACCTTCAAACTAAAATGAATCTACTTTTGTATTTCATACAGAAGAGATCCCAACCAACAATTCACAGCTTGGTAAGTTATAGCAATAGCAATAAATTTCCCATAATTTTAAAAGAAATATTTGAATTTTATCCTAATTACTAGTCAAATACTTTGTATTTATTGCAACATTTTCTGCTAATTTAAATGACAGAAAATGTTAAACATCCAAATTAAATTTTCTGGATAGCTTTTAAAAGCTTATTAGATCCCATCTTTTAAAAAAAACATATTACATTTAAAAAGCCAATCATAGTTCTGTTGATATTAGAAGTGATCAGAGATAATATACCACGATCAGATATATCTCTAATTGCATTCCATGGGAAATGGTGAGAAAAAATTGATGTGGAAATGTGACTATGCCCAAATATTAAGAAAGAAGGTGCTGAGCTGAAATCAATAAAGCAGAGCCACAGCTCAACTCCGAATTCTGCTGAGCGCAAAGCTGAATGGGAAATGGTTGGGTACTTTTTCACTGACTTACCTCCAGAATCTTTAAAAAAATCGATTACACTGAAAACCGTGGAAGGGAATAAAGTCTGCCAATTCTAGAGAGACAATGAGATTTATGACTTCTTTGAGAACACACTTTGAGAACAGAGTTCCTTTGGGACTAGAATTTATGGTATAGTGCTGTTGAAAGCAAGCACCTTTGGTTTTGGGATTCATTTGTTTTCTGATCAAATATGCCTAAGATATCATGCTTTTGTTAATTTAATTTAATTTAATTTAATTTAATTTAATTTAATTTAATTTAATTTAATTTAATTTAATTTAATTTAATTTAATTTAATTTAATTTAATTTAATTTAATTTAATTTAATTTTTTAATTTAATTTAATTTAATTTAATTTAATTTAATTTAATTTAATTTAATTTAATTTAATTTAATTTAATTTAATTTAATTTAATTTAATTTAATTTAATTTAATTTAATTTAATTTAATTTAATTTAATTTAATTTTTTAATTTAATTTTTATATACTGCTCATCTCACAACATGTATTGTATTTTAATTCTGACTCTTTTGTCTTGAAATCTCTATAGCATAGGATTATTTTTGCCCATTGATTCTTTAATTATGAATATTGAGAAGTCAAATATATGTATCTGGATTGTTCTCAAGGCTTGCAAAATATTTTTAACTCTTTCTTCTCTATTCCTTTCCTTTGTAGGAAGTCCAAATGGATTCTCTTTCCAGCTGAATTCAGTCACCAGTGCATTGATTTCGGGAATAATAATTCTAGGAATTATCAGCACCATTTCTTGTGTACTATCCCTTCTTCTTTTCTACAGAAAAGGGCACAGCAGTAACCTTATTTTGAGTGGTGTAAGAAATCCAGTTTTCAATTAGAAGGAACAAATAATTTGAACATTCTCCAATTGCCATAAAATGTATTTGCCTTAAAGTGTTACCAAGGTATCACTTCATAGTTATCAGATTCCAGTTATTCTTTCTAGTAGTGTTATGCTATTATATAGATAATAAGTAATAGAATTAGCACTGTAGCTGTTTTCTGTCATTGATGTACCGTGTATGTGAATGAATAGGTATTTTGATGTTTTGCCAATGGGATAACTGATAATAGAAACTGAATCATAAAGGTTAAATAAAGCAAATCCTTGTCTAAATCTATACATCTATATAAACCAGAATGCTTTGAAACTTTCATAGTTAAATTATCCTTTTCAGAAAAGACAATTTCTGTACTTACTTTCTACAAGGTTAAAACTTTTTATGCATATCTCTAGAGGTATATATTTTTGATTTTTATATATTTATATACATATAATTTTGAATTCATATCAGGCAACACGAAACACTTCAGAATAACCCAAAATAAAAAGTCATTATGTTTAGAATAGCTTGGAAAATAAGATTGAACGTTGTAATGAGATCTTTTGCTTTGTTTCAGCATAGCATCTATTATAGAACAATGAATATTTTGATTGTACTTTGCCTAAACTAAATAATTGATATTGCAACTTCAAAACTCAATAATATGGATTAAAACTCTTCATTGTTTTGGATATGTGAGGGCAGGACAGGGCATCCTCTCTTATTCTTTTTTCTTTAGAATTGTTTGAATTCCCCCCCTATTTTTTAAACTGGTTTCTCCTGTTCTGTTTTAATGTAATCAGCTACATACAGTTAAACCAAATAGTCAACTGCAGGGAACCAGTAGAAATAGTGTCTCCCCATCCCTCTCCCCATCTTCTCCCCATCCTCTCCCCTCCCCTCCCCTCCCCTCCTCTCCTCTCCCCTCCTCTCCCCTCCTCTCCTCTCCCCTCCTCTCCTTTCCTTTCCTCTCCTCTCCTCCCCTCTCCTCTCCTGTTAATGGAACCTGTCATGCAGTAGGCTAATGAAGCATGGAGGTTCTTTATTTTCCATTCATGGAAATTGCTATTATCATTTATGCCACTCAAAATTAATTAATCCTTGAGAGACTTTTCTGGAGATGTTCCAAGGGCAGGATAATGTGAAACATAAAATAGCTAAGAGAATGATTATGAACAAGAAAGTGGTATTTCTCTTCTTATTTGATGAACATTACTTAGTTGTGTGTTCTCTCGCTCTCTTCTACATCCTATTTCTAGGATGGTGAAAATAGATTTTCACTAAGGCTCAATATTTCCCTGCTTATTAATGGAACAATCTATACCAAAGACTGTCCAAAGTTACTACTACTTAAGGAAGGAAAGCAAAAGTGCCTGTGAGATTTATGATTCTCATTTTGATTTACAGTAAGGTAATTTAAACTTTTGTACACAGGATGTACTTTTGGTTAGGTATGAAGCTTTGGGTTACAGTTCGTCAAATTGGTTTATAGCACAGCTTTTTGCTCTACAAAACCTTTAATGTATTTTCAAAATTCTTTTGCTTCCAAATTGTGAAGGAATGGCTTACATACATTTATAAAGGAAACGTTTGTATAAGCCTCCCACATGTTCAGCAAATTAAGCTAAAAGAAAGCAGCCTGCACATTGAATTAATGGAATGACCTGCTTTAACTTTTATCTCCCTACATTAATATACTAAGATTATAGAAAAATTGAAGTTTAGTGAACTTTCACATAAATACTTGTTATAGAACTATTAATTTATAATCTTAATATCTTCATTAAATTGACTGACAGCAGCTTTATTTACCTTTAACATTATAGCTGAAACAAAATTGAGGTATATTATCATCCAGTTCTACTTTGCATCTTTCATAAAAAAAATCAGATCTAAATGTAGGTCATATCAACCAAAACAGAATTGGAAGGTGTTCTGTTTCTATTTCCTAGATCAGTGGTAACTATCAGTGGAATGTAACTAAATTGGTATCCCTTCCCATTCATGGGCAACTGATGCTAGCAGTAACAAACTAGGATTTCCCATTTAAAATTCCCACAATGCTGTTGAAAATCTAGCAAAACATTACTGTAATTTGCTGCATTGTGAGTATTTTTGCATGGTGGCTTGTAGCCACTAGTGTAGCAGGAATAGCCCAATGTAGGTCTCAGTGTTGTTGCACTCTGATATGCTACCTATTTCTTATCAGTTTCTGTTTCTAACACCAATCCTAGAAATTGAAGTCTAGAGCTTATTTCTGAATTATGATCTGAAATATGTGCTTAACCTATATGAGCCTTTTTGTTCTAAAGCAGTGTTTTTCAAACTTGGCAACTTAAAGATGTGTCAACTTCAACTCAGCATGCTGTCTGAAAAATTCTAGAAGTAGAAGTCCACATATCTTTAAGTTGCTAAGTTTGGAAAACACTGTTCTAAACTATCTGAAGTGGATTGTGTCTCATGAGTAAATTAATTCTTTCACATTCTATTCTTTCATGTAAAAATATGCTTTTTACTATGAGCAGATCACTGACTGAGGAAAAAGAATTTGAAAACAACAGACCAAAGGCAAATATCATTACTATTTTTGCTTTACACCTAAAACTACTCTAAATCACTTTAGGCATGTCTTTCTGAACCTAGTAGTTTTCAAATATGTTAGGACTACAATTTCAAGAATTCTCAACCAATTAAAGTTAGAGAGGCAGTCTCAAAACCTCTAGAGTTTTGCTGCTTTATTATCCAATGGTTTAGTTTTTAATATCAGGCATCAAAGAATGGAAAGTTAGAGATAGTTTGTACTGTAAACCAAAATATGTGACAGTGTATGGCAGTTATAGGCTACATTCAGAATGCATCATAGCATGTAGGATGTAATTTGGATGTTAATTTTATGCTAACAACGTGGAGCTGTGCTCAACATTACAGTGGGCAAACTGTATAACTGTACTGTACATACTGTTCTAAACATTGTTGTGTAAGGGTGTAAATGTACTGAAAATGTACATCATGATATTAAAAAAGACCTGTCATGTCACTTAATTCAGAGTTCCAAATACCCATCCAATACCCTACCTGCTAAACACTGCATTTTTTTTACATGAACTTGTGCATGGTTTTCTCCAATCTTAATACCTCAGAAACATGTACTTGCAATTCAGGGTATAGGTCTGATGGCATGTAAAATATGATTAATAAAGTAATTTGGAAAATAATATCATAAAATGCTGATGTGTTGTCTTTGTTCAACAGCTATAGGTAAATCTCTTCCAGTTTGGTGATCACATGTCTCAGACGCTCCAACAATGTAACTATTATCTTGAAGAGAACTAAGATTTGAAGAGTGTAAATGAGGATCTTTGCATATTGATTGATTTACTGTGTACCATCAAATTGGTGTTGACTCTTAGGAATCATAAGGACAGATTTTCTGTCTGACAGCCTATAGCTAATCCAGTCCTTCAGGCCTTCCAATGGCACAGCCATTTTGTTGTTGGTTATCCTTTTCTTCTCTTTCTTTCCACCTTTCCCAGAATTAAACCTTCTCCAAAGAGCTAGGTCTTCACATATATGTTGTTCTCATTTAATGTCCACTCATAATGTAACTGTTCAAAGTTATAATGCCACTGAACAAAAATACTTATGATGGATACCTGAGGGTATCACAATTTCTCTATAGTCATGTGTTTGCAATTCAGGCACTTGGCCCAGTGGTACTCTCAATCATATAATTGCCATTTGTGAACTTCAGTGTGGTTTCCAACAAGCAAAGTCAATATGACCTGGCAGAAGGTAGAAATGGCAACCATGTGACTATGGAACATTACAATTACATGGGATTTATTTAACAATATGAATGTGGACTTCTGGAACAGCTGTTGTAAGTTGGGATGGTCATGTGACACCATGCCTTACATCATCATTGTTTAGCAATAGTGTGCTGTCACCGTAGACAGAAATAATTAGCTTGATTTAAGGGATGTTTCTTTAAGACATTGCATTAGGGGAATTAGCAATAGCAATAGCAATAGCATTTAGACTTATATACTGCTTCATAGTGCTTTACAGCCCTCTCTAAGCGGTTTACAGAGTTCCGCATATTGCCCCCAACAATCTGGGTCCTCATTTTACCGACCTCAGAAGGATGGAAGGCTGAGTCAATCTTGAGCTGGTGAGATTTGAACAGCTGAACTGCTGAACTAGCAGTAGCCTGCAGTGCTACACTTAACCACTGCGCCACCTTGCAGTCAGATTGCACTCTGGGTAATGTAGTTTTACATGTGACCACATCTGTGTATTCTTATTGGACCATCGAGCTCACCAGGATTGGGGAGTAGCTGTGCTTCGCTCATTAGCGGGCTTTTTAGTTTTGTAACCAAGAGGCAACATGTGACAGTAACTGGGAGTGGGAGAGCATTCCCTTTTTACCTTCATGATGGCACAGATTGTGGACACAAGTCTGAGGAATTTCATCTCAATCGTAAGTTGATATGGACATACCAGATAAATAAACGTAATCTGTGATTAAACCATCATGTGGAGTTTATCTACTGGGAGAGCCTCACTGCTCAAACAGCATAAATAGAATTCCAGATCCCAATTAGTAGGTAACTTTCTCCTAAGTAGGATTATTTGAGCCTGGTCATTTGTGCCTTGAGTGAGAATTCTGGGTTATTTATTTATTTATTTATTTTGGAATTCTTATATGCCGCCCAACTCCCTAAGGACTCAGGGCGGTGTACAACAGTGAAAAATACAAGAATAACCAAATCTAAAATGTTAGTTAAAAGCAAATATAAAAATTAAAACACAGTATGAAAAGATCATCAACAGCCATTCAACATCATACATACTTGGGGGGTGAGCTCGAGTGAATTTAAGCTCTGCTTAAATTGGTTTATTGGGTTGGTTTATTCAGTGGAGTTATGTGTTTGTTTTCTTGGCTGTTTTGTATATTTAGTCCACAATTGTAATTTCTACATCATAAGTCTTGTGATCATTTGATATATGGATGATATGAATCATGTGGCATGGGATACTTAATCTGAAACTTTTGTGATCTTTAAATGACAATTGTGCTTCTTTTTCAGTCTCGAAAGAATTTGGGTCTAGACTTATCATACGATACATTTCAAATCTTGCATTCTGAATGGGAGTCAAGTAATTTGTCTTGCATTCTGAATGGGAGTCAAGTAATTTGTCTTTAAGTCAAGAGTACATAACATTTTTAATCTGAGTGCCTATTTTGCAACTTTAATTACCATTACAACTCTGAATGGTAATTAAAGGAGTAAGGGCACAAAAGAACACACACAAAAAGGACTGATGCTTACTTAACAAATGTCTCGCTTAACAACAGAAATGTTAGGTTCAATTTTAGTCATAAGGCGAGGACTACCTGTAACTGAAACTGAGTACCGTATTTTTTGGAGTATAAGATGCACCTTTTTACCCCCAAAAAGAAGGTGAAAACTTGGGTGCGTCTTATACACCGAATGTAGCCCCTCCAGCCCCCCCACCCTTTGGCCTCTGTCTTCCAGCAATTTACCTGTTTGCAGCAAACAGGGAAGAGCCTGTAAAGCCAAACAAGTCCTTAGCAGCTTCCTGACCTACAGCTGATTTGCCACGTGCTAAAATGAAACTGAAACTAGCAAAGAGGCAAATAGCTGGGAGAGTCATGCAGGTTTTTATTTTCTGCTGAACTGGATGCAAGGGGGTAAGTGAATAACCATAAATGTCTGTAGAATGTTCAAATTATTAGACTTATTTTTAAAAGACTGCTTTATTATTTGCTTTGCTGACTGCTTTATTATTTGCTTTGCTGGCTGTGGAATTCTGGGAGTTGAAGTCCACAAGTCTTAAAGTTGCCAAGGTTCTAGACAACTTAACAAAATAAAGAAGCTTTTTAAAATAAATGCTTTCTCTGAAGAGGCCCAGTGCTATTGTATCTTCTTTTAAATAATAGAGAATAATGTATACTTCCAGAAATTTTAATTAATTTTAACAGATCTGTACAAGTATAGTCTGAAATGTAACAGTGTCCTGTTTAGTATTAGAGTTAAATCCCGACTTGGAGTAGATCTATTTAAATAATTGGGAGGAGTTAGTGTGACTACATTTAAGAAAGCTTTCTGGCATAATGTACATTTCTCCAATTCTTTGCTATTTCTATGGGTCAGGCACACATTTATTTATTTATTTATTTATTTAAATAGATTTGTATGCCGCCCAACTCCCGGGGACTCTGGGCGGCACATGCACAGAAATACACAGCAAACAGTGTATATCATCTGTGCTGTTTGCTGTTTGGCAAATTGCTTGGAGGCAGAGGCCTTTTTTCCTTGTTTTCCTCCCAGAAAACTAAGGTTTTCTGGGTGCGTTTTATACTCTGAAAAATACAGTAATTTGGGGATCACGATGCTGGATTAAAATTTCTGGATTAAAATTTGCCTGCTAAAGAAAACAAAAATCAAGAAATTTGTTTAATATCTAAGTTATTTGTTTAATATCTAAGTTATTTCCCTTCATTGTAAACAGTTTGTGTGACTGAGAAAGTTATGGGAAGATAGGTTTTCAAACTTCCTTCCTTAGTTATCACAATTTGCTTTAATTCGTTCTGCTGTTGAGCCAGTGTGCTATAACATGCAATTAATGGACACTTTAAAAAAATGTAAGGACAATTTGTTTTTAAGTTAATATCTTATAATAGGTTAGGAATGGTTATATTTCCCAAGTGCAGTAGTGCTGTTTCTTGGTTCTTCCAGATGGACAGATGATTCTGTCAGATTAGGGGAAGTAATAACAGATTTATATTGTTAAGTGGAAACAGAGAAAGTAATATATAATATCATTAAAGAAATAAATCTTTGTAATTTATATAGAGCTGCTCTTGGTTTGTTAATAAACAGTACCATTTTGTTCTTGTAGCAGCACGTTTTCAAATCATTATAAATCTACATGCAGGAATGCTTTGTCGACACTACTGTAAGCATAAAAGTAGTAAATTTACCAAGCCACCATATTACAGGAATCATTAAAGCTAGAATATTGAATGTCACCATATCAGCAGCGTGGAAGTATGTTCACAAGCTGCTCCAAATTAGCATAACTAATTTGTATTGTATTGAACTGTTTATGGCAGCTCTGATTACACTTGTGGTGCTTGACACAATATTACTTTTGGCAGTTGTCACGCTTAACGTTCAGCTTTAGGAAAGAAACGTAACAACTTTAAAAATCAGCATTAAAAATACAAAGCAAGTGTCAGGAACTTTTATACAATAGCAATAGCACTTAGACTTATATACCGCTTCATAGTGCTTTACAGCCCTCTCTAAGCGGTTTACAAGAGTTCAGCATATTGCCCCCAACAATCTGGGTCCTCATTTTACCCACCTCGGAAGGATGGAAGGCTGAGTCAACCTTGAGCCTAGTGAGATTTGAACAGCTGGACTGCTGAACAAGCAATCAGCTGAAGGTCGCAATGCTGCTTTTAACCACTGCGCTATCTCAGCTCATACAGGAGTTCTCAACTTACAACAGTTCATTTAGTGACCGTTCAAAGTTACGATGACACCAAAAATGACTTATGACAGTTTGTCACACTTATGTGGGTCATCTGATCAATTTTTAGATGCTTGGCAACTGAGTCATATTTTATGATGGTTGTAGTGTCCCAGGGTTGTATGATCATCTTTTGTGACCTTCTGACAGACAAAGTCAATGGGCAAGCCAGATTCACTTAACAATTTTGGAAAGAATGGTCATAAAAGGGGGAAAATTCACTGTCTCACTTACTTTTCAAGATCTCTCTCTCTCTCTCTCTCTCTCTCTCTCTCTCTCTCTCTCTCTCTCTCTCTCTCTCTCTCTCTCTCTCTCTCTCTCTCTCTCTCTCTCTCTCTCTCCCTCCCTCCCTCCCTCCCTCCCTCTCATCTCTCTCTCTGTCTCCCTCCCTCTCATATCTCTCTCTCTCTCTCTCTCTCTCATCTCTCTCATCTCTCTCATCTCTATCATCTCTATCTCATCTTTAACCTGAAAATTATAGCCTGCATAACATTTCTAAAATCATTGCTCATTCCTCTACCTTTTGGTCTTCCTCTAATTTCCATAATTGCTTCCATTTTCTTTAATACTGTATTTTATAAAAAAATTAAAATCAAACAAAAACAAAATCAACAAAAAATCTAAATCCATGAACAAATTCTTCAAATAACATAATCAATAAAAGAAAACAATAAAATAATAAAACTGAAGAAAAGTCCATAGCTTCTTAGTCAAGTCTTTCATCACTTAATTTATGATCTTTTGTTATGGCTGTTAAGTTATTGTTGATACGTGAATCATATGGTCATTAAGCAAAACTGGGTTTCCCCATTGGCCATACTTGGCCATACTTTTCAGAAACCAGCTGGGAAGGTCATAAATATTGATCACATGATCCTGGGATACTATAACCATTCTAAATACATGCTGGTTGCCAAATGTCTGACTCAGGATTACACGATCACAGGGAGACTGCGACAGTTGTAAGTGTGAGGACTAGATGTTAAGTCATTTTTTCAGTACTAATGTAACTTCAAATAATTGTTAAACAAATGGTTGTAAGTTGAGGACCACCTATGTTAGAGATTGTATTCTTCAAAAAATAGTGACCAACACAAATACTTATTTTCATTTTAATAGAATACAGTTAATGTATTTATTTTTTCTGCTTCTGTCATATTAAAAATGGCAAATTGATAATAATTTTGGAGCATTCTGGGGCTACAACATTCAGGACATGTAGAGACCTAGGTCCTGGGATGATTAATTGGATTTTAATAGGAAGATGAATTATATAAGCCTTATTACTTATTCTAAACTTGTAAGCCAAAGCACGTATATTTCAAAGAGAATTTCATAATAGTGAAAATAACAGATTGAGTTAGAACTGGAGAGGTCAAGACTGAATATACAGTTATTATATTTCCTGAATAGATCTGGACCAGTTGCCATTTCTTGTATACATCATAGATTACTGAGAATAGGAGAGGGGAGAATTGAGTATTCTGCTTTGAGGCCTTTGATAGAAGATAATACTATACAAACAAATAAATAATGCAAGGTAGACAGTGTGAACTCAGCATTTTTACGTTTACAGTGATCTTCATTAAGGCTCATTATCAGTATACACATCATGTTTTATTCATTCATATGCATGCATTTTTAAAATGTGAGAACCATTCTTCAAAAGCAAGTTTTCTCAGATGGTTTACAATTAAGCATTAAAATCACAGATAAAACGTCTGAATAAAAATAATTAAAATTCACTATAATTTAACTTTAATTAAAATCTATAAGCAAATAAATAAGAGAAGCAGCAGATTATTAGGAAAAGTAGTGTTGTAAATTCACACAGTAGGAAAGAGCATCATATCTTTTGTATTTTTCTTTAAATTATTATAAGCTATATACCGTGTATATACATTGTACATACACATACATGTACGTTTACATGTGTAATCTCTTCTCACCCCTTTAGGTCCTATCTCGGGTCCTCTATCAAAGGCCCGGGAATTTGAAAACTCTGCACTATAACTTAGTTGTTCTTAGTGAACAGAAAACAACATATTTCAGTGATGTGTTGGAACTACTCTCTTAGCTTAAGCATCATAGTCCTGAGTGCTCCTATTACACTATGACCATTTTGGCCTTTACTTTTATGCATGCTTTCTAATTCATTATTTGGGCCCTGGTACTTCTACAGTTTCTCATACTCCTTCTTCCTGATATAGTTGTCACTTGGCACCACTATATCTATCACCACTGCTACCTTCTGGTCCTTATCTACTATCATAATATCTAGTTGATTGGCTGAATGGATCTAGAAATCTTACCCTGTTATTCCCCAGGAACCTCTGTGGAATCTCCCATTTGAACGTGGGAAAATCTATAGTCCATTCACAGTGCAGATGCTTCTATACACAAGGCCAGCTATTTGGTTGTGCTGCTCAGTGCATGCTGTCCCTGCATGCAATCTTACACTTTGCCACTATGTATTGGATAGTTTCTGAGGCACTTTTGCATAATCTGCACCTTGGGTCCTGTCTAGTAGAACCCTGATTCGATGGATCTAGTGCTTAGTGCCTGTCCTTGTGCTGCTTTGTGCTGTATGCTTCAATGCTGTCTTTCAGTGATATCTTTTCCTTGACATGGTATACTTGGAAAGAATGATAGTTTTTTTTTTTACTAAAAATATGGAAACTATGTAAAATGCTTCTTGTGAAATCAGTGTTTTGCTGATTGGGACATAAATTACTATGCATTTAATACTTAGATAATATTGGCTTGTTGGCAAAGATCCTAAATCATTTGAAGGGAATGTTAAATAGATTATATGATGCATTAATGAGCACAGATCTGTAAATTAATGCATTAAAGACTAAACTGTGTTTTTAGGGAAAATGAAGTTCTAGAAAAATGGTGAAAAATCAGACTAAGTTGATTATTTAATTTTTATATCTTACCAGAATGGTTACCAAAGATGAAGTAATAGATGTAATAATTCTCTGATGTGCAACTAATAGTGAAAGGAGGTGGACAGAACACGAACAGCATTGATTTCTGCTTCTATAGCTGTAGACTTTATGCACCGACTAAGTGCCATCAAATTTAACATATTGTTAAGTGGAACATTTCCAAGGAAGTGCAGTCAAAATGTATTTAAAAAGGGAACACTTTTTTTAAAATGAAAGGATTGAAAAAAAGGAAGGTAAAAGATCAGTTTAACTGAGAAATTATTGAAAACCATAAAAATAAAGTAAAAATATAGCCCTAACATTTCATTCTGATTAAGAAAAGTTCCATCAAATTCAAGAGGCTGATATTAATACTATGCAGTGATAGAGAAGTGATAGAGAAGGTATAATAGATTCGAAAGTTTACTTCAAGAAAGGGAAGTCTTGTCAAGATGAAGATAACCAAGTAATACAGGCATGGAGCATGTATGTAAATAAGCAGATAATAAAAGATGTATTAAAGAGATTTTGCTGGAGAAAATAATTAGAAAAACAAATGGACTTTGAGGTTCTTTGGAGGTTCTAGAAGTGGAGCACAGCTATCATACATAGTTGACTGAAGATCAGTACACTCCTATGTGGGATGGTGGTTTTCTTCCACCAAACATGCAGCTTTGGGAGGGATACACATGGAATGGTAAGGGAGGAAGGCAGGGGCGGGTTCCTAATTTTTGTACTACCACTCTGTGGTCGTGGCTTATTTTGTGGGTGTGGCTTGCCAGCCATGTGACTGGGTGGGCGTGGCTTCTCAGACTGCTGAAGGGAGGGGAACTGAGATAGGTCCTGCCGCCCATTCCCCCTCCACTCAGCAGCTCGAGAAGCCTCGAATGTGCAAAAATGCCTAGGATCATCACCACATGTTCATGGCTTCTCGGACTGCTGAAGGGAGGGGAATGGAGATAGCTCCTGCCGCCCGTTCTTCCAGCATCTCACACGCTCCTTCAGCCATCCTCCCCTGCTTGGACTCACTGTGGGGTAGGAAGGCAGTGCATGCGCAGTGCCAGAAGCTCGGCTTCTGGGCATGTGCAGAAGAAAAATTTAAAAAAAAATTAAAAATTTTTTTTTAAAAAAATGGCGGTGCCCAGGCACTGGCAACTGACCGCACCGATACTGTGACATCACCAGCGGGCCGCTACCGGTGCTATAGAGTGGACCGCACCTGTAGGAACCCACCACTGGAGGAAGGGGACATGCATCTGACCAGCCAGATCAACCAAATCAACCCTGGTGATCAATGGGATGACAATGTCTCAGCCACATTGCCACCATATCTAAATGTATATCTAATTCTGTCTAAAGTCAAAGCCAACATTGACCAAGGCAATAATTGGTTTGATGTCTATGGAAATTCTCAGTCATCCAGGTCATGGTTGTCCCAAAGGTGCTTTTTAAAAGGCAACTGGACTTTCTTTGTTGTTCCGAGAAGTTTGAAGAACCGAAGAAGCCTTTTGAAAAGCACCTTTGGGACAGTGATTGATTTATTAATCAATAGACATTAAAAAATAAGCCAAAAGATAAGAGATCTGCAGAGAAACTCAATGATTTAAAGAATCTGAAGAATTGAGATAAATGTGAACAGAGATTTGGGTTTTTTTCTTTGAGGAAGTTAAAAATAAACTCATTACTAGGACTAGACAGTGAGTATCCATTTAAGGCTTGTTACAAAATTCAAATATGAAATAACCACCTTTCTCTAAAAACAGCATCTGTTCTAGAAATGGAATGATCAATGTTTATAAAAAAACAGATGCAAGGCAGGATATTATAACACACTTTGTTTAATGTCTGTTCAGCTTAACTCATTTAACTGTTCCATTTAGCAAAAATGGAATAGTATTTTGGGGAAAGCTGCTCAAAAGCAATCCTGATTTTCAACATCCTACTCAGAAATCTAATTTGTGCTTCAAGAGCTGCAGGAACACATTGTTTTTGATAGATGAAACAGAAAGGATAGCAGCCAACTGTCTACATGTGGCATCTTGCCAGGATTGAACATGACTTTTGGGAAGGAGCCATAAAATAATGAAGCAAGGCTGGCTAACTCCAAAAAACAGCTACCATAGCCAGGATAGAATGTGAAAGAGTCGAACACAAACACTACAAAGTGCATTTTGCTCATGTTTTACTCATATGCTGGAGTCATAAGTACATATTGCTCAGAAGAAATAGATGTATTGATACTAAACTCTTTCTTTCGATTTACTGTCCTAGATTTCAATTATTTGCATATATTCCACAAACTGTTCCTTTCCTTTCTCCATTCATAATGGAGCATTTTGGTGGTTAACTTTTACAACTACGTAGTTCTTTCTATGGTGCTGTACATAATTCAATAATGAAGCTAGGCCAAGTCTTAAAGTTATATAGGTATGCTTGGCTTATATCAATTTTTGGCCAATGAACATGGATCTGCATGATGCCACCACAGATTTTGCAAACTAAAAATTGCAAAATGCTTCTTTTCTAGCATCTCCCCGGAATTATTGATGTGTATGTGTTTTGAAGTTTAGATTAAGTCAACTATCCAGATCACAATATCAGATAGCATGTAAGTAAATAAAAAGTGCTATTTAGAGAAAGATATTTTCCAGGTGACACTTCTTTGTTCCTTTTAACAATAGTCTATCACTAGGTAATTGAGAGTCAATATTGCTTTCATGAAAAGCCATTGAAGTTTTCTAGAAAGAGCTCCTTTTCATTGTCCTGTCCCCTGGTCTGGAAAGTTTCTTTTTATTTTCTGAACGATGCTGGTGATTGATTTTTGGAACTTGAGAATGATATTTGAATAGTCTAGGGACTCTAGGCTTTTCTGACCTATTTCTCATAATCGCCTGATAAGATATATTATAATGGTTTCTTCTTCAGAACAGTATTATCTGAGAAAAATCTCTCTCTCTCTCTCTCTCTCTCTCTCTCTCTCTCTCTCTCTCTCTCTCTCTCTCTCTCTCTCTCACTCACTTTTAAGGGAACATAAAGGAAAGAGTAACTTAATAACAACAAATAAAAACTATTAACTTGACTGTAATTTGCTTGTTAACATATTTTAGACAGCAGTCTGCTTTAATCAAACAGAAAGGAATATTACAGAGAGAGTTTTTCCTAGATGTTAGCAAAATATTTTAGATTGCAACCTTAAATATTAAGTGTCCTTCTAGTGCAGTATTTCTATTTCTTCATTTGTTGATGTAGCCTATGCCTCATGAAATTGTGTCCTTTTTACATTTAATTAAGAAAAATAAGCCATTGAATTACTAAACAAAGCATAGGATTATATGCACCAATTGGCCTTTTTTCTATACATCTGCTCTGCAAACTATCTATTTGCTATTTAAATGCTCTGTTGCACTGGAAAAATTGATTTTTTTAAAAAAAAGGATACTTTTTTCTTTTAACCAATGCCCAACCATTTTAGCTGAAACCAGCCCCCCAAAAGGAAAAAAATGCTATAAAACTGTCTCTCCCCATTTCCCAACCAGTGTAGCCAGTTCAGAAGATATTATGGTCAAGGGGCCAAGGTTGGATGAACACCTTTACCCCAGCTGTTCCACATCATTCTGTGCGGAGGTGGGTTCCTACTGGAGCTCCCCGGTATGCAGCTCCAGTAGGGAGCGGCGGATTTCGCAACCGCTCCGGAGCCCTCTCTGCCGGTCCAACCGGCATGTCACCATTTTTTTCAGTGATTTTGGGGCGATTTTGCTTCTGCGCATGCACAGAAGCAAAATCGTGCCGAAATCTCGTGAGGGGGCACGCGCGTGAGAGAGATTTCGGTGAGATTTTGCCTCCGTGCATGCGTGGAAGCAAAATCGCACCAAAATCTCTCTCTCTTGCGCGTCCCCTCGTGAGATTTCGGCATGATTTTGCTTCTGCATATGCGCAGAAGCAGAATCGCGCGAGAGGGGGCACGCGCCCCTGAAGCGTGGAGATGTGCACGCATAGCTCCGGCAGCAAGGTAAGCGAGCAACCCGCCCCTGATTCTGTGTATGACCAAGCTTATTTCCAAACTAAATTGTGATCCAAAACATGACTAAAATGGATTTAGATTATTTGTTTCCTCCAGGGCTCCCGGCACCTGGAAAGTTGCAGCAACAACTTTCCTTAAAATGGAAATTTAAAATTATTTAATTTAATTTAATTTAATTTATTGTATTTTTATGCCACCCAACTCCCAAAGGACTTATTGATTCCAAAGATGGCCTCTTGTGGATGGACATATAGTAAAACAAATATTCTTATGTTTTAAATAATTTTCTGAAAGTATATTATCTATCATAGGGATAATATCCCAGAAGAAGATCATCTTAATCAAATTTCTGTCTATGAAAATTCACTAAGATTCATCATGAATTTGATATTTATTTCCATTTATTCCCAAGCAAATAAACAGTCCTGTTTAAGCTACATCCATTTAACTTGTTCAGCTTCTGAATTGCATATTAGTACCAATTTGCATACAAATTCTTATAGATAAGAAATAAACCTACCTGGATTTATGTTTGTGTATCTGCATGCACATGTGTGTGTGTCCCATACTTTTAATAAACCACTTCTAATAGAGTGGAGTTTTTTTTAAAAATACTGGTAGTTATTCTTTTCCTATTGATCCAAAGATATTGATGTAGGCCTTCTCTGAGTCCTTCTTCTTTGAATGACACAATCATGTTGTGCTTTAATCCAGTCTGTAATCCAGTTCAAATAACCAGCCTTATAGTATAACTTCAGATTTAGTACAGTTTATCTTACCTTCTTCCAAAATCTTGTGTTTAATTTCCGGTTGTTTATTTAATTAGATTTAATTGCTTGTTTTTGCTGCTCATTACTGAACTTTTCAGTAATTTTTATGGAATTATTTGTAATAGGAAATTAACCTTTAATAATCATTTTTAATTTTATTCTTTCTAGCTAAGTAGGTTCATTATTTTCCATTTGAATATGCCTGCCTATCTGGCTCTTCCAAATCTGCAAATAATTATTTTTTTCAAATGAATGGTTATTATTTCTAGTTAATTAATTCCTGAGGATATAATTGGTTTAAATCTAATGTTCAACCTTGTTATTTATTTGAAATATTGTTCATCTTTGGATAAATTCCATTTAATTATATTTTTGTAAGCCTCCCAGAGTCACCAGAGTGGGCAGCCATATACATTTTCTAAATAAGTGTTTTATTTTTACTGAATGTGCTGTTGATAATGTGAATGTCCATAATGTGTTGCTGTTTATATTCCATTAGCAAATGTAGAGAATCATTTAGAGAACTGTTAAGTACAATATCATTAGTATATATATATATTAACTTATATTCTTTTTTGCCATTTAATTCTGGAAATTTACTATTCTGCTGAATCTTTCTTGCAAACAGTACTAGAGCCAGTAACAAGGAGAAATAAAGAGGGCACACTTATTTTGTTCCTTTTGTGATACAGTAGATTTGAACACATGAAAAGGTCAAATTATATCCAATCAATGATAAAAGGTTTGGACCAGAGTTCATCTTCTTTAATGATGACAGAATAAAAGAGCCAGTCCAAAGGCTTTTTTACTCCATTAATAGTCTCTGCTTTCTCTTATTTTTTTGAGTGGTACCATCAAAAGCATTCAAGATGCATCATACATTGTCCTTTATAGAGCTCCTCTTAGACAAATACCATTTGTTCAGAGTTTATTATTCCTAGTAGAGGACTATTTAATCCTATTCAGTCTTCCAGTAAATATAAAGGTCTCTATAATTCTGGGCACTTGGATCATTCCCTTCTTTATAAATCAGATATAAAAGTTGCTTGCCTTGATGAAGATAATGTATGGCACTATTTTATTTGTTTAATTACCTGAGTTAATTGGCTTTATGAAGATTTCCTTCAGAATCTTATTTAATAAATTGATTTCTTATCTCATCTGCAGATGAGATATATCTCTTGCTATCCAGATTAAACTAATAGCTCTTTTCTCCCATTCTCAGTTATTAAGCCAATAATCTGTCTTGTTTATTACCTTCTAACATATTTAATAAAATTCTTATTTTCTCTTTGTCTTTTTCATGCTTCCAGATCTAAGTGAATATGACTATCCTTAGTTTTTTTTTGTTATATGTTTAGCACTATGTTATGCTTGTGTTTTGCTTCAATTTTTTTCCAAATTGTTCATCAGTACATTGTTCCATTTTTGAATAGCTTTCTATGTTATAGAACTGTGATGGCGAACCTTTTCGGCACTGAGTGCCCAAACTGGTGTGTGTGTGTGTGTGTGTGTGTGTGTGTGTGTGTGTGTGTGTGTGTGTGTGTGTGTGTACGCGCCAGAGCACCGGAAACCAGAAGAAAAGCTGGCGATGGCGCATGTGCCCACAGAGAGCACTCCGCATGCCACCTCTGCTACGCGTGCCATAGGTTGCCATCAAGGTTATAGAATGAATAGATCTCTTATAAACACTTTCCTAGATTCCTATGCTGTGAATAAAGAAAATCAGGTGGCAAATTATTTTGGAAGAGGCTCTTTAATTCAGATTGGCACTTCTATTGAATACCATGTTATAGTAATAATATTATTCTGTATTCACTTTTCTGATCAATAGTTCGAATTGCATCTATAAGCATACTGGAATATGTTCTTTGTAGATGAGTGGCAACTTCCATTGACATGAGCTTAGCAACAAAGTCAACATCCAGCACATATCTTTTCTTAAATTTTTTTGAAAAGGAAAAGGAGATATTTATATCTCCATGCATCTAAAGTAATGTAATGTAATTTTCAACATTAGTTTTCCAAAGTTCTATACGTACATCCTTGGTTTATCAAGCTTTAGAGAAAGCAAAAAAATAAAATAAAAAATTACATAGCCTAAAATCAATATATCTCATTTTACAATTTCAACAAGTGATAATTCATAACACTTTGTGTTCTTTTGGAAATGGTGAAGTTATCTTGTTTGGTTTGGAATACAAGTATTAAAAAATCTACCTTTCTTATCTGAATATGTTCTTTAAAACATACCATATCTTTAATCTATCATCTTTCATGCATATGGTGTTTTCTGCTCTCTTGGCTAATATTATGGCATAGGCCACAGTTTAAAAAAAATCTGCTTGGGGAATCCTCTGAAGCCAACATAGCACATCTTTTTTTCCCCCGTACATCTCAATGGGCATAAAAGCAGTAAGCCAGAACTTTCTTCCCCTGCACAATAGACATGAAGTTTATACAGTGCTTAATCCAGATTAAATAATTTTGTACTCCTATTAATGCTCATATCCAAACATCTGCCATTTAATTTTCACATTACCAGTGCTATCCAATCCACTAGTTTTTGGGGAAGACTCTTGCAACATAGAAGCAAGAACTCTCATTTGCTTCAATCTTTTCTTTAGAGAAGAAAAATCATGACCACTTCTATGGCTGTTATTATGGATGCTTGTAATAATAGCTAAACACAAATGGCGTTTGGAATTGTCTTCCAGTTTTTATGCTTGATTTTGAATTAAAATCTAATGAACAACTAGAAGTAAGCATACGCCATACATTTAGTTGGATATTAAAGACTGTAATGACAGAGGAAGATGGATTGAACAAGGAGTCCCAGGTCACCTTGTAGGGGAGATGGGTGGCACAGAAATTTAATAATAAATAAAATAGACTGATGAAAAGTAATGTATGTAAACAGGTCTCCCCTTCCTAATACGATTCAAATGTTCTGGATTGCTTGACCAAGATTGCTTGACCAAGATGTTGGGATCTCCAGCACTGTTCCCTCTAAGGTGCACAGCCGCGCGGCCGCGCATGTGATGAGAGAACGCCACGCGGAAGTTTCTAACTTCCACCCGGCATTTTCTAACTTTCGCCCGGCATTTTCTAATGGAAGAAGCTGCGCACCTGCGTGGCCGGGCAAATGAAAAGAGAACGCTGCGCACCATTTTATGCTATTACAGGGAATATTGAAACATATAGAGGACATCAAGTGTAAGATTCTAAAGCGGACTTCCGGTTTGGAGCGCGCCATCGCGGACGTCCCCTGTCGGGCGCCTTTCCTATCTTCGTTAAAAGCCGCCAGAACAGCTGTCTGGCGGCTTTGAAATCTCTTCCCCGGGCAAAGGGGAGAGATGAGAGCTTGACAGGTGGGGTAGAGCCCCCCCAGCGCCCTAGGAGCCATCTGGTAGGGCGCGAAGGGAGAGCTCCCCCATGCAGCCTGTCTCCAGCTCCGAAGATCAGGAAACCTCCGCCTTTGCGGAGCTAGATGTCGCGACCAGCCGCTGCTTCAAGAATGGGATTTATAACTACATTTAAACTACAGAAGCAGACAGAGAGAAACAGGTGTGAGATGGGCAAGTACTGAAACCTCTTTTTTCCTTTTTTTTTCCAACTCCTGGGCAAGCTTTCACTTCGGCAAGGGAACAAAGGAAACAGAGTAACAATATGGCGATTGAGAAGTGAAAGTGACTTTCGTTTTCCCAGAGGCTTTTTTTTCTCTCTCTCTCTTATGGAAACTTTTAACTTGGAAAAATGGTTTTTTCTCTCTCTGTCTCCTAACTCTGGATTAAAGTTATAATAGAAATATTTCCAATAATAAAAGACTATCTGGTTTTTAAACTGGAAAGAACTTTAATCAGGCATCTGGCTTTTTTTCTTTTTTGTACTCTTTTGAAACACCAATGGCTTCAAAGTCTGGAAAGATTGTTTTGACTAAAAGAAATGACTATTCATCTGGATATATTTCTAAAATGCAACTTAACACTGAGCTAACACCTCCACAGCTTTTGACACCTGAAAACTTATTAAATAATTTAAAGATTATGAAACATGAACTTACTTTGGAATTTAATCAGAAAATAAGTGAGATAGACAAAAAATGCAGGATGCTTTGAAGAATATGAATCAACAACTCAGATTTGATGTGTTAGAGGTTTGCAAAGGCTTAGCAACAAATATTGAAGTTTTGGCAGAACGTATTGAAACAAATAAACAAGCTTTGGCAACTTCGGTGAATTACATAGATAAAATCCAAAATGATATTGCAAATTTTGAAAAAGAGGTCTTGATGACACAGTTCAGATCCATGGAAGTTGCTATAAGGATCAGAGGTTTGAAAGAAGGATTATATGAAAATTTAAAAGGCGGGATGGTTGACGTATTGGATCAGGTGTCTGGAATTTCTAAAGTGGAATTGGCTACACAAATCGATAAAATATACAGAATCAATTCGTGGTACGCTAAACAAAAGCATTTACCAAGGGACATTGTCATATATTTTACCACAAGAGCTTTACGGAACAGAATTATACAAGCAACGTTTAACAATAATCTTATGGTGAATGGTCAGGAACTAAAGATTTGGAAAGAAATCCCCTCTAAAATGCTTAAAGCCAGAAAAAGCTATACTTTTTTGATTGATGAATTTAAGAGATTAAATTTACAATATAAATGGGAAGCGCCAGTTGGAGTAGCAGTGAAATTTTCTGGAAAAAGATACCGGCTCAACACGATAAAAAAAGCTACTGAATTTTATGTCAATGTTCTAAAGGCTGATATATCCAAGATTCCAGAGGAAGGATGTATGAAAATAAAAGAGGAGGAGGAGGGGAAGCCACCTTTGATGGATCAAAAGGAAATAGATTCAAAAACCCAAAAGGAGTGCCTGAACCAGATAGCTGGGGAAAAGGAGATGGAGGTCTGGGATCAGACGGGAGACGAGTCGACAAATTCGAATTTATTGAACTATTAAAAGATGAACTATCAAGATACAAAACGATGTGATGTTGAAATATATTGGACGCCTATCTAATGATTACCTATGCAATATTTAGTTAAGTTTTATATAACTTTGAGGTTATTTTTAATGTTAATAATATTAGATATATATAGTTTGTTGAAGATTTGTTTATTCTTTTTTCCCTTTCTTTTTTTGTTTATTGAAGTTAGTAAGTTAATTTAGAATAATATTATGTTATTAATATCATGATGAAATTTAATATTTGATGATCACTTATGTAACATTTAGTTAAGTTTTATCTTAGAGGTTATTTTTAATGTCAATAATATCAGTTTAAGATTTGTGTATTTTATATTTAGTTATTATTTATGTAACATTAACTTTGTATAAGATAGAGGATTGAAGGGAGGAGGTAGGAGGTTTGTTTGTTTGTATTGTTAAAGAGTTTTCTCTTTCTTTCTTTCTTTTTTTTTTCTTTTTTGTATCTTTACTATTGTATACAAATGCGATATATTAGTAGTGTATAATCTGGAGTTGAAGTTTTTTAAAAATAGTGTTCTTTTTTTTCTTTTTTTTTTCTCTTTTTATTAACAATTTAAATTTATTATTATGCCCTGTATTATCTCTGGGAAGTCCGGGGGGGGAGGTGGGGAGGGAAGGGGGTGGGTTCGGGGGGGGGAGAAAAAAACAAAAATGTTTGTACTTTATATTTAATATTTTGCTACTACTTTTGTAATTCTGTACTAATAAAACTTTTTGAATAAAAAAAAAGTGTAAGATTCTAAAGCAATATATTTCAGATTTTTGATAGAAATAATACTCATGACTCAGTTATAAAATATAGTTAAGATCACATCAATGTCTCAAACTATACCATTTAATATATAGAAATAAATAATAGATATACATTTAAGTGAAAGAAATGAACATGAAAATATAAGGCAATATTCATTTTAATAGATATACTGTCACCTGACAACGTTTATATTAAGTTCACAGAAAATGAAGATAATTTTCTATTGATTTTTAACTACTTTCTTATTTATGAAATTTAGAACAGTTATGTATCAAGGTAAGGACAATTTAATACAGTGAACTTTTATTAAATTGCCAAAGTTTTATTTTAAATTAAATCAATTTTATTTTTATTTGTTTTAGAATAGATCAATGGATATATTGTTTGTTGCTTTAATAGTTCTACTCTTTGCCAAAATAATAGAAATTAGGATAGGCCTTATAACAGTGAGAATTATGAAACTATGGAATAACTTGCCGTGAAGTGTGGTGAGTGCTCCATTGCGAGAGGTTTGTCTTAGATTCTTTGAAGACTCCTGCCGGAGGTAGAGGGTTGGACTAAAATACATCCAAGGTCCCATCTAGGCCCATGATTCTATAATTCTATAATTCACTTCACAGAAGACACTGCAAGTCACTATTGAAGAAATGGTAAACAATTCCCCATGAAAAAACATACAGTCCACATTTATTGGCTTCTTGTTTTTATATTTAATCAGCTAAAATTTCATGAATGTACAAACTTTTATTATATTCTTATTTCTTCTTGATACTACAGCCATTAAAAACTTTCTTTTTAAAAATATACTAAATCTAATTTTTGAATTAAAATGCATAGACAATCTCTGATATCACCAGGAAAGATAATAAAAAAATCCTGGTTGAAAACTTTGAAGTATTAGAGCAGTGTTTCCCAACCTTGGCAACTTGAAGATGTCTGGACTTCAACTCCCAGAATTCCCCAGCCAGCGAATGCTGGCTGGGGAATTCTGGGAGTTGAAGTCCAGATATCTTCAAGTTGCCAAGGTTGGGAAACACTGTATTAGAGACATTTGACAATACTGAGCTAGATAGATCAATAGTCTTCAGAATCTTTCTATACTTCTATATAGGAAGTAGGCACAAAGGATAAATTATGTATTGTTCTGGATTATTTCTTCTAGTTCTGTACAAATGTACAATCCATTCCTCAAAACCTCTCAGATAATGGCCTTTTCATAATCTGCTCCATCCGAAGATTTAACATCTATTGCAGAAACTTTGAGGTTGGCCTTTGAAATCTCTTGGTATTCTAGGATATGGAATGATTTGCTGACGAGAAAGCACTTTATTAGGACAATTGGGAGATTTCCATATAAATCTGATATTTAATCAAACAGAGTCTCAAAAATCATGCTTTCTCTGGTAATGCACCTCTTGGTAATTGTGCTCTTTTCTGTTGTGGAAATGTCTTGCCATTTCTTATTATATATAGATACCGTATTTTCGGAGTATAAGACGCACCGGAGTATAAGACGCACCTTAGTTTTTGGGGAGGAAAATAGGGGGGGGAATCTACCTACCAGGTATTCATCTGGTTAGCGTCCTTAGTCTGGTCAGCTTCAGCACATTATTTTATCCCCTGGTTAGGGCTGAAAAAAATTCATCTTCAGAGCGAGTAGCAATGAAAAAAACCCTGCAAAGAGTTAGGGCTGGAAAAAACCTCCTTCGGAGAGAGTAGCAATGAAAAAGCCTGCAAGCCAGGAAGAGCTGGGAAGAAGAAGAAGAAGAGGAAGAAGAAGAAGAAGAAGAAGAAGAAGAAGAAGAAGAAGAAGAAGAAGAAGAAGAAGAAGAAGAAGAAGAAGAAGAAGAAGAAGAAGAAGAAGAAGAAGAAGAAGAGAGTTGGAAGGGACTTTGGAGGTCTTCTAGTCCAATCCCCTGCTTAGGCAGGAAACCCTACACTACTTCAGACAAATGGTTTGAAAAAGCTACATTCGGAGTATAAGACGCACCCAAATTTTCAGCCCCTTTTAGGGGGAAAAAAGATGTGTCTTATACTCCGAAAAATATGGTAATAGCAATGACTATCCTCATATAGAGTTTGGAAATAATCAAATATGATTTTGGACTATCATCTTTCTAAATCTTCTAAAAATTAAAATGTTAAATTCATTCAAATGCTAGTTAAACTTATACAGTCTAATTTCCTTTTTATCGAATAACCAACTACAAAAAAAGTATGAGCTTTTATGGTGGTTTGTCATTTTCCAGTTTTGCCCTATGTAGTATGCCACAATAAAGAAATCGAACTAAATGGACTTTTACTATGTTGCAAAGTTTTTATTCTTGCAGCTTCACAATTTTTTTTAAAATCCCCAAGTCTCTTTCTGTTTGCCTAAACATAAACATGAAAAGAAACTCGTGTTCTCATATAAATTCCCCCTGGGACTAATTACACTGATTTCACTTGACTAGCACTTAGATTTGAATTATAGTCATGAATAAGTTAGATCTTAATTAAAGTCATGTATGGGATGCAAAAGGCAATGATATACATGTACAGAGGCTGCTTTGTAATAACTAGAAATTAGTATTAATAATATTTTGTATATTAGATTTTTCTACTGGCTCATCTTGTGCATTGTATTAACAATGCATTAGCTCATTTTTTCTGACCTTTCTATGGTGAGAAATTTCCAAAGAATGTCAATAATGGATGCCAGATATTTATTATGAAAAATGTAATAAAACAAATTAATTTTTGAATGTCAGTAACTAAAAGAATTCATTAATTCTTTATATCTGATTTCAAGCTGAGAATCTTTCTACTTATGGTCATTGTCAAGTTTTAAAGAGATTCTCATACATTTTAGCATTTAGGTTTATCTCTCCAAGAAGAAAGTCAGATACAGTTAAGTGTATGATTGCTGCGAGAAAGATCTGAGTGAATCTAGATTTGTTTCAATCGATCTGATTTATTGCAAAGAAAGAAAAATAACATCTGCATTTTTGCATCAGTTTATTTCCCACATTTATGCATGCAAATAAACCTTTTGTGTCACTAAAACTGCATTTGAAAAAGAAATAATGAATCAATGATGAATTGTCTTTATAGATTTACATACTCTTCCGCTACAATGTACTGATATGAATGAAAATATTTATTTATTTATTTATTTATGTATGTATGTATGTATGTATGTATGTATGTATGTATGTATGTATGTATTTATTTATTTATTTATTTATTTATTTATTTATTTATTTATTTATTTGCTAGAAATGATGTTCATTAGAACAATGGTTCTCAACCTTTATTTCCCCACGGACCCCCTTTAAATACCTTTTGTGCCCACGGTGCCCACGGACCACCAAGACGTAACTCAAGATTTAAATCATAATATTTCTTCAAGCCTTCACAGAACTTATGTGATGATATTGCGCCCCCAAGGATCTTCAGACCACTGGTTTGAGAACCACTGTCATAAAACATAGCTAAAACCAAAAAAACCCTAATAAAAACACAAACTACCTATTCTTTAAATAAAATATGATACAAATGTTGAGAAAATGTCTTGTTTAAAACTTTCCAATTAATCTAAGCTAAATAAGTTTGCAGGAAGTATCTCTCTTTCTTATCCAGGGCTGCTTCATGACAGAATGATTTTTCTTTTCAGCAAAGTCCAAGTGATGTCATCTATTTGATGACTCTCTTAACTTTAGCTTCCCTTAAGTCATCTGAAAAGCTTGTGCTACTTTACAGTAGGTCAGATGTGGAAGGCCAGTACATTAACCATTGGCAAAGCAAGGCATACTTTTAGTAAGAGGTCATGAATAATATGAATGAATTCCAGAGCCAATGTTTTTGAATCTGCATTTTCCTTCTAGAATGTTTTTTCCTTTGAATGACAAATGCAAAGTTAACTTCAGAGAAGATGTACAGTTACCAAACATAAAAGTAAAGTAGATGAAATATGGAATTCTTTTTTGTTTTTATATATTTAAATGTCCTACATAAGGCTGCAGAGGAAAAAAAATCTACATAGGCAGCTCAAAAGAAATACAAAATTGCACTCAACCAAATCTCAGGCTTCTTAAAAAATTAGACAAAAGAAGAAAATTCAAGGCCTGACAATCTATATTTTCTTAAATATTCCCCTGCCTCAGGCCAAAAGGTCTTTTATTCTATATGATGTTGTAATTGGTGATTATTCTTAACTGTGTCTTTTTTTAGCATAATAGTGACATCCCATTCCCCACAATAAAAAGGAAAAATGCAGTGGAAGAAGTGGTATTTCATCATTTTCTACCACTCATGTCTTTTTTCAGATTTTCTGGCCTAAATAATAATTCTTAGCTTTACAACTCTATGATTTTAGAAAAAAAGCTTCGTCCTTATGCCTAAGATGCTGACAGAGGCAACCAGGGTCAAAGAAACTGGCAACTCTTTTGACATGACTGGAGAGAGTGAATAGTACTATGTTTGTTTTGAATTTCTTTCTGAACTTCAGAATAGACAGTTTAGCCATTACCAGGTTATAAATTGGAACTCACATATTGAAAATGCTTGTGAATTTTAAAACATGAACAAATTTATGTTCATAGTAGCTTAACAACTGATAAACTACTATATTATGTAATATTATATATTATGTGTTTGGATGGGGTGGAAGGTCTAATACTTAGTCCTACCAAGATCGAATGGTTGTGGATATTTGGACCACCCACATCTGGGAATATTCCATAATTGGTCTTAGATGGGATGGCATCTAAATAGGCATTCAAAGCAGGGGTGGGTTCTAACTTACCTCGCCGCCGGTTCGCTCCCTCCCTCCCGTGCCATATCCTCCCCCAAAGCCAAAAACAAGATAGTGGCACATCCACAGTGCCGGAAACTTGGCTTCTGTGCATGAGCAGAAGAAAAAATCAGCAAAAAATTCCAAAAACAAATCCCCCCCAAAAAATCCCCCCCAAAAGATGGCAGCTTCCACAGACCGGCACTGACAGAACCAGCTCTGTAATGTCACCAGTGGTTTGCTACCAGTTCTATAGAACCGGTGCAAATCGGGAGGAACCCACCTCTGATTCAAAGGGTGATACCTATTTAGGGCCCTTACCTTTGGTCAACTTCATTTGGTGTACCTTTTACAATATTGCTTCCTGAACTGCATTGATTACAAGTTTGCTTCTAGATGTGATTCAATGCTGATCACTGTTTATAAAGCCTCTATGGTATAGAGCTTGGTTACTTGAGGGACCGCCTGTCTCCCATCAGCCATCTATTGGCATGCTAGAACTGCATACTAAAATGAGGTTGCTCCCCAAGATTCAAATGGCTCCCACCCTAGTGGTATTTTCAAGGCTCCTGAAGGTATGGCTTTTGTCCAGGCCTTTGGTTACAATGATGTTTGCTTCTTTTTCTTTGTTCCAATCCAAATTTGTTTTCTCTGCCATCTTTCTTTTCTTTTCTCTTTTTGTATTGTCTCTTTGTTTTTAAATATTTTTGACAATTTTAAAATCACCCACCATTATTAGGAGTCAAGCAACATATAATTACAGAAAGGACATCTTAACAAGGATCATATATTCTGCTGTCCTAGGTTATATCTGCAAGTTTATTTCTATTCTTAAATGCACTTAATTTAAGTTTGTGTATTTGTATCTAGACTTTTTATTAACTTTCAGTTTAGAATATAACCCTGTTTCACAGAAAAATACACACTGAATATACAGAATTTGGGGTGTCAGGCTTGCCAAACAGAAAGTGAAGCTGCCATAACCTGCAAAGAGTTTGTAAAATGCATTGAAAAATAATGGCACCTAAATTACCATAAATGGTTATGGTTAGATTGATGCAGGGTGGGTTCTAACTTACCTCGCTGCCGGTTCGCTTCATCCCGTGCAGTGCCAAAAATACCCCCCCAAAAAAAGCTGAAAACAAGATGGTGATGCAGTGCCAGAAATTCGGCTTCTGCACATGCTCAGAAGAAAAAAGACCTGGAAAAAAATTAATTAAAAAAAAGATGGCAGCGTCCATGGACCGGCACCGACCAAACCGGTTCCGTGATGTCATCATGACATCACCAGCGGATTGCTACTAATTTGGGAAAACCGGTCCGAACCGGGAGTAACCCACCTCTGGACTGATGGATACACTAAAGTCAGTGTATTCCAATGAGCAGATAATAAAACATTATCTATGTTTTATTCATAGATAATTATTGTGTGTAGATCCAGAACCATTTGAGGTACTCTTGCTGTAATAAAGCTACAGATTTGTGTTTGTATTAGAAAAGAAAATAATATTTAATTCTGATTAAATATCAGTCTAGTAACTGTGAGTATATAGCACAAATTGAACCAAAATCCTGAAATACATTAATGCAGAAATAGGTCTATTGCTTTGTGGGTAATGTATTGGACACAGAAGAATAGTAAGATGATACAGGGTTCAGATTAAGCAGTGACACAGCTCTTCTTAAAATCTTTAATATCTCCACCCCTCCATTCAGTTTCTTTGTCATCTCCTTTTGTCTTCTATTTGAAGTCTTTAATTTAGCTCCTTCTATGTCAGACTGCCAGGAGAACAACAGATTGCTCTTGGGAGAGGTATCAATTGATTCCTTAGACAGAGCTTTTGAAACGAGGCCAAAAATGGCTCACAATTAGACTCGAGGCTGTAGGGTACCCATTCTAGCTTTGAAAAGGGCTTCTTTGTATAAAACTTGAAAATGGAGGGCATTGTCAGGTCACAGTTTAATTAACATGGTAAGCACATGAGAGAAAATGGATCCAAAAAACAAATATAAGATTTAACTTTCTGCAAAGACACTGTGGAAATAATGCAAGCTTGTTCGTAATGTTGGGTTTTGGTTAGAAGGACTGGCATTTATTTTTATATATTTATGTTTCAACTTTTTTCAACTCCTATCCTCAAAACGATGCTATAGAGCACTGCACACCAAGACAACTAGACACAAGAACAGTTTTTCCCCCAACACCATCACTCTGCTAAACAAATAATTCCCTCATCACTGTCAAACTATTCACTAAGGCTGCATTACTATTACTATTAGTCTTCTCATCATTCCTATCACCCATCTCCTCCCACTTATGACTGTATGACTGTAACTTGTTGCTTGTATCCTTATGATTTATATTAATATTGATTGTTTCCTGATTGCTTATTTGTACCCTATGACAATCATTAAGTGTTGTACCTCATGATTCTTGACAAATGTATCTTTTCTTTTATGTACACTGAGAGCATATGCACCAAAGACAAATTCCTTGTGTGTCCAATCACACTTGGCCAATAAAGAATTCTATTCTATTCTATTCTATTCTATTCTATTCTATTCTATTCTATTCTATTCTATTCTATTCTATTCTATGTTACACTAAGTACATAGCTGTTTAAACATCTTTTTATCTGACAGTATGGAGATATTTCTGTTCTTTTTTATCAATGACTAAAATACTAAGAAGAGTCTTCTATGCATAGATTGTTTAAATGTGACACTCTTCTTTAAGATTTTTCTACATATGAAGGATGGAATATGTATGAACATTTGCAAGATATTCTATTATCCACATTTATTATTATTTTTATTAAACTTAAATATGTAATATTTATGAAACTTAAATATAAATATTCATTAAACAAGATTCAGTTCAACACACACATTTTGAAATTCTGTATGAATCTTACTGTACATACATCCTACCAATTCTATTCAAATTTATTGCTATATTATACATGCCAAAAATTTCTTGTGATACCAATATGTCATACTAATTTTTTTTGCATTGCTGAAATTTACATAGTCTTATCATGATGTAACAATGCCTATCCGATTTTTAGTACATTATTCGAGTAATTGGTACGAAAACATGCCATTTAAACTGCAGCATGAAATACCTGTCATTTGCATCCCTCATGCCACTTTCCTTCTCATTTTATCAGGTTTAGTACAATGTGTAAAAATGTTTCTTTTCATGTCTACAATTGTGCACTGTTCTATATGGAGAACTGGGTGGGTAGGAACTGAGGCAAGGCAGGTTGCAAGAGGAAAACAACCTTTATTGCTAACAGCCAGAACAAGGCAACTCAAAATGGCAACAACAACATGTGCCAGCTGACAGTTCCTTTATATGGGAGCTGTCAGATGGGTGGACCAATAGTGGGGCTTTATTATCCCACCTGCCGGCTGCTCTCATCTTAGCCAATCAGGAGTGACTGGCAGCCAGCATGGCTTTTGGCATCATCATAAGTCTGAGGACTTAACACCCCTCACCTCCCAGATGGAGCATGCATAGTCAGACAAGTACGCCGGTCAATGTCGGCTCCACTCAGGTCGTCTCAGTTCAGGGGCTGAAGCCAAAGAGGGAGGAGCTGGTGAAGAGTTCTCTGGAACTCCCGGTGACTCTACTTCAAACTCGAATGGAGGTTCATTCAACGCTGGAGGGCCAGGCCTTTCAGGTAAGTTTGGCGTCGAGAACGCTTCGGGTGTTGGTGTTTGGAATGGCTCCATCTGGGCCGGATGGTCCCTGGAGACAGTTGTGGTCTTGGGAAAGGCTTGGGCCTGCTCTGGCTGTTGGTTGGTTGCACCTCAAACTCTCTGCCTCAGTTGGTTGACATGTTGCTGCTATATTCGGCCATCGGCGAGCTGGACTCTATACGAGTAGAGTCCAGTTAATTGTATAACGCGTCCAGGTAGCCACCTTAGATTGGTCCCATAATTCTGGGCAAAGATCTGATCCCTGACTGAGAATGTCCTAGTGTGGCTATTGTCATTGAGAGTCTGTTCGGTGTCATAGTTGGGGTGCAGTCGCTCCAGTTGTGGCCTAGGTTGGCAACCCATAAGAATTTCTCAGGGCTTTGACCTGTGACCTGGCATGGGGTGGTGTGTTGCACCAAGAGGTATTGGCATATTTTATCATGCCAATTTCCAGGCTCAAGGTGGCATAATGTTTCTTTAGCTAATCTAATGGCTCACTCTGCCAATCCATTAGCGGCCAGATGGAATGGTACCTTGGTGGCATGGTGAATGCCATGCTTGGCCAGAAACATCTGGAAGGGTGCCAATGTGAACTGGGGCCTGTTATCAGATACCATGGTGTTGGGCAGCCCATGGGTCGCGAACAGCCTTTCTATTACCCTTATGATGGCTTCTGATGTGGTGGATGGCATTAGGGCCAGCTCCACCCATTTAGAATAGGTGTCCACTATGACCATGAATGTCTGGCCATGGAAGGGTGTGGCCAGGGCTAGGTGGACCCATGACCAGGGTGCCCTAGGTATGTCCCATTTCCTGATGGGGGCTGATGGGGGTGCTGGCCTGGACTGCTGGCAAGTCTGGCATTAGGTACCCAGTCCTCAATTTCCTGGTCCATCTTAGGCCATCAAACATAGCTGTGCCTAGGGATTTCATTCGCACAATGCCCGGGTGGGCAGCGTGCAGGCTTTTGTAAACATACAAAGAAAGGCCATGCAAGAAATTCCAAGGGCCATCTTACAAAATATTGTTTTGAAACCACTGCTCAGCATATTTCCGTGACTGTCTTGGTCTTCTAGAGCAGGGGTGCAAAACTCAAGGCCCAGGGGCTGGATCCGGCCCATGGAGTGCTTAGATCTGGTCTACAGGGCCACCCTGGAAACAGTGAAGGACTAGCACGTGGTGCCTCTGCCAGTGAAAATGGAGCTCAGGAGGGCTGCACACGGCCCTCCCAAGCTCCGTTTTCACTGACAGAGGGTTGCAGGAGGCCGTCATAGCCAAAAATGGAACTTGGGAGCCCATTTTCTCTGGCAGAGCGTCGGTCCACCACAGGTGCCCCTGACACAAGTGACATTGAGCTGGCCATGCCCACCCTTGCCATGCCTACTCCGGCCCCCCAAGGTTAAATACAACCCTGATGCGGCCCTCAATGAAATTGAGTTTGACACCCCTGTTCTAGAGATAGTCCAGCATGTAGAGAATAAGCTTCCACCAGAATTGTGATGCTTCAGTACTTTGAGCTCTAAGGTTTGAGACAATATACTGTATATTGTCCTATGTGATTACCTACATTTGTATACTATGTTTAGACATAATCCATGATTATGTAGTTTATTAGTGATTTTGTTTTTGACGGACAGAGTTTTCTACTCAGTATTCTGCAGATACCTGGGAAAATACCTGTGGTCAAGATAAGATTTTGCGGGGGGAAACAAGACTTTGATCAGCAATAGCAATAGGAATAGCACTTTTCTTATATACCGCTTCATAGTGCTTTACAGCCCTCTCTAAGCGGTTTACAGAGTTCAGCATATTGCCCCCAACAATCTGGGTCCTCATTTTACCGACCTCGGAAGGATGGAAGGCTGAGTCAACCTTGAGCCGGTGAGATTTGAACAGCCGAACTGCTGAACTAGCAGTCAGCCTGCAATGGCTGCATTTAACCACTGCACCACTTCAGCAGAATTTTTCTCCCAGTAATTTTCTTTTTAACCACATTTTAAAGTAAATGAAGTGGTACGTTATTAAAATCTAAAGTGAGGGTATGAGGAGATTAAATTTAAAATAGCACTACTGCCCAAATTAGCATATTTGAACAAAAAAACCCCACCCTTACCCTATTTCAGTAGATATTTGTATTCTTATGGATAATTGAATATCTGACAGCCATTGAATTTTTGACAGTTGGATAATTTATATTTATATTGTTCCTACTTTGCTAACTAGTAAAGTAGTAAACTAGTAAAACAGTAAAATGAAATGCTAGGAAAATGTTGATATTACCATTCAGAGCAACTTTTCTTTTTTATGAAAAAAATATTTCTGGTTCCTTTTTAAAATTGAAATTGATTTGCTCTTAATTTGGTCATCCAACTTACCCAAATTAGAAAGCAAACAGGATGTTTGATGAAACACAAGATGTTTAAGGGTCCCAGGTCCTATTTAATTTATATTATTTTGTGATTCAGGAATTAGAAATGTTTACATAGAACCCAGACAAGTTAAAACTACATATGAATGTCTATGAAAAATCTCAATCATCCAGGTTATGGTTATCCTAAAGGTGCTTTTTCCAAAAGACAAATGGACTTTTTTGATTTTTTTTTCCTTTGAAAACATTTCACTTCTCATCCAAGAAGCTTCTTCGGTTTAACAGTTCACTCCCCAGTTAAAACTGAACAAGCTTCTTGGTTGAGAAGCAAAATGTTTTCAAAAGAGAGAAAAAAGAACAAGAAAGTTCAGCTGCCTTTTGGAAAAAGCATTTTTGGGACAATTACATATATCTTAAATATTTCTTTGTATTCAGTGTACAGAGTTGTACATTGTACTAAATTACAATTAGGCACAAAATCATAGTAGTGTGTAATGAGAATTTAATCTTTTTCTATTATCAGCTCTCTAAAAACAATGCTTTTTACAAAAAGGATGTTTACTCTGTTGTTAATGCACCAGTAGCATGAATGGAAATAGGAGCTGACTCTTCCCAAGGCAAGCAATAGCTTAAGAAAATATGTTTTTCTTCTGGATCACAAGAAGAAGGGTTCATAATTAAATTCCTTATCATCTCTTATGATCCTATGGGTTATCTCTCCCCAGCTGATGATACAATAGACATTTAATATCACATGTGTAGTACTTGGAATAACAATGAACTTGCTAAACAAATGCTAGGCATAAGATCAAAAATTCCACCTACCTTGATGGGTGGAGTGAACATAAACATTTTAGTTATCACTGTCACACGGGAAGATTTATTGTATAGCAGTTATTTAGTTGACATCACTGCTTTCAGAGTTTGGAAATTCTGCTGCTTTGTTCTCTTCATTTTTAGTGTTTTCTTACACTATTTTCTCACTACAGTATTTTCACTGTAAAGTAATAGGTGCAGAAATTTGAAAGCTATCTTTGAACGAAAGGCTGTAACAAAAATTAGAATCTCTGCCAATCCTCCTAACTCAGACTGAAAAACTACAATCTGTTTCTGAACTCTGAAGAACATGGTGTTAGCAAAGACTCGTTATCTTTTAGTCATCACCACTGTCAAGGGCATTTTTTTTTGTTAACAAAAATAGCATTTTGAGTTTTGCAGCTTGAGAGCTGGAGAGCTATAATTTTATGAGCTTGTAGTGAAGTATGATGCCCTTCACCCGAGTTGGCATCTGCACAGGGGAGTGTAGTTTTGGAGGCTGATGCTGGGGGTGGTTTTACCAGTGACAGGCCAGAGAATTTATGTCTTTAGAAAAATAAAAGGATGCTGAGAAAAGGGAGAAGTTAAGATCATCCCATTGGAAGAGTTAAAACATGCTTGCGAGATTAGATTGCAACAAGCAGAAAAGTAAGTGTATTAAAATACTGTAGAATAGAGTAGAAAAGATAAGTTAACAACTTTTGTTTTTATTTGCCTCTCTTGCTTTATTACGTTACAATTTGTTGCTATCTTAATTGTCCTGCTCATCAAATGATGGTGATGGTAGATTTTCTTTTCTTTGGTTCTTCCATACTTTTTCTTCATAAAAATAAAATTATTTGTATGCTGATTTCTACCAGCAGGGCTTTTTCCGTTTTTGCAGATTTCAATAAGTTTGTTTATTTTGCGTTTGTGCTTATGCTCAATTGAGGGGTTGCTTTTTGCCTGCACACATCTACTGAAAGGCTCCTAAGATGCTTGATAAGATTTTTGTTGAACATCATAAGGAAAGGAGCAAAGAAAGTTGAGGTTTGTATTTCTACTGGAACCCTGACAGAGTTGGATGTCTGACTCCTGTTCTAAAGCAGAAAGGGATGGGGTAAAAGCTAGGAATTCTAAGTGAGCCTCCCAGACAGTGGGTAAGATAACAAGGGTTGGTCTGATTATAACACAGCTGCTTTTGGCTTATGGGTTTTTTTATTTTTATTGTTGAGCGTTGAATACAGACTTGGAAAAAGCAATCGGGAACAGTTACATGTCTGGTAAATCCCTAGAGTGTGGGTTTATCCAGTGAAATTGATTACAGAATTAAGACTGCTATAAAGTATTTCTTTACACAATGCATACTTTAATCAATGGAATTAACTTCATCGAAATGTGGTGATGGCTGTCAGATTATGTAGCTCTCAGGAAGATTTGCTGTTTATTTAAAGCACGTTTCTGCTGTTCTTTACAAAAGGATCTGAAAAGCTTACTTACAATTAGTGAAACACACACACATAAACTGAGCTGAGAAAATCAATAGAAGGTAAGATTATCAGTGACCTCAGGTGATAGAGGTAAAATCTCTTTTGACTTCAAGTTCAATAATAATGTTTCATAAACATGTCCATGTTAACTTTCTTGACAGCAATATGGACATGTTTGCCATTGCCCTCTGCTGGTAGCTTTTTAAAAAAAAAATCCAGGTGCACTCTTACATTCCTGATATTTCCTTCAGACTTCCCAGGCTTATCTGATTAACAAAATGTTGATCTCTTGATTATATCTTCTCAATGTCAGTCTTCCTTTCAAAATCAATTAATGTGAAATTGATATTCAGGAGCAAAGATTATTGTCCTGACGTCTTACATATGAATTTGTGGAAAACAGAAATAATAATTTACTATTTAGAGGTTGTGAGATATTGGCAGTTACAAAAAAAACAAACCCAACCCCATCACCACCACCAACAAAAACCTACCAGTGCCAAACCTGCTTTGACAGCATTACTTGAGTTTTGAGTTTTAAATATGGTCCCTGAGACTTTTAAAACTTAAATTATGTGGTATGGCTGACAGTGAATATATCCTTGAAAATCCTACATTATTACAGTTGTGTAAATTAGCAAAGTCTGGATAAGAAAAAAATGAAAAGTAGTTGTATGTTATGTATAAACAAACATATTTTTCATCCCATGATACTAATATAACTTTCTATTCACAAATTATTTCTATCCATGCATAAAGCTTGAAAGCACCTTATCTTCTCTTGGTGCAATATGGATTGTTAAAAACCCTTTAATACTATTATTTTCATTTTCTGTGAAGATTAGTGCTAGCAAAATGCCAATTGTTAACTAAGCTGTCTATTAATATTGGATTATCTCTGGCTTTGGTTTGTAATAATTAAGTCAGCTCAATCCTGCTAAATTGCTTGACTTTACTATGAGTTTTATATGTTTGGAGAACAAGGCTTAGGTTCATGTTAAGTCTGTCTTATAACCATTTGTAAGGCAGTGCTTGGAAATAATGTTAGTCAAAATGAACTCAGCTACTAAAACCTAATTAAGATGGTTATCTCTTAGCAAACAAAGTTAGCATATTTGTACAGATGTTAATGGGGTTTAACAAAGGAATTGGTGTTACTTGCAAAAACTATTCATATTTTCAAATATACAGGGACAAAGCTCAGTTGCCAGCACTGAGAGTTGGAAAAGTCTAACCTTAGGGGAATAACATTTTATAAGCATACTACCAGAGATACTTCAGACATTACAACATTTTATTTTTATATCTACATATCTACATATCTACATACCAGTAGTGGGTTCTAAAACATGCACAGAAGAGTCCTGGGTGGGTGGGCGGAGCCTCCGGCCATCGGTGCTACTGGTTCACAGAACCGGGCTGAACCGGGAGCAACCCACTGCTGATACACACACACACACACACACACACACACACACACACAGAGAGAGAGAGAGAGAGAGAGAGAGAGAGAGAGAGAGAGAGAGAGAGAGAGAGAGAGAGAGAGAGAGAGAGAGAGAGAGAGAGAGAGAGAGAACAGATGACTTTACATTGAAAAATGCATTTTGACATACCAGTACATTTAAAAATGTAAGTATTTATACATGTATTTATTTATATTCGCCTTTATTATTTTTTCAAATAAATTCAAGGTGGTGAACATATCCAACATATCTTTCCTCCTTCTATTTATCCCACAACAACAGGCCTATGACATAGGTTGGGCTGAGACAGGCTTGTTGCTCATTTAGTCTTCTGATATTGTATGTCTGAAAAGAATTCAGATTTCTTGTTATTAATGATATAATCATCAGTTGTGACTTATGATATGTAGCCATCAAGATTCAAGAATTCCACATTAATTTCCTGCCCTAACCCTAACCCTTCATAAATCATATCACCAGTTCAGAATAGACACAACTCATTTGTTTTGGCTTAATTGTGTGACATTATCCTATGCATGCTTAAAAGAAGCAAACTCTTTTGTGTTTAATGACCAGTGTTTTAGGAAAGTATGTATAAGATAGTAGCGCAATCCTATTAGTTGTAATGAGGGCTCCAATGTGTTGGTCCTATGAATAAGCCATTTTTTGGCATTGGCTAATTCTGTCTCAATTTATGTTTTTATTGAAGAAATATACACTTTTGGAATTCTTTTCACCTCTTAATAACTCTGTTCTGGCTCTTGCAACTGAGATGCAAGAGGGAGGAAAACAGAGGGAGGGAGATGTAAATATTGCAAACATTGTCCAATTGTCTTCCCAAAGTTTACTTGGGAAAATTTGTTTGCTTTTTTGCTCTCTGCAGACCAGACCTATATTGCCCATGTATTAAACTCAATCTTTTTTCAGATAGTTCAAAGTTTGTCCAATTGCATTCCCTGTTCAGAAAGTTAACGAACAGATAGATGGGTGGACAAGCAGAAACTCAAGCTTATTTTCATAATTTATTCCAATTCTGTCAAGTTGGAACATAAGAAGTAGGGAAATATGCAATCACTTTAGAATTCTTTCCAACTACTTTACCAGCAATGATCTTAACAGGAGTCTTTATTTTGTTCTGTGTTAAGAACATTTCATTTCATCTACATGTGTATGTTTATTTTCTCCACAGATACCAATCAGGTATATGTAAAATGTTGTGAATAAGTATGGGTTATGTTTATTTTCTCCACAGATACCAATCAGGTATATGTAAAATGTTGTGAATAAGTATGGGGTATGTTTATTTTCTCCACAGATACCAATCAGGTATATGTAAAATGTTGTGAATAAGTATGGGGTATGAAGGTTTAATGAGGGTATGTGCAAATGAATTGCTTCTGCATGTACATTTGTAGATATTTCCATTCACCTTGGTTGCATCTGTGTTTATGTATGCACTGGGAAACATACTGTGGGATTCATATATTTGCTCTGGATCATGTAATAATGGAGAATGGTTTAGTTTAGAACAGTTAGCAGCATTTTGTTTTGCTGCCCATGTACCATAGAATTGCCAAAAATTTCTGGAACATTTTTCTCTGCAGCAACAGTCAGATCTACCTAATCTACCTAATTTTCATTGGATGTTCTGTGCACCTTTTGGAGGGTAAGTCTGTTGATGAATGAACAGAGTTCCAAACTAATTTATATAATCTCTTTCCAAAATTGTTGGGTTGGGAAGAAATGACATGAAATGAAAGAAAGATAAATGTTAAAACTAATTATAATACATTAGGTTAGTCTTTAAACACAGCATTAAACTTTGAGCACAGAGAATGACATTGACCAGTTTTGAAATTATCTTGATATAGTTCCAGTACGTAAGAAGGGAACAAACATCTATCATCATTCCCAAGACCTGTTGCATTCTCTTTCCACCATAAAAAATGTTTTTGCTGTGGTTCATACTCATTAATCCTTAATTTTTCATATTATGATAAAATTATGTTTTATCATATGTACTGTAATTATCATGTTCACTTAAACTATATACCCATACCCAATGTATATTAACCAACTCATGGATATTAAACCAAAATGGGAATCAGAAGTGTTTTTTCCATCATTTCTAGTATAATGAAGTTAACAATAAATGTTTTTAAAGATTCCTTTAGTTGTCCAATAAAAATGAAAAACAAAACAAAAACAAAACCCAAACAAACTTTTGCTTAAAGGTGACCGTGGGCCAGTCATCTATGTCAGCCCTAGGAAGGAGCTAGAGGCAAACCAGTTCTAAAAAATCTTGCCAAGACATTATAAGGATTTGTCCAGACAGCCACAAGGAAACAACAACAAAATTAATATGAAAAGATGACATATTACATTTTCACAGTTCATTCCTATCTAATTTATTAAATTATTATTAAAAGTTATTACAACTCCAATCCTAACTTAATTATTTTTAAGGCTACTAGTACTTGGCTTTTTTTTGCCATACCCAAAACGTGTGCTTTCAGGAATTTATTCAAATAGGAAAGCTACATTTATGTTGAAATATGACAATTTTAACTATACTTCTATAATTGTAAGTGGCTTCACCCAAAATAAAATGTCAAACTGACATCTTGTATATTTTTGTAATTTTCTTCCTCTTCTCTTGCAATGTTGATTTCCATATTGTTTCAATTGGTTGTTCTCACTCTATTTATTTTTAATATCTAACAAAAACAGTTTTGTAAGCTCTGGTAAAACACTTTTATTTAGTTTTTTAAAAGTTAGCAAAAACCATAGTAGGTTGAATTACTCTTAAAGTTCAAAGACAGGTATGGTTTTTAATACAATGACTTAATAGGCTATTCCAAATATTAGCCTATGTTTTGTTTTATTTTAGAAAAAATAAGCAACAAATTTAAAAATGATATAACTGTTGGAGTTGGAGCACATCAAAATTCAACATCCTATTTCCGATAAAGGAGAATATTTGTAGCTCATGTTTGAAATGAGGGTTCTTTGGTACCCTTTGAGTTTGGTTGTTTTATTCAGACATTATCTGATGATGCTACCTACTTTGAGTAATGAAATGTCTTCAAGAAAACAGCCAAGCTCAGAGAGCACCAAGGACCTCTCATATCCTGTTTCATAAAATGATCTCACAGGTCTACTTGTTGAATGCATAAATCATAAAGGTAACTTCTCTCTACACAGCCAGCACTTCTACACAGCCATTGAAGATGAAGGTTGGTCTTTCATCCATTATCCATCCTTAAGAGAAGGCACTGTTGGCTAAGGCATTTATTTCTTGGTACCTCATTCATTGATTATAAACATTTGTTTAGTAAAATTCTGCACTCCTTCACCATTTATTAATACACATATTACATATCAGTTACATCCTTTAGGAAATTGCCAGTATATAAATTTTATCCTATTTTGATTTTTTAAAAAAAGAATAAAAACAAACACATAATGTCAGAATATGGAAACTGAAAAGAACATTCAGAAATGCATGCAAACTGGGGTTTGGAAACTGATAGTTTTGTCATAGCTTTTTAAGGAAGAAATCACGCAAGTGGTTCCAAATGCTTAGAAATCAAAGGAAGCAATTTCTAAGCTACAATAAAGAAAAGGTAGAAACCCTGCCTTCCCTTTATGGCCTCTCATTTCCTGAAGAAATGGCTGCTCTCCTGCAGCTCTGAGCCTGCTGGCCCCCTTTTCTCCCTTGCTGCTCCTCCCGCTAATGCTGGCCATGCACTGCAAAGTGCCAGGAATGGTTGGTAATCAGCTCAAATTGCTGGCAGCTGGGCCTTCTTCCAGTTGATCAGATAAGTTCAGCCAGACTTCTCAAATGACTGGCACCTCTGAGCTCTCAGAGCAGAGCAGTTTAGCAATGACTGGCAAATAGTTCTTGATTAAAGGACCCGTAGCTTATAGCTTCCACAATGCTAAGGGAGACAGGAGGAAGAGCCACGAACTGGACAACTGTCATGTAAAGAATAAGTCAATCCACAGAAGAAGAAAGGCCACAGGAATTATCTCAGAAGTTTTCTAAGAAACCCTCCTTAGTTTTCTGGAGAATAAAAGGAGAGGAGAGATGGAATAGTTTATATTTTGCAAGATTCTGTTAATGTACAGAATAGAATCAAAGTAGGGTTACAAATAATAGTTGTGTTTCTTGCCCGCACTACCTTGAAGGGCTAATAGCTCCTGGCTTAATAAGAACTAAATTTTTATTAAAATGGTTGCTTCCTATCACTTTCCAGGAAGGGAAGAAATGAGGAAGAGTCTGTTGTAAGTCAAGGACTACAGGTAGTCCTTGACTTACAACAGTTTGTTTAATGACCGTTTGAACTTACAACAGCACTGAAAAAATTGATGTGTGACCATTTTTCACACTTACGACCATTGCAGTATCTCCATGGTCACATGAACAAAATTCAGCCACTTTGCAAGTGAGTCATATTTATGACTGTGTCCCGGGGTCACATGATTCCCTTTTGCGACCTTGTGACAGGCAAAGTCAATGGGGAAGTCAGATTCCCTTAACAATCTTGTTGCCAATTTAACAAACGCAGGGATTCACTTAACAACTGTGATAAGAAAGTTAATAAAATAGGGCAAAACCAGGGGTAAAATGCTACCTGTTCAGCCCAGTTCGGGAGTACCAGTAGCGGCGGCTGGTGGTGGTTTGGAGAAACGGTAGCAGCGGCAGCGTGAGGCTCTGCCCACACAACCCGGATATTGCCATTTTCTTGTTTTTTACCCTCTGCGCATCCGCAAAGCCTTCTGTGCATGCGCAGAGGGTGAAAAAGCATGTGCAATGGTGCGCGCGCACTTCTGAACTGGTAGGAAAGTAAGTAGATTTCACCGCTGGGCAAAACTCACTGAACAGCTGCCTCACTTAGCAACATAAATTTTGGGCTCGATTGTGGTTGTAAGTCGAGGACTACCTGTATGTACTGCTTTTGGCTAAAGTGGTCAAAAGCAGCAGCTATTCCTTTCAAAGAAAAGCCAGGTTTTAAGTGCTTTTCAAAGACTAGGAGGGTAATGGCATGACAAACTTCACTTCCTAGATTCCATAACCTTCTGATCTGGAAGGATCGGTAGCAGGAGTGGGTTCCTCCCAGTTTGGATCAGATTGTCCAAACCATTAGTGACCCGCTGGTGACGTGGTGACGGATCCGTTTCGGTCGGTGCCAGTCTGTGGGTGCCACCATCTTTTTTTGGGAATTTTTGGTGAATTTTTCCATGTTTGGATGGCTTCTCCTCTTCCGTGACTTGAAAAAGAGCCCTCCTGCCCCCCCCAGATTAATACTCACCTTTATTTCTTCGCCCGAAGCACAGCTGATCAGCTCCTCAGCTGTGTTTCGGGCTGAATTCATGTTAAGTGAATCTGACTCCCCCATTGACTTTGCTTGTCAGAAGGTCACGAAAGAAACTAGGAGCCTGCCACCTTATCAGATCTGGAAGGATTGGTAGGTATCCTAGGGAATTACTCTGGGATTCTGCAACTGTCATAACACTTTCGTCCAGTCTCTAACCTACCCTTTGTGGGAAAGGTTGTAGAGAAAGTGGTGGCGCTCAAGCTCCAACGGTTATTGGATGAAACGGATTATCTAGACCCCTTTCAATCGGGTTTCAGGCCTGGCTACAGCACAGAACCTGCTTTGATCACTCTGATGGATGATCTCTGGCGAGCCCGAGATGGGGGTTATTCCTCTATCTTGGTGCTACTTGACCTCTCAGCTGCTTTCAATACCATTGACCATGATATCCTTCTGCACCGACTAGGGGAGCTGGGAGTGGGAGGCACCATATTACAGTGGTTCTCTTCCTATCTCTCTGATTGGTCACAGTCGGTGTTGGCTGCAGGGCAGAGGTTGACCCCTAGACCCCTCATTTGCGGGGTGCCTCAGGGCTCGGTCCTCTCCCCCCTTCCTATTTAACATCTACATGAAACCACTGGGTGAGTTCATCTGACAACACAGGGTGAGTTTTCAGCAATATGCTGATGACACCCAGTTATAAACAGTATCTCCATCCCGCGTCATTTCAGTGAAGCAGTAGATGTGATGTGCCGGTGCCTGGATGATGTGAGGGTTTGGATGGGAATCAACAGGCTCAAACGTAACCCTGACAAGACCGAGTGGCAGTGGATACTATCTCCGAAAGACTATGCTGACTGTCCTTCCTTGGTTTTGGGGAGAGAGAAATTAATCCCCTCAGTTCGCAATTTGGGTGTCCTCCTAGACTCACAGCTGAGATTAGACCAACATCTGACAGCTGTATCTAGGGGGGGCCTTTGCACAGGTTTGCCTGGTGCACCAATTACGACCCTACTTGGATCAGGAGGCTCTGCTCATGGTCACTCATGCCCTTATCACCTCATGGCTTGATTATTGCAATGCGCTCTACATGGGGCTACCCCTGAAGAGTGTTCAGAGACTACAGTTGGTCCAGAATGCAGCTGCGCAGTTGTGGGTGTACCCAGATACACCCACACTACATCAATCCTCTGTGAGCTGCACTGGCTTCCTATTGGTCTCTGGACACAATTCAAGGTGTTGGTTATTACCTTTAAAGCCCTACATGGCTCAGAGCCAGATTTTCTGTGAGACCGCCTTCTACCACATACCTCCCAATGACCGGTAAGAGCCCACAGGGTCAGTCTTCTCTGGGTCCTGTCAGCTAAACAATGTTGCCTGGCGGGCCCAAGGGGAGGGCCTTCTCTGTGGTGGCCCCGGCTCTCTGGAATCAGCTACCTCCTGAGATCCACACAACCCCCACCTTACTGGCCTTCCAGAAAGCCGTAAAGACCTGACTTTTCCGCCAAGCCTGTGGCCATTGACCTTTGGCGACGATAGACAAGGTCGGCCCATGAATGTTGGATGACTGAAATTTTTTAATGTGTTTTTAATCTGCTCTTTTTAATTTTTTTACATTGATATGTTATTTATGTTTCTTCTTGCTGTGAGCCGCCCAGAGTCCTTTTGGAGTTGGGTGGCATAGAAATATAAATAAATAAACAAACAAACAAACAAACAAATAAACAAATAAACAAATAAATAAATAAATAAATAAATAAATAAATAAATAAATAAATAAATAAACAAACAAACAAACAAACATTAAGTTAACAGCTGCAGTGATTCACTTAACAATTGTGACAAGAAAAGTTGAAAAATAGGGAAAAACTCACTTAACAAATGCCTCACTTAGCAATATAAATTTTGGCTCAGTGTGGTCATAAGTCAAGGACTACCTCTATTCCAGGCCTCTTGTAATTTCTAGGTGGTCTCCAAGAGCAGCCCCACTGCAGCAAACTGCATGGGGGTTTATATTTTACTATAATATTTATTGAAATGTTTGCTTTCCGAATTCCATAACAATAAACTAAAGGATGCAAATACTGAAATATATTGTAACTGCATTTCAATTTACATTAATTTAGAAACTATAAATTAATAAGGAAATATACATTTCAATACAAACCAGGTTGATTTTTTTAAGCCTCTTAGTGGCCCAACACAAGTTAAGTTTCAAAATATTCTTCTAACAATTCATTCTGACGATTGTTGAATGCCAATCTTTTGTCCTTTATGCCTATTAAAAAGTGTTTTGTCATCAATTTTAAATTGATGACTTTTTTTTACACATTGGCAAAAACATGGGCATACACAGAAAGGGACAAATGATGGAGTATGTAATATGTCACCAAGATCTGACTTGTGTACTTGCATCAGATGTCATATACTTGTTGCTTGTATCCTTATGATTTATATTAATATTGATTGTTTCCTGATTGCTTACTTGAACCCTATGACAACCATTCTTGACAAATGTATCTTTTCTTTTATGTACACTGAGAGCATATGCACCAAAGACAAATTCCTTTTGTGTCCAATCACACTTGGCCAATAAAGAATTCTATTCTATTCTATTCTATTCTATTCTATTCTATTCTATTCTATTCTATTCTATTCTATTCTATTCTATTCTATATTGTGCTGTTTGCAAGTTGTCAGCATATACATTTTATTTTATTTTGACATTATTGTGGCTTGTTACAGATGTTGCTGAGCCTGGGGCTGCCTAGAAAGAATAAATGTCAACATAGACTCAAAGGCATGTTCTCCAACCTACAGAGATAACCAGTTTTTCATAATTAGATCCTTGATGTAGTTATCATTTACTTCTTGTATTCCAAAAGTTAATCTGCAACAGTTTGTTTAATTTTATAAGCAATATATTTTTCAAGAACTTCATGGCAGAATGCCTAAATTCTTACATAAAATCTCCTACATAAGAAAAGTATGTCTATGCCCTCATATTTCATTTGTTTAAAACGTATACTTTCATTTCTCATGTATCTTACTTAATTCTTTTAAAAAAGTTGTTCTGTTTTATTAATAAACATTTTGTCCACAATCATTTAAGCTAGTCAAATGGTTCTCTTTGTTCTTCCCTCCTTTCTTTCTTTTATATAGAGGAGTTTCTCATTGGACTTCACAGTTTTTTTTTATTAACAAAGCATAACTTTTCAAGGGTTCTCATCTGTACTTTGGCTCAGCAACCTTGGCATTTTACAATTTCATCAGAATGAGTATGGCTAATTGGTTAATTAAAATTGTTTAATCAACTTTCTAGCTAAAGGGACAATGCGTGCACTCAATCACACTGTGTCAGATTGGAGAGAGCAATTATCACCAGAATTTGGTCTCTGGCAATGACCCATTTTATAAATAGCTTGTTGTTCATTTAAAGTTCTTAGGCAAACACCCTCAGAGAGTGCTCATGCCAATATCCCATTACATGCTGGTAACTAGAGTAGTGATGGGTTTTGCACCTCAAATCCAGAGGGAATTATATACCAGTTCAATTTCTGAAACAGAAATTCAAGGTACTATACTAAAAGCTGGGAAATGTTTCTTAATTGTGATCTTAGTAATTAAGTAATTATGGTTATTTTCAGAAGTACTTCATAGCTGTAGATAATCTGTCTAGTTCTGAAGACTTCCTGTAGCATCCCAATTAAGGAAAATTTGGAGGCAAGCTTTAGATTTTACCTAAATATTTATCTAATAACTGAATATTTTTATTACATATTTCTTTTCTATTTTTTGAGAGTGCTGATCCTAGATTATTTTAAAATGAGAGGCAATCCAAATGTTTCCTAGCAAACAATAGCAACTGAATCTGAGCACAAGAGTGGTTGTCTTTCAGACCAGCTACCTACTATATCGTTAGGTCAACAGGGTTGAAAAAGACAGGAAGAAGAATTCTCTTGCCTTACTCAAGTAGCAAAGCAGAATTATTATAAACTATGTGTCTGCTAGCAGCTAACATCTCTTTTTCCCCTATAGAGGAACTTGAGCTGTAACGCCCTGTTCCTCAAAATAGGAAATAGGTATAATTGCTTGATCCAAGATGGCACCACCGAAGCTGCCTCGATGAAATGCTCTCTAATGGTTACTTTATTTTTTAATATTCTCTGCGACTCACTACGGACTTCATACTCACAAAACCATCTGCTAAGAATTAAGGAACGTTTCTTTAAGGAGCAGCTTTCTGTGATCTCACCCCACCCTGTCTTTACAAACGAGGAGGAGATTCTAACACAGGAAGAAGCAATTTCCCCGGAGTTATGGATTACCAAAAAAACCAAATGGAGGAAATGAAGATGGAGAGGTAAAAGGACAGGAATTTTAAACAGGCCAAGGAATAGGAGAAATACCCCCCCCCGCCTTCACTCTTCCTAACCAACTGACATTCACTTGCTAATAAGATGGATGAAATATTCCTTTTAAACAGATACAATTCTGATTTTTATAATTCAGCAGCACTATGCTTCTCTGAAACCTGGTTAAATGAATCAATTGATGATAGCAGCCTGCATATCCCAGGGTTTCAGATTCAACGATCAGACAGAATTGCAGGAACATCTGGTAAAAAGAAGGGAGGAAGCTTATGCTTATATATCAACAACAGCTGGTCTCAGGATATAACTATAATATATAAATTCTGTGACCAAAACTTAGTCTCTTTACTTATTAACTGTAAACCATTTTACTCTCCACGTGAGTTCTCCTCATTTCTACTAATTGCTGTGTATGTCCCACCACAAGCCTGTGTAAACAAGGCATTACAAACTCTAGCTGACCAAATCATGGAGGCTGAAGCCAAATACCTCGATTCACTGGCCATTATTTTGGGAGATTTACACAAGGCAAACTTAAGGAAAGAGTTACCAAAATACTTTCAGCATGTCAATTGTCCCACTAGAGGCAAGAATACTTTAGACCATTGCTACACAACACTAAAAGATGCTTATGAGTCTTTACCACAAGCAGCTGTGGGACACTCTGATCATTGCATGATTCACCTTTTACCTGCTTACAGGCAAAGACTTAAAACCACAAAACCAACAATTAAATCAGTCAAGACTTGGACTGAGGAGGCAAAGTTAAAGCTACAGGCTTGCACTGATTGGAATATTTTTGAAGATACCTCTGCAGACCTGGATGAACTCACATACACTGTAACATCATATGTCAGCTTCTGTGAAGACTTATGTGTACCGACCAGGTACATGCGAATATACAGTAACAACAAACCTTGGTTCACAGCTAAACTTTAGCAGCTACATTGTTCCAAAGAGGAAGCCTATAGAAAAGATGATAAAATGCTGTACAATCAGGCCAGAAATGTATTAACAAGGGAGATCAGAGCAGCAAAAAGAAGCTACTCTGAAAAGCTAAAGAATAAGTTCTTAACAAATGAACCAGCAAACATGTGGAAAACTCTTTAAAATATCACTGGTTATGGCAAACCTCCTTCCCAGGCTGAAGGAAATCAATAACTGGCAGATGACCTGAATATGTTTTACTGCAGGTTTGAAAGGAAACTACAGCCACCTTTCTCCACAACCCCCATCTCAGACACACCAACAACAGCCAAGCTCCTACAACTGACCCCATACCATTGGATTCACAACCCCTAGTGATCACAGAAAAGGAAGTGCAAGACCTATTTCACAGACAAAAGCCAGGAAAAGCCCCAGGCCCAGCCAAGATGACTCCTTCTTGCTTAAAAGTCTGTGCTGACCAATTGGCCCCCATCTTCAATAAATTGCTAGAGATGTGCTATGTTCCTTCTTGCTTCAAATGCTCTACTATCATCCCAGTACCGAAGAAGCCCACCATCAAGGAACTGAACAACTACAGACCAGTTGCTCTGTAGTTATGAAAACCTTTGAAAGGCTAGTGCTGTCCCACTTGAAAACCATTACGGATCCACTGTTAGACCCCCTGCAATTTGCATACCGAGCAAACAGATCAACAGATGATGCTGTTAATATGGCTCTGCACTACATCCTACAACATCTTGAATCTCTAAAGACAAGGGTCCTCTTTGTAGACTTTAGTTCAGCATTCAATAACATCATTCCAGACACTCTTCTAACTAAGCTGAACCAGCTAGCGGTACCTGAACACACTTGTAAGTGGATCATAAGCTTCCTAACAAACAGGAAGCAGCAGGTGAAGCTAAGCAGAATCACATCAGATACCTGTACAATTAGCACAGGGCCCCCCCAAGGCTATGTGCTCTCTCCACTTCTCATCTCTCTATATACCAATGACTGCATCGCTAATGATCCATCTGTTAAACTACTGAAGTTCGCAGATGACACAACAGTGATCAGTCTCATTCGAGACAATGATGAATCCGCATACAGACGGGAGGTTGAACAACTAACCTTGTGGTGCGACTGGAACAATCTGGAACTGAACACACTCAAAACCGTAGAAATGGTGGTAGACTTTAGGAGAAACCCTCCCATACTTCCACCTCTTACAATACTAGACAACACAGTATCAAAAGTAGAGACCTTCAAATTTCTAGGTTCTACCATATCGCAAGATCTAAAATGGACACTTAACATCAAAAATGTCATCAAAAAAGCACAACAAAGAATGTTCTTTCTGTGCCAACTCAGAAAGCTCAAACTGCCCAAGGAGCTGCTGATATAGTTCTACAGAGGAATTATTGAGTCTGTCATCTGTACCTCTATAACTGTCTGGTTTGGTTCTGCAACCTAACAAGACAGATTTCAGGGGATAATTAAAACTGCAGAAAAAACAATAGCTACCAACCTGCCTTCCACTGAGGACCTGTATACTGCACGAGTCAAAAAGTGGGCTGTGAAAATATTTACAGACCCCTCCCATCCTGGACATAAACTGTTTCAACTCCTACCCTCAAGACAATGCTATAGAGCACTGCACATCAAAACAACTAGACACAAGAACAGTTTTTCCCCGAACGTCATCACTCTGCTAAACTCTGCTTGTATCCTTACTATTTATATTGACTGGTTCCTAATATGATTTGATTGCTTATTTGTACCCAGATTATCATTAAGTGTTGTAACTTATGGTTCTTGACGAACATATCTTTTCTTTTATGTACACTGAGAGCATATGCACCAAGACAAATTCCTTGTGTGTCCAATCACACTTGGCCAATAAAAATTCTATTCTATTCTGTTCTGTTCTGTTCTGTTCTATTTTGATGTAGGTTCCTCACAAGTTTTGTAAAAAATTATTTCCTTAACTTTCATTCAAGATTATAAATCACAATGTAACATGGGATTGTGTATGTGTGTGTAATTGTGTGTGCAAAATTGTGTGTGCTCTGGGTGGCTTACAAACATAAAACTAGTACCCATTTCAATAATACAACAATAAATAACAACAATAATAAATTAAAATATGACAAACATTACACTTAGTAATAATTTTGTGAGTATTGCTTAAAACAATAATGAAACGTTTAAGCTTTGGGACTGCTTAAACCATACACAGAAGTAGTTCTTGGAAATGGACCATATAGTGTTTAATTATTATCATCGTTATCATTATCATCATCATCATCTTGTTTGGCATATATTAAATATATCAGATTATTTGGAAAATGGCTTTACTTCTTGGAAAAGTAAATATCCACCACTATTCTGCTTCTTGGAGAGTTTGCAAAACATATTAGTTCCATGATCTCCAAATCCAATATTATCCTGGTACATATTATGTTTTCTCTGAAGCACTTATATTTGCAGCAACTTTATTGAAAAGTTTGAATAATTCTGGCTATTGAGCAGGCAAGTGAAGAATATAGGAGTCAGGCATCTCTGGTTATTTATTTCCTAATTCAGGGATTTGATATAGAAGAACATCTGAGATAAAGTAATTTCACATTGTTAAATGCACACACATAAGGTATGTTATAAGATGCGGGTGAAATTGGGTTTTGAGTCTGGGATTAGTTTGTAATTGATAGGCAAATAAAGCACTGGATGAGCTCTTCATAATCTTGTCTTCAGTGAGTAGTTCAGTGAATTAGATCAATCACACATAAGATTCCAAGAAGTCATTCTGGTAATAACTTTTGACTTTGGAAGGATAATAGCATTGGAAGCCAATTTGCAATATGGACTATAATTTCAAGTATCAAATATTTGTGCAGTTTGTACATGAATTATACAATTTCCCTGAAAAACAATGTTACCTATAATTTTTCTCATGGCAAAAACTCTATCACTGGCATGAGGGAATAATTCTCAAACTATATGATAAGTGAGATTACAAATTCTCACAATAGATGTACTCAGGCCAACCAATATTACACTATAAACTCTGGGATGCTTTTTGTTACCTTCCTTCCTCTGCTTCTCCTTAATGTTGTTATGAAGTTGAGTATGCCCCCAGCACTGTATTTTATATCAGACTGGAAGAATGGATGAATTGTGAAGCAATGACTGTGCAAACAATAAAAGCTGTTAGCTAAGAATTATACTGGTCATTTAAAAAATATTATTACAGACTACTCTCAAGGCTGACAACAAGATTAGGCATTTTCAGTATCTACTGGGACCTCTGCACTTTGTTAGAAGTCAAACATTACAGAAGGAATCATATCTGTGTTTCTCCTTCTACCTCTTTCACCAGAAGGATTGCCCTAAAGATTGGGCCTCTACTACTACTCTTTTATATTCATATATATTTTAGTGCATCAGTTTTTCCAAAATCAATTGAGTGGGGAATGATTATCAGCTGCTACCAATTGTATAAACCACAACTCCCAAAGGAAAACATTTTTTTGTTATTGATTGCTTATTACAAGACTAAAAATAGTATCAAGAACAGCAATCTTTAGAAGATCCTGAGTAGAGAAATGGAATGGATTACTTCTGAGATTACCTTCACCTAGGAAGGATTGTGAGAATATCTAAAATACAGTAATATGTAGAATATATTTGTCTAACTACATCTAGCAAAGCAAATAGCAAATTATTATGCAAATACAAAACATTACACCTTGTACTTGATTTAGTGACTGCATGTTTATTTTTTGATATCCTCAGAGCTGATGCTTTTATTATATTGATATGTATGTAATAGCTGCGATAATGTGTTTCAATTTCACAAAATGTACAATTTGACTGTGTTTAATTTATTGTCTCATGAGCTCTTTAATTCAAGGGGGCAAAGAGCAAATTTGTAACAATAAATTAAACATGGGAAATATGCAAGAATTTTTCCACCTAGCTTTTAAAACTGCTACAGAGAGTTTAATTTTAGGGGCACAAATGTAATTAATTTCAACTGGAGAAACCTCATCTCCTTCTAAGGATTAATTATCAAATTGTTATAGCTTTTGGGAAATGCTTTTTGTTAATATCCATATCATGATCTTAAAAACCAACCAAATAACTAAACAGAATCCATCTCTATTGTTGGAAATAGCTTGGAAAGAAAGAGAAGAGGACAACTAGCAGTAAGGTGGATGGACTCAGTTACAATGGTGATGGGTTTACTTTGGGAGACTTGAAATACCAGGTTAGGTATACAATGTCATGGAGAAACTCTACAATCAATCAATCAATCAATCAATCAATCAATCAATCAATCAAATCTAAGTAGAACAGTTATCCAAGCTGCAGTACTTATCTGAAGTTTTGGATCAATAGCAAACATACCGTACTTTAAGATTGGGGCTGGCATTTTTTTTTCAGGAGAAAAAGGATAGCTTTTTCAGACTAATAATGGGTTCATCTTATTTAAACTGGTTCTTTTGCTGATTATACAGTACAAGTTTGTTGTTATAGAAATGGATACTACATATTAAGTATGTAATGTAATTAAGTTACTTTACTGTGCTAAAAATAGTTGGAAGTCAATACTTTTTTTCCTTTTACCCTATACCTCTTTCTTTCTTTTTCCTCCTCCATTTCCCAATATTTTTATTTGCATCCCTATTTTATACTTCAATAAATTTAATAAAAATATTAATTGAAAAAGCTGTATGTACTCTTTCAGGACAAAGCTATAACACAGACAGCTGCTCTAGGCATTGGGCATGTTAGATAAAATAATAGCAAGAAGCAAATCCATAACATAACAAAAACAAAAACATAACAACAGCTATGGGAGAGATTTATGGTGAATTGAGGTTGATTCCAAGTTTTTCCATGTCATCACAAAGGCTGGATCCTCACTAGTTAGTTGAAGTATCACAAAGATATCACTGAACTGATAGAAGTCTTGTCCTTATTATTGACGTATATTATTGGCAATGGTAGGATACTATAAATTACCTAAGTTCAAATACTAAGCAAATGATTAGAAATATTATAGCATTATGAATCTAGCAGTATAGTGACAATTAATACCTTATAACATTAACACTTTCTTGCTCACATGGCATGTCTTCGATGTTGTATGTCCTGAACTTTCTCTTTTTATTTTATTGATTTATTTTATTGTTCGGGAGAGAATCTTCTGAGTTTATAGTGTACCACAAGGATTAATTCATTTATTAAAAAAGGCCGTCTGATACATATATTTTTTTAAAAAAAACAACCTAAGGAATTTGAAAATGACACTATATCCTCAGCTCTTATCCCATTTTAATAGCATGACAATGAGATCAGTCAGATTACTTTGATGCACTTAGTAACAGAAAAATAAATCATAGTGAATCATGTTACACACATAATTTTTCCTTGACAACATAAGAAGAAGAGAAAAAAATGGATTCTCTACACGTCTGATAATATTCTGTGAGTGAATCTTTTAATCTTTTTCTTTATACTGCATACACAGGCTTTCTTTTGTTTGCAAAGATTCTTCTCACATCATGGAAGATTAATTTAAATATAATACACACTTGAAAGGTAAATGTGATTTTAAAATTGCCATGGAGATTTGTATTTTCTGGTACAACAGTTTCAACTCTGTGTTTTGGTACTGATTACATTTCATATAGCTGATCTCACATCAGAAAAGATAAGTCTATAATTGTTTCAAATACAGAGTTGTTCACTGAACAATCATTGGTTTATTCACAAGGAAGCAGGAAGCCCACACTTCTTCCCTTTACAGGCCTATATGACTGAGGATGCTAAAACCTCAGGTTTATGTCCTGTAGCCTTTACTTTTAGATAGGAGGACCCAAAATATCCCTGGATTGCCCAATTCATCAATATCAGAGGTGGGTTCCTCCCGGTTCGGACCGGTTCACCTGAACTGGTAGCAACCTGCTGGTGATATCACAATGATGTCACAGAACCGGTTTGGTCAGTGCCGGTCCATGGGCATCACAAACTTTTTAAAAAAAAATTTTAAATTTTTTTAAATTTTTTTTTGAATTTTTCCCAGTTTTTTTTTCTTCTGCGCATGCGCAGAAGCTGAGTTTCTGGCACTGCACATTCATCACCATCTTGTTTTCATCTCTCTTTTTTGGAATTTTTTTAAAAAAAATTGGCACTGCACATGCGCGCATGCGCAAAGTGCGTGTGCGCCCACGAGGCGTGGCCATGCGGCATGGGAGGAAGTGAACCGGCAGCGAGGTAAGTTAGAACCCACCCATAATCAATATGATTATGTGTTGGTTCTTGCTAGACAATCTTTACACTATATGGTATTGAACGGGTAAAGAAATGGGTTTTGGGACATTTTATTATATTAAGCAAGGCAAAAAAAAGTCTTCCTCTTTAAATTTTAGAGAGCCTCATGTGGAAAATTATGTACTGATGCATGTGTCACAGTGTTAATAAATATAACATTATTTTTAAAAAATGCAAACATTTTACTGTTTTGATTGTGTTTACACAACTATTTTCAGTAAAAATAAATTTTAGTAAAACTCTACTCAAAACATATTTCAGGAAAACTTCAATGTACAATATAATTGCATGGAAACTAACTTTATATACTCAATACAAGCAGTAAATTTGTAACAAATAGCATGTTCTGCCAAGTTGTTCCTTATATCAGCATAGTTTCTGAAAAAATATACTTGAATTAGTATTAATAATTTCATTGTTACATTTAGGATATAATAAATCAACTTGTGTCACATTAAGGACCAATATATTTATTCTGACATATGCTTTTATACATTGTTTCCACTTTATTACTATCCTATTTACAAAATTGACAAATTACTTTGAAGTAAAGTTATCAATAAGTATGTTATTTGGAAAGTTAGAGCTGTTTAATATGCTAATTCAACCTTCCTAGGTGCACGTATTGTAGATGTGTTGGACTGCAATTCTTATTTCTTCCGAAAAGGCTGTGTGAATTTCTTTTTCTTTTATTTTGGGATAATAGCAAGACTGTCATATAGAAAAATAACATATTGTCTTATTACAGTTGTTGTCTTTTGTGATGCAGAAGCCACATTAATGGCTTTTGAAGCAGAAGACAGTGTCACAAAAACAGGAGGAGATATTTATTTTAAGATTTATTAGAACTGTTTTTTATATATCATAAGCATTGATTTTACTACTTTATGCCAAAAATATTTTTTTATTTCACGGTGCATACAAATTATGAATGCAGTTTGATTTTCTCTTTCTCCTTGCTTTATGATGACATGAAATTTGTCCTTTAGCTATCATAATCACTTTCAGATAATGATAATGAGTTTATTAAAATAATAGCATAGTAATTCACTAGGTACTTTCCCCATTGTATGTAGGACAAAATTAACAGTGCTTTATGCTTTGCTGTTCCATAGATATATCTGGAATATTCTAGAAGGTAAAAGGCCAGAAAAACAGTTTAGTTTGTCATCATGGATTCTATTTCCTTTGGCATTTCAACTTCTCCATTTAAGCAGTTTTCTTAAAAATGATGCCATCCAATTAGATTGGAGTAAGAATGTACATATACATATATACTCTACATATATTTGCAAGTGTGCAAATATGGTGACTGCTAGGGCAAGAACCTGCAGTTTTCTTGACACGATTTTGGAAATGGTTTGCCATGGCTTCCTTTCTAGGGCTGAGAGAGAGTGATGGGCCCAAAGCTGTGTATTTTGAGAGATTTCAGTCAGTTGCTGGATAAATTGCTACCATTTCTATGAAGGAGGGAGTAATCCCATTCTCTTTAAAAGTGGCCTCTCTTGAAGAAGTGCTCCCTGAATCAAGCAAGTTAATTTAAATTTTGATTCTGTCTCCAGTCTTCCTTCTGGGGGAAAGGTTGTCAAGAAAAATACAGGGTATCAACTTCAGAAGGCCATAGAAAATATTTTATTTAGGTCTCTGCCAGGTAAGATTCAGATCCTTCTGGGGAGAGAAATCAAAATAGATTCCTTTTCATCAAATATAGAATGGTGTTTGGTTCTTCTTTGGTATTGTTTGGTTCTTAAAGTGTTTGGTTCTTCTTTGGTATTGTTCTAGTTTAAAGAGAACTACCCTGCTTTTCTAAGCCTTTGAGTTGCTGCTTCACTCAGCTGCATAAGAAATTGGATGCCCTGGGCAAATGAGAGATGGAAGCTAAGAAGTGACTTTATCTTTGAATCACCAGAGGGCTACTGTTAGGTCAGAGCAGACCCTTGTTTTGCAGTACTGAGCTCAGATATCAGAAAGCGCCTTCACTTTTATGCCTGGAGGTAGAATAAATACTTCTCTTTACAGCAGCACAGACTTCCAAATGTAAAAGCTTAAAAGCTTCTGACACCAACCTACACTTGTGATAAATATTCATTGCTAGGAAACGTTTTTTTCCTTGCCAATCCAATGGATTTTGGTGTACTAGGATATAAGCCAAATATTACATCATATTTTGGTGTAATAGATAAGTAAAAATTTATCATCCCTGCCTCAAAATGTGCCTTTTCTGTCACAGAGCCTCCTTTTAGAATAAAGTTCTCTCAGAAATCTGGGTGATAGCATTCTGAAGGCCTTAATCTCCTAGTCTATGGTGTAGGCTTTGTTATTTTTGACTGGCTTCATCAACTTGTTTAATATTTTTAAATTTTTATTAGACTTTTTATTATAAATATCTTCAAAACAGATTAATATATACTAAACCTGTGGGCTTTCTTTGTCTGATGAGGAAAAATAAATACTTTTTTGCAGTAGTGGGTTCTAAATCCTGTTGCTACGGGTTTGTGCATGTGCGCACCGCCTCTGCGCATGCACAGAAGCATCCCGGGTGGATGGGTGGAACCTCCCGTCGCCGCTGCTACCGGTCCACAGAATCGGGCTGAACTGGGAGCAACCCACTGCTGCTTTTTTGAGAAAAGACTGTTATGTCATAGTAGAGTACAAGTTTTGCATTAAAAAAATGAAATGAAATAACTTTAAAAATGGTATTGTTTAAGTCCAGACATTTTCTGGAAAAGAAAAAAAAACTTTCTTAGAAATATTGGAAAGCTGCTATTCACCAGTGTCAATAGTAGAAACCTCAATTTAGACTTCCGGCGGTGACGTCAGCGTGAACTGGAACGAAGAAACGGGGCTCTGTTTCCAAAGTTCCCTTTTCCCAGCCCGGAAGCCTTAAATAGGCACTATCAGCCCCAGAGAGGCAGATAGAAAAAAGGGGAAACTCCAAGGACCTCGTGGAGAAAGGCAATCCCCCCAAAGGTTCAGGAGAAACCTCTTGATTCTGGCCAGGAAGAAACCAGCCATTTTGGCAGGTTCAAAACACTGACAGCCGAGGAGCAGGAAGCGAAGATTGATCAACAGAAATCGTTGGTGTGAGAAGAGACCCAAAAAAGGAGGTACAAATATTGGATCGAATGGTAGAGCTGAATCGGTGTGACTCTAAAATTTGAGGCAGAGTGATTGCCAGACAGCGGCGGCGATCAGGAGGAGAAAGGAGCGGAAAAAATAGTTAGAAGTGACAGCACAAGGAAACAAAGTAGCGAATAAGAAGAGAAAAGAAACTTCAATCGGATATCTTCGGTGATTAGGTGGATTGGTGATTACAATTTTTATTTATTCCCTCAATGATACTTATAAAATCTCTCAAAGTTTTTCTCTAGAGGAATTCAAGAGCTGATCTGTTGGAATGAATACTGACTGAATGGTGATCTGGTGGTGCAGCGGATTTACAGACTAAGCATACAGATAGAGACGGGAAAAAAATAGAAGTGGTTACTTGACAAGTGATAACTATAAAATTTGAATCCTTTAGTAGAAGAAATAAACTTTTTAAATTAGAGAGAACTAAAGGACTGTTACAATTTGATGACTTTAAAATTGTAGAAATTAGAAATATAAAAGAGCAGTAGTAATACAAAGATGATGCAAGACTGAAGGAAGATTGCATATAGAGTGAAGAAAGATACACAACTCTTCTAAGTGACAATGAACAATAAATAGTAAATAAGAATATAAGAATAAGAGAAAGGGGCGATTGTGAAAGCTGAAATCCATAATATTTACAATATTTAAGATAGAACTGGATAATTATATTAAGAAATAGAATTTATATGTATGAAATTATAATGATATAGTTGATTATTCTTGATTGAAAACTTGATAGGTTATATATATATATATATATATATATATATATATATATATATATATATATATATATATATATATATATATATATATATATATATATATATATATATATATATATATATATATATATATATATATATATATATATATATATTAGTTTTTGAGTAATAGGAGGGTATAAATTATATAAAGGGATATATATTTATAAATATAAGGGGATTTAATCATATATATTTAAGATATTTATACTGATAGTTGTTCCTAGAATATTGTATATGTTATATCCTAAGTAAAAAAATAAGAAATATAGAATTGTAATATAATATACATATTTTGAGATTAGTAAATTAATAGATGTATTTATATGGGTATTTATACTTGTGTTAACAAGACTATTATAGACATAAAGTTAATAGCTAAGATACTGTATGACATTTTGGAACAATATACTTAGAATAGGAAAAATGACAAGCACTACAACAATAACTAAGTTAGGTAATAAGCCTGTTCAAAATCCCGCATCAACACCATCCTCATCAACACAACAACACTCTATAGAAAGTATGCTTGGAATGGAGAAAGCAGGTTCAGCATTTAACATACAGAGTATTCGGGCCACAGTACAAATGATACAGGAGGCAATGACTGGAACACAAGAGTCCATTGCTAATAACCATGAGGAGACAAAAAAAAAACCCATGAAGAGCTAAAAAGTAATATAAGTGAAATGAAAGGAGGCATTAAAATATTCTTAAAAATGAGCAGAAAATCAAAAAAGTGGAGACAAAAATAGAGCAAGTAGATAAAAAAATGGAGTCAATGGAACAAAAATATACTACAATTAACAGAGAGTTAGAACAATCAATTGTGTTTCTGGAGATAGAAAAAGCGTCCTTTTTTTAAGGTTTCAAAACATCATGGACAATAAAGAGGAAAAGCTAGGAGAAGTTATGTGAGAAATATTGGCAGTGGCATTACAAATAGATAAGCAGGATATACGAAAGTATATTGATGAAATATATAGAGTACATACGAAGTATGCACGTAGGCATAAATTACCAAGGGAAGTACACCTACATTTTACTAAGAAGGGGTTAAGAGATGAAATATATAAAAAAATGAAAGAGGAGACAATATCATTTAAAGGAAGGGAAATAATAACATTAAAACAAATCCCGAGATGGGTGAAAGACCAAAGAAAGAATTATCAATTCCTAATCTCTCACTAAATAAGGAAAATGTGCCGTTCCAGTGGAAGGGGTGTGGCCAAGCATCGCAGCGGTACGGTGTTTCCTCGTTCCGAGGGAAACACCGAAACTTCCAGCTGTAGGGGACTCGAAATAGAAAGAAATTGAGACAGAACCTCTCTGTAGGAGAGGTGACAAGGAGAGGCAAGAATCGGTCACCTGGGGGGAAATGCAGACCCCCCAGGGAGCCAACAGCAATCTCCCAACCTTCAGCTGAGGAGAGGCGACTACGGTCGCCATTAGCTGGGACGGCCATCGCTTGAAGAATTGAAGCTGGCATGATGTTGCCTCTCCTAATGATTGTGAGATTTGGTAAAGGATGGCAACTGAGATTGCAAAGATTGCTGTCACTAAGCAATATGGTTGCACTTTACAATCACATCCCTCAGTGGCAGAAATTCTGATTCCAATTTATAGCAATAGCAATAGCAATAGCACTTAGACTTATATACTGCTTCATAGTGCTTTACAGCCCTCTCTAAGCAGTTTACAGAGTTCAGCATATTGCCCCCAACAATCTGGGTCCTCATTTTACCGACCTCAGAAGGATGGAAGGCTGAGTCAACCTTGAGCCGGTGAGATTTGAACAGCTGAACTGCTGAACTAGCAGTAGCCTGCAGTGCTGCATTTAACCACTGCACCATCTCGGCTCTTATGTTGTAAGTTGAGGACTATTTTATTTGAAAGTAAGAAATGCACAACAGCACTTGCAAATAAACTGTTGAAGATTCTGTATCAAACATGCTCATTCATTTTATTTTGTTCTTGTTACAGTTGAAAAGCACTTATTAATGAATGTGGTTGTAACAAATCCATTGTGATGTAATATATTGGCAGTTTCTGTCTTAAAGATAAATATGTAATTGCTTCAATAATACACTTTAAATCGAAACAGTAGCCAATCTGCTTTATTGGCATAAAAAATTCCAGCATTCTTTTTTGTACGTTGTTACAGGTTTTTTTTTTAACATATCAGAATCTGAAGCTGAAAATGTAAGTTTATTGTGGCTTAGCTATATTGACTGGTAAATATTAATTGTACCATATACACTCTGCTTCTTTCTCTAAACAGATAGATACTCTGTATCATTACTATTTAGCTCTTTAATGTATTCCATACATTGGGATTTATTCAACCATTTATTCAATTGTAACATCAGAGCCATAGAATGTTATCACTGATGCTAAATAAAAAATATTGTCATATAGAAACTCTTCTATAGAAAGTTGCCCTTCACAAGCTAATTTCCATCAAATACTCAAAAGTCTATCAGATATGCATTGCTAATTTGCTAAAGGAATTTAATAGCTTAAATTATTTAACGCCCCAGTTTATAGCTATGAACTTACCATTTCTTTGCAAATAAGGCAAGACTGGAATCTTCTTTTTAAATAATTGGGATGCTAATTGCATATATTTCTCTTCTATTTAACTATTCTCAAATTATAATACAGCATTTTGCAGCCTAACATTCTTCAAATTTATTGCTAATGACCAAATTGGAATGATTTGGAGAACATCAGGATGAAAATATCAAAGATTTAAAAACATTTAATTGTGATAATAATAATAATTGTCCTGGACTCGCTAATCTGTAACTCTGTGGCTCTATGGAAAGTAATTCAAACAGTTAACCTTTCTTGCCATTCAATAATTCTTTCACCATTCTGTCACCATCTACACTTTATTCAACGCTGCAAGCTACGTAAAGCCATGATATCCCCAGATGGATCAAGATTACAGCTGAAAAACTGTGAGTGGCTTCTCAGAATGTAAGATGGAGACTGGAATCGCATCACTTCCTTTATCTTTTTCATCAATGCATGTAACGGAAAGTGATAATACAGGAAAGGGGAAATAATAATAATCCCTGAACATTTCCTTATGAAGGGAAAAAGCTGCACCTACTTTGGCCAGCAAGGTCAGAGTTGCCAAACTTACCTATAAGCTAGCTAAACAGAAAGAAATTGTAGGAAGCCCCTCCTCCCCAGATTAAAATATTCTTTATTCTTAATATTAAAAAGAGGCAGGACAGAATATTTCCCATAAAGGAGCAGAGGAGAAAAATCTTAACAAAGACAGAAGGCAGCTCCTGTCTTCCTGCCATAGGAAAACAGCCTCAGGCAAAAGTTTGAGGAGGCTGATCTTTAGGTAAGGAGATTTTGTATCCATTCAGAAAGTGTTAAATTGTGGGCAAAGATCGCAGGAGATAGACTTCAGAACAGCTCTTTTATTAGCTCACTCAAGCAACCAGCAGCTTGCAGTCTGACAGATAGCCCTTTTATAGGGAGCTGTCAGACACAAGAACAAATAGCGTTTGAGCATTCAAACACATGACCAGGGTGGCAACAACAGTTCAGGTAGAGTTCAACTATAAACATAACAACAACAGTTCAGTCAGAGGTCGTCTAGTCAAAACAAGTTTATGGTTCAGTTATAGGTCAGTCAGAACACAACAGAAAGACTGCCCAATCTATTCATAAGCAAAGAGCAGCCAGAAACCCTAAATAAGCAGCACAATAGACAAAGAGTCCAGATGGACAAGCTTAGCTCAGACAAACAAAACACTTAGGATTTGCATTTGCCCTCTTGCCTGTAGAGCCAGCCATGACCCCTACATGACCTCATAGGAATCTGGCAACAGCCATTAAAATATTAAAAGACATATTCTTACACAGGAACAATCACAAAGTCCCAAAGAATGTATAAAAACCCACCTACTTTAAAACTCATTTTGTCAGCCACCCTAGAAACATGCTCTCACTAGTTTCTGGCTATCAAATAAACAGAGACTTCCTTTCCTGCAGCCTGCCTCCATTTTATTTCCAGTGTTTTTCTCCTGGATTGGAACCGGACCAGATTTTTCTTTCAACAAAATTAACCCTATCCTGCCAGAGCAGCAAATGTTCTGGGGACATAACAGACATGTTTTATATTTTAAATAAGAGCAGTTTTCCCAACAAATTGTAGATTCTAAGCTCTTTTATATGGTGCTCTGTTATTTCCTGGAAGAGAAGGCCTTTTTCCTGCCTAACTCAAGAACTTAGTTTAAAATTCTCTGGTGGTTTTGTGTGAATTAAGATTTGTGGTTTTGCATGATCTAAACAATCAATAGCATATGAAATCACAATCAACTTTTTTTGTTTGATATATGCAGATCTGATATACAAGGGAACGTGCCATCTATCAGTATCTCCCAAAAGTCTACAAATTATAGTTTAAATTAGTATATGGGACTCTTCCCCCATTTCTTACTGATAAGAATTCAGCTGCTCAATCTTGCAGCGCTGTACAGCATTCTTGTAAATTATACGAGGTTTGTTTTTGAAAACTGAATAAAATCATTAAATGAAGATTCTTAAACATCAGTCAAAATAATTTCCAATTTTTGTTGATGGCAACCAAGCACTTCACAGACTGAATGTAAATAGCCTTGTTTTTTAAATTGCTGTCAGACAATTTAAAACTTGTCTAAATTGGTGACTAAAAAAAAGAGCATAAGTCTTTTTTTTTCAGTATCTTTTTTTACTTTTACCAATCACTTGTGCCTAATGATGTCAGGGCTGATGGAGGAAGCTTCCTGAATATATTACTACATATAGGGAATCTGAGCATGGACCAGGGAAGCAGGTTTAAGTTTATATATGAAATTCATTGCGGTGAACCTCCAACTAGCTAGCTACATTCTATAACTCATGTATCAGGTATAGTTTGGAAGACAACTGCAGGAATGAAGTATCCTGAGATTAATAATTTCATAGATAAAGAGTAATCTGGGCATCCTTCTGGGTTCATGACTCCTGCTCAAAGAGCAGGTAGCAGCCATTGCTAGGAAGCCTTTGTATAGTTTTGAGTTGTGTATCTATTGCGGCCATTCCTGGATCAGGAGGCTATCACTCAATTACTCAAGTCTTGGTCCCCTCCCACATGGACCATTGTAATGTGCTCTACATGGGGCTGCCCTTTAAAAGTATTTGAAAGTTTCAGTGGGTGTAAAATGCAGCAGCACTGGTTCTTACCTTAAGGCCATTCTAGAGGAGCATGGAAACCAATGGTCCCTCTAACGTTAGAAAACGGCGTGCAGCAATTGGAAACTGCTGCACGCCATTCCCTAGTCATGTGTGTGGGCGCGCAGTCGCGCAGCCTCTGATATTAGAAAATGGTGCATGGCAGTTGGAAACTGCTGTGCACCGTTCTCTCGTTATGTGCGTGGCCGCGTGGCCGCGCAGCTTAGAGGGAACATTGATGGAAACGTGTTTTGTAATCTGGCCTAAGGTTTAGAGAATGGTAATTAGCCAATAAAACGATTGTACTATTCTAAAGAATGACTGTGCTTTTGGGTGGCTGTACTATGTGGCTTTTAACTGTCTAATTGTTTTAATGTTAGTATTGTTTATACAGCTGTTTTGTTTTTTTATTTTGGGGGTACTGGTTATATCTTTATTGTAAGCTGCCTAGAGTTACAAATGTTGAAAACACACACACATCCAGAGGAAGAGTTAAAGATGGAACACAAATGAAATTCCTCTATTTTTATTTTTTTTCATTGTGCTAAAAGATGTCCCAATAACAATATACAAGAAGAAGAAAAATTAAGGAAATGCCTACCTTAAAAAAACCAGTTTCTTTAATTTCCAATTTTTGGGGTTCTCTTGTATTCTATATAGATTACATATGTTTTAAGTCATCATCCATTTTTATGATATACCTCAATATGTTCTCCCTAAATATGATTATGGGATCTTCCCATTAAATGAAATGAAGTAGCTATGTTGAGCAACAAACTGGGGGCATAGTCATCTAGACAGTCCATTGTTGGGATTAATGTTCAGAGCTATACTGTATTCTGACAGGATCATCAACAGGATTTTTGAGCTATGGTTTTGACTGCACAGGCAGTAGCCATAGCATAGCTCTGAGAACATTTCCAAAATGATGTTTATATAGCAGCTGGCTAGATGGTTAGCCATGAAAAAGGTATCAGTGTGCACCATTAGGAAAGAGACTCATGAATCAAAGTGTTTAGAAGGAAATAAGGAAGATCCTTCTACTGTCTCCTTTTGAGGCACTGTTAATTTCCAATTGATGTGAAAAAGAATTCCATGCATTCAAGGAATTGCCAAAAAGGCACTAAGAGTTGTTAACCTAATCTTGTGTAGCTTCTTCTCTGGCAATATTACACTGCTACCCAGAGCATACAAAACATTTGCCAGACCAATTCTCGAATACAGCTCACCTGTTCTGGAACCCGCACTGCATATAGGACATTAATACAATTGAGAAAGTCCAGAAATATTTCACAAGAAGAGTCCTCCACTCCTCTGCTCGCAACAGTATACCTTATTCCACCAGACTTGAAATTTTGGGCTTAGATAGCTTAGAGCTACGTCGCCTTCAATCTGATCTAAATGTAGTTCATAAAATCATCTGCCACAATGTCCTACCTGTCAATGAATACTTCAGCTTCAACTGCAACATTACACGCGCACACAATAGATTCAAACTAAATGTAAACCGCTCGAAACTCGACTGCAGAAAATACGATTTCAGCAACAGAGTGATCAATGCCTGCAATGCACTACCTGACTCTGTGGTTTCTTCCCCAAACCCCAAAAACTTTAACCTTAGACTGTCTACAGTCAACCTCACCCCATTCCTAAGAGATCTGTAAGGGGCGTGCATAAGCGCACCATTGTGCCTACAGTCCCTGTCTTACTGTCCTATTGTCCAAATTTACCTGTACCTACTTTGCTTTTGTTTATGTTTATACCATACCTGCTATCCTGTACATGTTTTGACAAAATAAATAAATAAAACAAATAAATAAATAAATAAAATAATTGAAAGAGCATGTGCAAAGTGTGATAGGCATGTTCATTTGAAAATTCTCTACTAGCAAAGAACAGAAAGTTCTCTTAAATAAAGCTTTGTCATAAAATTGCAACTACATTTTGAATGAGAAAAGGCAGCTTATCATAAAGCACAGGTTGCTTTGATTATATTTAGTGCTTCCTGAACAAAATCACAACAAATGGTGCTTTTTTTATATTTTCCCCAACTAGCTCCACTTTTTTCTTCATATAAAAATAAATAAATGCTGGGGGAAAAAAACCCATAAACTCTTTTTGTTTGTTACATCTGGACTTGGTCTAACCACTTGATTAATTCCAGTGATGCAGAAACTTTAGCAGTATTGTCATGAAAATCAGAAAGACATGAAAATCATAAAGACAAATGAAAATCATAAAGACAAAATTAACATAAAATATAGTGAAAGAAATGTGAAAATCAAGGGAAGTTACATTTGAAATTACTAAGGAAAAAACTAATGAAATGTAAGCACAGTACACAGTGCTTCCTCTACTGTTCTAAACACCAAACAAAATCATGCTTTCATATAAAATAAAAAAGCTCCATTTTGTTCACCTTTTTAAAATCCAGTTGCTTATAAAAAAACTACCTAATATAGAATTATATACCCAAATCCTTACTCAATAATATTCCATATTTAGTTAATGCTTGTTTAGATTTGCCAAAATATGGAATTTTTAAAGCCTAGAGACATAGCTAGTATTGCCAACCATTTTTTTCAGTTGAGAAAACATGAATTCATTCTACTTTTCTGTCATTTAAAATTGTTCCAAAAATGCAAGGCTGTTCCCAGGCACAAGTGTTTGTAAATCTTCTTATTATAAATAAGCAAAAAACAACCTGACTGGAATGAAATCATAACAGGAAAGTCCCTATGTATTTTCAAAACAGAAAAATGTCCCTATGCTTAGTCATTATAGGTCTTTACTACAAAAACTGCTGCCTTTTGGGAAAAAAATTGCTTATAAATATTATCCTCAGAGTTTCCAGTGTAACTGGAAACTGCATTTGTGCTGAAGGTTGTATGATAAGGTTGGTAATGTCTGGCTCAAGGAATATGGGAGCTGTGCTTCAAGATATTCTCTGGGGAGGATATGAGCTGTAGTTAAATACATCTGAAAGATAACAGTTGAAGAAAAGGGTAGTATTGGAAGACACTGGTTAAGAAAGATAATGGAATAATCCAACACAACTGGAATGGAATCCATTTTTACCAATCTTAGCTATTATATGTAGATGAAATGTATGGAAGGTAAAAGCCATATATACGATCACATTTTTGTAGAGAAGTTCAAGGATTAAAGATACTACAAGATTACTGGCATGAGATGATAAAGAAGTCCAATATATTATCAAAATATCAGTTGTGAGGAGGAAGACTTTGGAGTGGGAATTTGAAAAATATAGGTGGAATAGTTAAATATACCTGGTAGGAGGCATCTTAACTCCCCAAAAGTCAATCGGTTAAGAACCTTGCACTGCTTTCAAAGTGGTGCTACATCTATGGGAGGAAGTGCCCCAATTTGCCTTTTGATTCCAAAATATGCCCTTGAGTCAAAAAGGTTGCTTACCATTTCATTTAAACAAGTTAATAGTTTTTAAAATTAAACGATTGAGGATTTGAACAACTTAATACAATTTAGGGTTTTGGAATTCAAAAACAAGAATGATTTTAGTAATACTTAGAAATTCATGTTAAGTACAAAATGTGCTTTTACAAAGTATTTATTTATTTATTTATTTATTTATTTATTTATTTATTTATTTATTTATTTATTTATTTATTTATTTATTTATTTATTTATTTACTAGATGCCACTATATTCTCATTTTATTCTGTTACTTCCATAGTGGTTCTCCATATGTGTGCTGCTTGTATGTTAAATATAATTACAGTTTTTGTTACTACTTTGTCTCCTAAATTTTTTTACAATCTTTGACACTCTGAAATATACTGAGGATATTTTCTTTTTCTTTTTAGAGATATGTTTGGATTGGAACCAATTCCAAATTCTTTATATAATTCTTGCTTGGGCTAGACATGCGCTTGATATGTAAACAGTGTATAAATTCTGAGACTCATATTGAAATTACTATTTTTCTTTCCAAAGGATCAGATCTCCAAACTTAGTTATGCATCAATCAGCCCCATTGGACACTAGGCTATCATTTTTTCCTCTTTTAAATGTAAGTAAGTAAGTAAGTAAGTAAGTAAGTAAGTAAGTAAGTAAGTAAGTAAGTAAGTAAGTAAGTAAGTAAGTAAATAAGTAAATAAGTAAGTAAGTAAGTAAGTAAGTAAGTAAGTAAGTAAGTAAATAAGTAAATAAGTAAATAAGTAAATAAGTAAATAAGTAAATAAATAGATAGATAGATAAATAGATAAACAAATAAACAAATAAACAAATAAACAAACAAACAAACAAACAAACAAACAAACAAATAAATAAATAAATAAATAATATTGCAGGGTTAGTACAAAAACACTAGCAGGCAAAGCAGTTAATCACAAGACCTGGCAATGGCTAAGAGCAGAAAAATTGAAGAAATTCCGGTTACACAAGACCAAGTCTTAAGAACAAACGCATACCAAGCCAGAATTGAAAAGATAGCAATGTACAGCAAATGCCGCCTTTGCAAAAAAAATGCTGCTGAAACATTAGCTGCTGCAAGAAAATTGCAGACTGACTACAAACAACAGCATGACAAAGTAGCAACAATGATGCATTGGAGGATCTGCAAGAAATATGACCTGCCTGCAAGCAACAGCTGGTGAGACCATAAAATAGACAAAGTAATAGAAAATGAATAAGGTAAACAAATGAAGAATCTGATACACAACACCCCAGACAATTTGTTGAAAAGAAAGACAAAAACATCTGGATAGTGGACATTGCAATACAGCAAAATACAACACAAAGAACTTGAAAAAAAAATCACAAAAAAATAAAGGCCCTAGTTAAACCCAAGTAGCATATATTTAACTGCAGATAATCCATCCTGAAATTTCTTTTCAGCTAGTAAGACAAAAGTAGATCAATCTAAACTTGAATGCAAAGTATAAGAAAAAGAAAATCTGCAAGTCCTAACCTTAACAGGAGCGCCGAATGTGAGCGAAGCAAGAACACACACACACGTTCAGTTCCGAACCAGTAGTGAAGGTAAGTGAAGGTAAGTGAAGTGCATGCGCAGATAATCTGTGATGACATCTGGGTGGGTGGGCGGAGTCTCCCACCGCTGCTACGGTTCGCCCGAACTGGTAGCAACCCCCACTGGTCAGCAGCTTCTGTGATTCTGCATGCTTCCTTGCAATTTCAACAAAAGAATACCCACTGGATATTTTAAACACAGTATTATGACCACTGCTGAAGGGAAGAGCAGAACTGCTTGGAAAGGCTTCTACATTCCAGGCATCTATGGGGACAGGGTCAAAACAGGCAAGATGGCAGAAGCGGTGCTGCAACCCAAGGCTAGGTTATTTTTTGTATGTGCATTATACAAAATGGAGAGTGCTCTGATCTCAATACCACTTCTGCCATCTTGCCTGCCATCTTGTTTTGACCCCCTTCCCCACTGAGAGTGATACTGTTCAAATGGACAAATTTGAGAAATCTATCCAATTTCTCTGCCCATATACTTCAGGGAGAACTTTTGAGAGTTCTGAATCCTTTGCTGACAATTAATAGATCCTCATATCTAATCCTCCCATTTCAGTTCTGAGGACTGCTTAAAAAAAATAAAAAAATCCAACTCAAGATCTACTATAAATTTTGTGGTCACATAGAGGAAAAGGACAAAGTGAGAGGTCATATAGTGTGCATCGAGTTTTATTACTTTTGAAGTACTTTTAAAATTTACCTCTGTTTCCATCATTCCAATGAGAGAGTTATTACAAGCCATTTGGCAGATAACGACTGATAATTAGTTGTACAATTCCTTTTTCAGTCACTGTGAGATATTGCAACAATATTGATGGTGGAGTGAATTATGTCTCTGGCTGGGTGGACAAATGTAATTATTTTAATTTGTGGTTTCAAGATTTTCTAAAGGCTAAAAATATTAAGACATTCAATATTTAACTTGTTTCTATCTTCCCTCTCCATCAGCTTAAGGTAGCAAATCAATTTTTTTAAAAAAACAACAACTTCAAATTGAATAAAAAAGTGAAACGTTTTGGCATATTAATAATAGTATCACTGGAATACTATTCACTTTCCAAATGCCTGCCACTTAGCATTTTCAAACACTCTTTTTCTTGTTAAGTTACAGGTAGCCCTCAATTTATAACTGGAATAATTCTGACTGGAATTTCAGTTACTATGTAATGCAGTCATTAAGCAAGCCATCATGTGACTGGACCTGATTGTATTGCCATTTTTGTTCCAGTCTTTAAGTAAATTTGGCTTTCCCCATTGACTTTGCTTGCCGGAAGCTGGCTGGGAAGGTCATGAATCATGATCATATGATCAAAGGATGCTTCAACTGGTTGTAAATGCTGACCAGTTGTCAAGCAACCAAATTGTGATCTCATTACCATGGGGATGGTACAAATCTTGTAACTTTGACGACAGGTTGTAAGTCATTTTTCCCCCAATGCTATCATAAATCTAAACTGTTGTTAAATGAATGGACATAAACTGAGGAATGCCTGTATTGAACTCAGCACTAAAGACGAATATTTTTGATATAATTTTAAAAAAGAAATTTAGAAAGAAGAATGGAGGTATATTTTGAGGGTGAAAGTATTATTTTTAATAGATGGCATCTAAATTGTTCATGAAGTCTTCATATGTGTAGGGGGAAAAGTTCCTGTCTACAGAAACCTAACAGATGCAATGAAAGGGACGTTATATTTCCAGATATGTCTGTGATGGTTTGCTTCTCCTACTCATAATCCCACCTAGATGGTTTATCTGAAATTCTTTCTGATTTTCAGATAGGAAAGTATTTTCACCTCAAGACTGATAAAGCAAGAAGTTCAAATAATCTTCCTTTCCTTTTTGCATAGGGCAGCAATTCCAACTAAGGGTACATGAATCTGTCAGTCTCACTATCTACCCATTAACTTTTTTTTCTTGTAGGAATCTCAGTTACTTTTCCTCTCCTATTATAAAGATGTTTCGTAAAATAAATAAAACAGAAATCACTCATCTTCACCAAACAAATTTGATAGGTATAATGATTCCTAAATGGAAGAGTCAGTGTGGTATAATGCTTAGACTTGAAGAATTTGGGGCTGAGGAATATGTATCAAAATGTGCATTAAATCTTGAATAGGTTTAATGACCCCAATTTAAACCACTTTTCCAAAGAATCCATTCTAAAAATCTATTTGAAAAACAGGCAGCATAAATGTTGTTGGGAAGTTGTCATCTGCAAATATAGCCCAGTGTTGCCACAAAATGAAATCACTTTTGCCAGTCACTGACATATTTGAATAGTATATGATTACAGTTTCCTTCAATAGTTCCTGGATCTTGTTGGAAGCAGTTCTCCTACAAGTTGGCTAGAATATCTCAGACGCCTGCTGATCTGTGGATTGCATAGTGATAGCCTTTGACAACCATTAGCTATGCAAATAAGCCAGTGTGCAGCATATCCTTTGCATGCTTGCCTGTGTACATAATAAATTGCCCTGCTCATTTTTTGTGGGTGAACATTAGTGCCTTCAGTCCCACCCTCATTTGATTCATGTCTTGAATGGTACTGCAGTCTTTCCGTGATAGGCTTGGAATGAAAGTTAATAATTCATTGAAGTAATGAATTGAATACTGATTGTTAATTATGCCATAGTCCTTTTACTGTAAAACAAGTACCCTTGTGCGGTTTTCCTCTCCCTTCCCTATTTCTAGTTTTGTTTGATATGTATTTGAAGTCTCAGTTATTCCATGATCAAGAGGGACTTCTTACTCAACTTAGATATATGCATTAAGGAATATAGGCATTCTTCGACTTAGGACCACAATTGAGCCCAAAAATTCTGTGGCTAAGTGAGACATTTGTTAAGTGAATTTTGCTCCATTTTAAGACATTTCTTGCCACAGTTGTTAAGTGGATCACTACAGTTGTTAACATTAGTATCACGGTTGTTAAGTGAATCTGGATTCCCCATTGACTTTGCTTGTTAGAAGGTTGCAAAAGATGATCACATGACCCCGGGACAATGCAACTATCATAAATGTGAACCAGTTGTCAAGCGCCTGCATTTTGATCATGTGACCATGGGAATGCTGCAACAGTTTTAAATGTGAAAAATGATCATAAGTCTCTTTTGTCAGTGCCGTTCAAGCTTTGACATGCTTTGGAGGGACATATATAAAACATATATAAAAATGCTTATTCTACTCGCAAAGAATTTAGGAATATATATTTGGTTCCTTCACACTGATTAACTTGGTATACCATATTTTTCAGAGTATAACACGCACTGGAGTATAAGACGCACCTTAGTTTTGGGGGAGGAAAAAAAGGAAAAAAGGCCTCTGCCTCCCAGCAATTTGCCAAACAGCAAACAGTACAGATAATACACACTGTTTGCTGTGTATTTCTGTGCATGTGTGCCTGACCCATAGAAATAGCAAAGAATTGGAGAAATGTACATTATGCCAGAAAGTTTTCTTAAATGTAATCACACAAACTACTCCCAATTATTTAAATAGATCTACTCCAAACATGACTAAGTCAGGGTTTAACTCAGCTGCCTTATCTTACTACTACTACTACTACTACTACTACTACTACTACTACTACTACTACTACTACTAATAACAACAACAACAACAACAACAACAACAACAACAACAACAGAGTTGGAACAGAGTTGGAAGGGACCTTGGAGGTCTTCTAGTCCAAACTTAGGCAAAACCCTACACCACTTCAGTTCTAACTTCAGTTCTAATTGTTCTAACTGTCAGGGAATTTACTAAACAGGACACTGTTACATTTCAGATTATACTTTTACAGATCTTTAAATTTGATGTGGCTTTCTGGAAGTATAGTTATTCTCTGCTATTTAAAAGAAGACACAATAGCGGATGGAAGCTGACCAAGGAGAGATTCAACCTGGAAGTGAGGAGAAACTTTCTGACAGTGAGAGCGATCAACCAGTGGAACAGCTTGCCAGCAGAGGTCGTGAGAGCCCCAACACTTGCGACCTTCAAGGAGAGACTGGACTGCCATCTGTCCCAAATGGTGTAGGAACTCCTGCTTGAGCAGGGGGTTGGACTAGATGACCTACAAGGTCCCTTCCAACTCTAATAATAAATCTAAATCTAATAGCACTGGGCCTCTTCAGATCAAGCATTTATTTTAAAAAGCTTCTTCATTTTGTTAAGTTGTCTAGAACAACAATAAAGCAGTCTTTAAAAAACAAGTGTAATAATTTGAACACTCTACAAACATTTATAGTTATTGACTTACCTCCTTGCATGCAGTTTCAGCAGTCCAACATTGCCAGCATTTCACCTTCACGCAATTTGTCTCCTTGTAGCTACTGTAGTTAGTTTCATTTTTAGCACATGGCTGCAGCCTCTCAGCTATGGGTCGGCAGGCAGATAATCACTTCCTTGTGCTAATCAGGCTTATCCTGTTTGCTGCAAAGAGGTAAATTGCTTGGAAGGCAGAGGCCAAAGGGTGGGGGTAGGCTGGGTGGGGCTACATTTGGTGTATAAGTTTTCACCCTCTTTTTTGGGGGGGGAAAGGTACGTCTTATACTCCGAAAAATACGGTATATGTTTTCCCATCCTTTATCTCCATAAGATAGGATAAGTCCAAGAGATAATAACCAGCCAAAGGTTTCCCACTGAGGTTCATAATGAATGAGAATTTGAATTTGATTCTGTCCACTTTGAATTCATAATATAAGCCATAATGTTGCAGTGGTATTTTTATGCCCGTTATTCCTAATGCAGCTGGTGATTTGTGCCAAGAAACTTGTTTCTGTATGCAGATCTCATCCTTAAGATTGGGGCTATGCTATCTTTGAAGCAGGCTGCGAAGGATTTAACTTATCCATCAATTGATTGTACTGTCAGTAGCACATAAGATTATTCAATATATAGCATCTGTTACTGGTGTCATTGTTGATGTATTACCTTACCGGCACTCTCTTTGAAATGTAAAATGTTTGCATGTTATCTTTCAAAAGGATTCATTTATTTTTAAACTATTAAAAACAGGCTTGCAATGCAATGCTTATTTTTCTAGCTAGGTTCTGCATATTATTGCACAACAAGAGAATAAACATCTTAAGCTTAAATGGAAAAAAACACATCAAATATGAAAATCCAAAGTTAATGGTACAAGGGCTGTATGAGTGCAGAACTGTTTCTCCATTCTGTCCTTACCTTGTAACTATATTCTCCCATAATATAGTATATGAATGTTTAATAAGGGCCAACTGTTGGGCATAATTGAATCTCCACTGTGTATTTTATTCTCACTAGGTGGCACTGTAATATCAAGTATCTATCGCTGTTTTATACAGTTTTTTCTTAGCTTGTTTGTTCCTATAGGGGCTCCTTTTTCTTCTACCTTTTAATACTTCTTCTATTAGTTAAATGCTTGAAAAAATTATTTTATGGCTTTGGAGAAGATGGGCGTGGCAGCACAGTCTGTTGTTCTTTATGTAATATGTGCAACTAACAAAAGAGGAGATCAAGCAATGAGCATCTTGAACAGAGATGGAAAGACAGAGTTGACCCTCTTCCAGTAAATGTCATGGACCGCTCACCAGCTCCAGTGGAATATAGGTGAGAATAAAAAAAACAGGAGGAGAATCAACAGGAAATGTAATCCACTGGGGATTTTTTTAGCCTAAAGTCTGATAATATGGGAGATGATTCTAAAAAGGAAAAAAAAAAGAGTTAATGCATCCATTGGCTATGTCTGTGCTTCCGAAGAATTTGGTCAGAGGTGGGTTCCTGCCTGTTTTTGCCGGTGCGATTAATAGCTGTTGTTCGGCGCAGAGCCGAAGACGCTGTTGCCGTTCGCGGCACGGGAGCTTTCCCTGGGCGCTTTCCCCGCCCGCATGGAAGCCACCAATTGCGTTCTTTTGCCCTCTGCGCATGCAGAACATTTTGCGCATGCACAGAGGGCAAAAGAACGCAATTGGTGGCTTCCATGCGGGCGGGGAAAGCACCCGGGGAAAGCTCCCGCGCCGCGAACGGCAGCAGCGTCTTCGGCTCTGTGCCGAACAACAGCTATTAACCGCACCGGCAGGAATCCACCTCTGAATTTGGTATTAGATACAGCTTGCTGGATCATCATACATATGATTAATATGAACAGGTAAAATGACTGTAACAGGAGGGTGTGTCTAATTTTTCAGCTTTCAATTTCTAAACATCAGGGGTGCTCAAATGTTGTGACATGACTTGGGGATTGTGAAGATACTTTAGTTACTTTAATATAATTTAGATGTGCTTGGTAAATAGCTACATAACTACGTAACTTTTCTGGATAGCAATTTCCCAGCAAACAATTCAGACCAGTAATTCCCTAGTACCATCGAAGAAGAACATTTTTCTGTGTGCGGTGAGCCGGGTAGAAGATATCTTTATCATTTCACTCCAGAGAAAGGCTCAAAAACAGGAAAACCTGCTCAAGTGATTGCAGATAATCTGGTGTATTTCATGAAGAAGAAAGGCATTGACGAAAGCTTGAAGGAAGGCCATTGGAGGAGATTCTACAAATGTTAATACTGGCTGTGAAGGTGGTGCCATGCACTGGGAAGAGGTCAAGCCAGAGCTTCCACTCTGCTGGAACTGATTGACTGGTATGAAGGTATATATGAGCCACCTTTGATGTGCAAACTGATTACAATGGAAATAAATAAATTCATTGTCAAACCAATACAAGTACCACAGTGGCCCTGTCATGCCCAATCAATAGAGAGAAACAGGTCACAGATGCAGGAAGCAAAGTGTATATACCTGAGAAACATGAAGGTTATATCAGAGGCCAAGAAGCAAGTCAGTCGCTGATGTCAAAGAATGAATCAAAAAAAGACTTGATGATGCTCACTTAAATATCTTGGTAACTCAGATAATTGCTTTCTGATGTTACTGTACTTTTTGATTGCATGGGTTATTTTTTGCTCAGCTACAAAAGATTCATGCAGAAAAAAATAACTTTAATTTTCGTAGCCCAAGGTGTAATTTTGAGAAGATAAAGTTAACAGTATTTGTGAGGTATATGATGAGATGTGGATTTACCACATGAAGCTAAATGTAGTGCAATTGCAATAATAACAGCAGATTTGAATTCTTGGTGTAAAAACACCAAAAAAATTGCAAAAATTAATTTTCACCCCATCAAATGACATGCTCTACTGCAACAGGAACTAGTTCATTTCCAGTAGCTGATCAATTCAATTATTAGATCCTGATGTTGGAAAAAGAACATTTCCCCCAACAGCTGTAACTCAATTTCAAGAAAGAAAATTTGCTTTTAAAATAGTGCATATGGTAACATTAATGATATTCTTGTGGGATTTTATGGGTTATATTTATTCTGATTTTCCTGAACACTGTAGGCAACCACCTAGGATTAACATGTACATGTTGGGTGGCCAAATATATTACCTAAATAAATTAGCATTTATGTACTTATGAGGTAGACAAGATATGTGGATAAATGTTTAGGACAATTGCTGTGGTTGTTGTAATGCAGCCTCTCTGGTTTTCTATATCTCTTAGATGTCCATTCAATTCCAAGGAAAAAAATGAAATATTTTCTCTGCAGTTATTGTCTGTGTTGAGAATAAGTCACATTCTAAGAAATTATAACATCTCTTTATTTATTTATTTATTTTTGTCAAGTACGTGTTGGTAATATACATAGATATAACATTGTTTATATACATAAGATGGGTACTGATAAGAGGGAACATTAGGACAGGGATTATCCTGTCCTAATGGAAATTAAAGTAAAATTGGATAATTGGAAATTATCCAATTTCCCTACTCACAAAGTTTCCAAGTCTAAAAGTCTTCAAATCCACAAAATACTTTAAATATTCATTATGCCTAGGTGACAATTTCTGTTTGAGAAAAATAGATGTTTAGAATTTCTATAAATCTTTGTAGTTTCTAAGAATTGACACTGACTTGACACCGACTTGATGGCTCATAATCAATTAAAAAAAAAAGCTTGCAGACCATTAGAAGTATGCTACCTGTTCAACTATAGTCCACTATATATTTCAAACCATTTCAAGTATTTCTAGAAAAAATCCTGGCAATGGTACCATACCATTTACTCTTGTTCCCTCCTACTCTGACTTCTGGGAAGACAGTACCACTCTTAACATACCATTTTCTAATCAGAGCTAGAGCAGTCAGCATTTAAATGCATGTTTCATTATACATTCATTATACATCAGAACTCTAAATTACTCTCCCCTTTCTGAAACTGGTGAATCCTCACAGTATTCTCTTGTCTTAAGTATGGCTAAGTATTCTGACAAATGCCCAGAAAGATATTTGAAAAATGCAGTGTTGGAGAAAAATTGACTTCCTGCTTCACACAGCAAGCGATGACCTTAACTAATGTCTATGCAGTTGCATTTTCAAGCATCTTCATCGAGAATCCAGAAGAAAAGAGTGAACAATGAATGTAGGCAGCTCAGGTTGGCTTACTGATAAGTTATATTCTTTCTTCCATGATTTGTTTCTTAGATTTTAAGCAGTTTGGCTGATATTATGCAAGCTTGGAAAAGTAAAATTTGCATATTAATTAAAAAACCTTCTATTGACCTAAAATATTAACCTGATATGGATCTTAAATGTTTCTGCTATATGTATACTTTGGGTTTCTGTGCTATTTCAGAATGCTTTGATTAGTTAGTCTTGGGGACATTGTCTGTTTACCTTGTTGGTAGTCTTGGGCATACTTCTGCACCTCATGTAAAAAACTATATTTTTTGCGTCCATTTCAGGGGTGGGTTCCTCTTACCTTCGCCACCGGTTCACATCGTGACGTTTCGCGTGTCCAACAGTGTGATTTGGCTTCTGAGCATGCTCAGAAGCAGGCATCAGCCCAAAACACAGCTGAGGAGCTCATCAGCTGTGCTTCGGGTGAAGAAATAAAGGACAGAATTCACCCACGGGTGAAAAAGAGGGCCCTTTTTCAACCTGTGGAAAGAGAAAAATTCGCACACACAAAAAAGATGGTGGTGTGCACGGACCAGCACCGGCAGTGATGTCATCCGTGGGTAGCTACTGGTCTGGGTGATCCAGTCCAAACCGGGGGAAACCCACCCCTGCTCCATTTATTGTACTCACTTTATGATGCCTAGATTCTTTCATCCCTTAGAGCAGTACTCACATGGCACACTGATTTTATTGAAATCCTCTGGATATTGTCATTAATTCAAAAACTCAAATAGGTGAACGAACACAACTGGCAAAGGCTAAATTAAAGATCAGCAAGATAAGTGACACAAAGAATAATTTCTATCAGTTCGGTGCTAAATCGTTCACAGAAAGAGGTTGTTTGAATAAGTCAATAGAAAAGCCTATGGAAAAAGACGCAGCTGTTGTTTTTCAGCACTCTTGAAATGAGGGCTTGTTACTAGTTATGCAGCAGTGGGAATGGGCAGTGAAGCCTTTGCTCTTTTGCCTTTCTGCAAATTGGCAGAGCGCATACCAATTTCTCTTTTCAAAGGTCTACTTACCTTTCTCAGAAAGAACAGTTCATAATTTCTCCCTGCAATAGGTTTATCTTGCTGAACCAGACCGTTTGTCAACCGAAGCAATATGAAAAAGTGTAAGTCATAAATTTCTGAACACCTTTGCAAACAGCTCTGCCTCGTGTTATTCCAAACTACTTTCTGAGCTGCAACATTTGAGTGACTCTGGCCAGCCCAGCCATTCAGGTTTCTTGAAAAACCTAAGATGACTCTTTCTCAATCCCATCTTTCAGGAACTGAAAACAGATCAAAACTCACATCCTTAGCATTGTCTGATGGAAAAATCTTATATTATTACAAGATCAGGTATTTTTATTTTTTAAAAAACACTTGACTTCAAAATGGAATATATATTTTTTTACATTTCTCCTCATAATGTTTATGTAATCAGAAATGAGTCTAATGAGTTAAAGAAGAATGTAGAAAAATGATAGGAGAATGTCTTAAAAGCATTATTGTTCTCACCTAATGTTGTGCCTTTGTCCTATATTTATTATGAGTTGTTCAAGGAGATGAAAATAACCTGCCATTATTTTTTATTTGCTTTACCATCAATATAATTTGATCTCCTATAGCTTGCACTTTGAAGAACATGCTTCAAATAAAGACATTTAATGAACATCAAGATATCTTTTATAAAAAAAAAAAGAATCTGAGGGTAAAACTAATGCATGGTCAGTGAAGAAAATGTGATAAAACCTTTTAAATGAAATTAAGAAGTGGGGGCTGAACTGTAATGCTAGAAGAGGAGCACTAATCTAGAGTTGCTTTGAAATTTTGTTCACAAAGAATTAGGAAATGGGAGGACTCTTCACATTCTCTGGCTCCACCGTTGTATATAACCCTTCTTGCTCTTTTTGGGGATGCCGGGGGAGGGCGAGTGGATTAGTAGAGAAAACATTTTCAGTTTTCTATGTAATTTTATATGCAATTCCCTATTTTCCCTCTTCTATGTGTTATACAAGTAGCCATTGCCCTGAAAAATTCATAGAAAAAATCATGAAAGTGCAAAATTCTTACGGTTACTATTCAGTCTATATGTTAATTCAAAATGACTGTTAGAATTATTTGATTAATACGTACACTAAATATTAAAATTGGTATTGTCTGGTAATAGCAACTGATAAAGTATCTTAATACCAAAGACCTGTGCCAAGATTATTTATTCACAAAACAACAACAACAAAACAAATGCTAATGTTAAAAAGGGTATAATGCCATGACTATTTATTGTGTCCTGCAATTACAGTGGTAGGTTCCTACCGGTACGGCCCACTCTACAGTACCGGTAGCAGCCAGCAGATTGTGCTATTTGAGCGCAGCCGCACCAGTGCCGAATTTTTGGGTTTTTTTGCTTTCGCGCATGTGCGGAAGCAAAATCTCGGTGAAATCTTGCAAGGGGACGTGCGTGTGTGCGCGATTTCAGTGAGATTTTGCTTCTGCGCATGCACAGAAGCAAAATCTTGGTGAAATCGTGCACGCACGCATCCCCTCGCACGATTTCGGCAAGATTTTTCACATGCGTGAAAGCAAAATTGCACGAGGGGGCGTGCACGCATGGCAAGCACGCACATGCACCAAACGTGGTGATGCGTGCGCAGAGCTCTGGTAGCGAGGTAAGAGAGCAACCCCCCCCTGCTGCAATACATGTAGAATAGACTAGAATTCTTTATTGGCCAAGTGTGATTGGACACACAAGGAATTTGTCTTTGGTGCATATGCTCTCAGTGTACATAAAAGAAAAGATACATTTGTCTTTTCTTTACAAAGAGAAACTACAGTACATTTGAGTATTGTAAATTACAGTACAGTACAGGTATAAATTACAGTAATTGTCAATTACAGTACAGTACAGGTATAAATATTGTGAGAAACTTCATTAACTTTTATTCTACACTATTTGAGAAAAGCAGTTCACTATAAGGGGTATAATGTGTCACAACAAACATTTCAGAATTCACATTGATATGGATTGTTCTTTCATGATTTGGGGGACAAAATGGTAACATCTGAAAAGAAAACATTTTCATATTGCCGTAATTTGCTTAGTGCTTCAACCCAAAGCAGACACAAATATTCCAGGTATCTTTCTTTTGATGCCAAGGTGAATCAGATTAACAGTGCCATTCTGTGCCAATCAGAAGCAAGGTCTGTTAACATTAATATGTCTTAATTCTTAGTGTTGAATCTATACAAATAACAGTCAGGGGTGGAGCACAGCAGACATTCACAAAATTTCTTCTCATATTACTAATAGAGTGTCATACTATTTTGGTCTCCTTTACAGACTCAGAAAATATTCAATGATAACAATGCTTAGGTTTTTTTACCCTGCCTTTAATTTCTCCCTCCCTCCCTCCCTCCCCCCCTCTCAAAATGTTGAACCTAATATTCCTTCTTCCTCCAATTTTTCCCTCAACAACCTTGTGAGATAGATTGGACTGAGAGAGTGATTGGCCCAGAGTCACGCAGCTGGATTTCATGTGTGAGGGAGGCCTAGAACACAGTCTCCTGTTTCCTAAACCAGCTCTTTTATTTATTTAAGAAGATTTATACGATGGTGAGACACAATTCGTGGCAGCTAATAGCAGCAGTAAAAGCACACAACAATAAAGGCAATACAAGGAACAAGAAAACTAGGTTTTGAATCCAACAACTGCATCCAGCTATGCAATCACCACATGCTTGAAAACTACCTTCTCAGTACCTGGGAAAAAAAGGCAGCTCTTAATGTCTTTCCAGAAAGTTAAGAGGATTTGGGATCTGTTAGATCTCAAGAGGATGCCACGTAGGTAAAACGGTCTCCTGATAGAGGTAAACCTGGTTCCCAAAATTGTTTTGCTGTGATTGGGTTTTCTTATGAGGTTTTTTTTCTTTTGCAAAGCTGTAGTTTTTAAAATGCTTTTAAAAAATCATTTGAAATACAATTGTAACTCAAAAGTAAGCCCCATTAATTTATTTTCCTAGAAAATACTGTTGGATGATCACTTGCATAAAGTATTTATTATTTTTCAGTAGATATTTTAAGTTCATTAATATAAAATATCTATTTCTGTGAAAAGAGCAAATCCTTTGTTTCTTCATCACCTAATTCTTTTTGTGATGCAACAATCTACAGTTTGTGATATCACAATTCATCATTAAGGGAGGGTTATATATTAAAGTGACCAGATTTTAATATTTGTAAACCGGGACACCATTGACAGGGGGGGTTTCTAGGGGAGCAAGACGGGAGGGGTTCGTCTCTCTTATCCTGCAGCTTTGTGCACCCCCCCAAACACCCCCCTTCATTGCAGCCAGGGGTGGGTTCCTATTGGTACGGTCTTGCCTGTTCGTCGCCACAGAGCCGAAGAAGCTGGTGGCGTTCGTGGCGCGGGGCTTTGCGGCAACGAACAGGCAAGACCGCTGCTGCCCCTCTCACTGCCCTCCCTCCCTGCCTGGCACGAGGAGGCTGGCGAGGCAGGAGGCAGAGGGGTGTGCAGGGCAAATTCAAATTCAAAAAGCGGGACTTTTTTGAAACGCCACGGGATGCGGGACAAATTATTAAAAAGCGGGACTGTCCTGCCAAAAGCGGGACGTCTGGTCACCTTATTATATATATATAACTCTGCTATGATAAAGACAGCAGGTGTGAGTTGATAAGGAAGGAGAAAGCTGTTGTTTAAGCATAAACAATTTGGTAACTGCTACAGCAGCAGTAATGAAAAAAATAAATGCAGGGAGTGCTTAATTCTATTGCTAGAATATCTTTAATGTGATTTTCAAAATCATCCAGGCAAAATCATCCAGTGAGAGTAAAGATGGAGGTGTTTCTCTTTGAACTAGAAAAAAAACTGAGCCATAGGCATGACCAAATCATTGGGACATAATTTTATATCTCAGTGATTGCAACAGGAGAAGATTAAAAATATACTAATTGAATTACCGTAAATGACTCATAAATGCTTCAGAAAACCCACTTTATTCATTAGGAATTATTTCCAAGAAGTACATTTTAGAATATCAATTTAAGGCTTTCATTCTGTATATATTTCCATGGCAGGTAATTTCCATTAAGCTCTTGAACTTACTGTTAAATAAACACATCTAAGGCCAGATTATTCAATTGATGTGTTCTGCTAAAATTCCAGTTCTGCATTGTTCAAATGATGGAAATATTTAAGTGACCTGTATGGAACTTTAGAAATGAGCTGACAAAATAGCACAATGATAAGTGTGTTAATGTCTGTTCAGAACTGAATTTGGCAATTTTCTTTTCTTGTATGACACAGTGTGGATGTTCTCAAAGCAACTTTTTTCTCTGAGGATCTTCAGCCCAATAGACAGAAGAACAAAAGCTGCCACCTGGAAGAGGCTGAATTGCACTCCTGTTTTCATCTTTCTCTTCCACCTTTTGAAATATAAAATTAAGCCTTGCAAATGATAAGACTAGCATGTTGGTAATTTAAATGCCTTCTTATTTTTTAAATTAGAAGCTGAACATGATGGAATATTTTCAGGCTCTTTTTGAAGTTGTGTCTTCACTCCTCATTTTTTAAGTCCTTCATTACAAGAGTGACTGAATAAATAGAATAAAATGAGAGTGTATTTTAAGGAGAGATGAGGAACTATGGAAGAAAGATATGTAAATCATGCATCAGTCAAACATGAAACTCATCAGTTAAGGCACCTGCCAAGAGTGTAACTCATGAACAGAAAAATCAAACCATAACACTGTCTAAATAGTGTTAGAAGGCAAGTAGATGTCAAAATGGTATCAATCCAGAGAGAACATGAATTCGTTATCAAATAAAACATTCTTCCTAGCCCAAAGCCCAAGAGACTTGGCTGTGAATTTGATGTTTATTCAAATGATATTTCTGCATGAAGCTACCAGCTGGTTTAAAATCATGATCTCATGTTAGCCTTCTTTCACTGCAACCGTAATATGGACATAATGATATTAATATGCCTTGCAAGGTTCTTGTTGAAAGTGCTGTAGGCTACTTGAAAATGCCATATTTATTTCTTTATATTTCATATTTCTTAATTTCCAACTTGAGATATTTAAATGCTATGAGTTACTGATTCCTTGACTAAATAGAAATCAAACAATGCTACAATTGTTCAATTCTCTTTACATAAATGCCAGAACCACAAGTATCTGAGAAAGGCTTTGGGAGGTGGGAATGTTAAATGGGGTTGACTGGGTTTTTGTTTTGCATTTCTTTAATTAGTTGAAATTAACTCAATGGTTGTCTCTGAGAACAGGCATTTGGAAGCCACTTTCTCAGTGTTCACTGCAGTTCAATAACATCCCCTTATATAGGCTTAGTTTTATGTATCTATCTGAATAATAAGAACTATCTTTAAGGTTACAAAGTGCAAATAACATCTATGAGAGTATAGAGATGTGTATCATCAGCAAACAAAACAAACACAAAGTTCATCTGGAAATATATGTTTTTCTTAGCTTAGCCATCCGTTGATTTTGGAAATGGACAATAAGAGTAACAATATGCTTTCATTTGTCTTGTGACCCAGAAGATAAGTTGGGGTGTATACAGATAGGACTGCTTTCTCCTGTGGAATATGTTACATATAAAGGGTGCCAATTATTATGGCATTCTGGAGGATAGTTAACATATGGCTATAGGTTAAAGGATAGGAAAGCTCAGATTCTAGTCTACTTTTAGCCATGAAAGCTCATGGAATCATAAGCCACCATTCTCTCTTAGTCCAAACTATCTCACAAAGTTTTTGTGATGAAAAATAGGAAGGAAAAAATCCTATATGTGCTACCTAAACTTTCTAAGTGAAAACCAGGATCTAAGATTAATGAACAAAGAATTAATTCTTGAAGGCCTTTAAAAATTAACAGCTGAAGTAAAATCTGTGGCACTGGTAATATTGCTATAATTATTTTGTGGTACATTTTATTGTATTATTTCTATAGTATTTATTTTATTATATTTGTACAATGCCTAGAGCAGGGGTCAACAACCTTAAAGAGCCACAAAGGTCCTAACTGGAAGCCCCCTGTTCAATTCTGGAGCCAACAGGAAGTACACTTCTCCCGCCATAGAGTCTCCTCCTAGCGCACCATCCTTTTTCCTCTACCTGTCCTAACCAAAAGCCCTATCAATTGTGGAGCCGACTGGCAACAGGGAGCCGCAGCAGAGGGATAAAAGAGCCATATGCGGCTCCACAGCCGCGGGTTGCTGACCCCTGGCCTAGAGTCTTTGAAAGAGTTATTATATACATCTTACAATTATAAAAATAAATTTAAAATAAACATAAACATTGGGTTGTGTGTTGAAGCACAATATATATAAGAAAGTGAACCTTTTTGTTATAACAATTTTATATTTAATAGCACTTCTATATATGGATTTATGAGATATTATTTATTAATATTTAGGCTTAATCTTAATCCTCACCACCTAGTATACAATTTGATATCAAAGTAGTCGTATAATTGACAACAAAAGTGTTTAAAAAATCAGTGAGGGAAATGAAAACTGATAGCAATGAAAAGCAACAGCCTTTATTTCATTTATTTATTTATATATCAAACTACTTCAGCATCCATCTTCCTTATAGAGGAGCTCTGGGTGCTGTTAAATCATAATGAAAGAGGCAGAGTTCTGATATGGTTACTGTAATATAGGTATAGCAGGCTACAAATACCTTCTTATTTTATTCAAATATCACTATAATTAACTAAAGTATCCAGCATTTTAGTTTTTTCATTGAGGTTCTTTGGTCACTTCACAGCATTTCAACCAAAGATGGAAGGGACTGATAAAATATTCCAGGAAAATAATTTCCTGGTTTATCATTTACATTTTTATTCTCCCAGAAACTTTGAAAAATAAAGTTCTTTTGGTTTTGAAAGAATGATAGGATACCCAATTCTACTTCATTTATTTTATGCTCTGGTTTTATGGTTTTTGGCATTTATTTTATTCCAGTCGTGGATATTTAAATTTTCATTGATTTATCTTTGTTTACTTTTAATTACTGTTAATTACTGAACATTTTATGATAGTAGATAAACTTGTAATAAATAAATACATTGTAATAAACAAAAATAAAGTACTGCAAGAACCAGTTCAACAAAAAAAAATTGGACTCACAGCACTAGGCTCATTTAGGATGGCCGTTAGAACCTGGTTGTTCCAGAAAGTCTTGGGGGGTGAAAGTAGATATGGATGCTGCCTATAGTAAGGAATTGTTTGATGGCAAACAATTACTGAACATGTATCATTGTAGACACTTTTTTTTTAAAAAAAGTATCAATTAGTATTTTCTAAGATATTTGGTTATCAACTATGACTTCTTTGTATTCCAAACTTTTCCCCCGTCTTAGTGCACCATTCATGTATTATAATTTTCAGTTATTCAATAGAGACAGATTATGTGGTTCACTCTGACTTCTCTGAAATCAATCAATAAATAAATCGTTGCAGTAAATCAGCTACATTTAGCTTAATGTAATTTGGGTACTTCCTGTTGCTCAGAGTGTTATACATCCAAAACTTCTGATTACAGTACCTAATTTCACACAAGGAGACTAATATGTAGTTTGTGGCTAGCTGTGTTGTGCAAATTCATCCATGTGATTATGCATGTTTGCAAACTAGGCATACTGGTGAATTTAATCAGAGCATGGTTAAATTCTTAAAAAAACAGAGTTTAGCATGTAGTACTAGCATTATAAGAAGTATTATATTTTGCATGCAGATTAATGGGATAACAATGTTTCCTTTGTCAATAAAGGAAAGGTAAAAGATCAAATAAGAAAAAACTATATGTTTTCTATTCTTGACCTATGATTATTCTTTGCTTATAAATACATATTAGATCTCTTCAGTCATTAAAAAATTCAGGTCAAGAAGAATCCTATGATTCTTCTTTGCTTATAAATACATATCAGATCTCTTCAGTCATTAAAAAATTCAGGAGTGTTAAGGAGTTATTGTGCTGTTAAGCACATACACAGCGAAATGTGTTGTAGTAATGATGTTGCAGTTTGATATGAATGCTATTCAGTCAATAAACAGAATATCTTTAGTATGTACAAAATAGTTTTTACTTGAATAATAGCAAAGTTAAATAGGAAGTCCAAGTCATACACAGTTATTCAGTCAATGCGAAGTTTCTTCTTCTTGCCTATCTTTGTTTTAACTCGCAAACAAAGATTACAGCTATCACTTAATTCTATACTATCACAGAGAGTTACAGCAATTCCACACAGTCATAAAGTAATCTACTCATCAGTAAAGCAGCAGAGAGTCTTCAAATACCACTCACCACACTAAACCACACTGAACCACCAACCACATTGAGCATGCTCTCTTGCTTGCTTATATAGTAATCATCCACAATGCATTTAAAGCAATATACACATAACAATGATTTGTGGCTTAATCATATATTAACACACCCAATCATTTGAACAGGGTTCTAACAAGGAGGACAGAAAATGCCTTTTGAGAAACAATCAAATGACCATGACAATTTCTTGAAGTATTGTTACATTTTATAAAGTTTTGTATAAGAACTTTACAGAGGAAAATTGTAGAAATAAAACAAATAAGGGGAAATAGACAACTATTTTTGGGTACAATACAAATGCCCTTTATCTTCTTTGTTAGAAACCCACAGTCCTTTTTCTGACTTGTTCTAAAATAGTTTATGTATGCTTTCATGAAAATTTGAAAACCAATAGAAATGAATGATGGGAGTCCAAAGACACTGAAAATGCTACCATTTTGTACTCTAAACAGATTATTTTACTCATGAATAATTTTGTGAGAGATAATAAGCCACAGGTGGAGTTGAGTGAAGAAAATCTATTTCTCCAATATACATAAAAAATAACCTGCCACTTTGAAAAGTGATAGATGTGAATTCTGACAGTCAGCTGTCAAAAGAAAAGAGAAATTCTAGATCCTCTTGTGACAGTGATGCCTTTGAATATTTCCAATCCATAAATATTTTAGATTTTTTTAAGCTACAGTGAAATAACAACAATTGAGTCACTAAACTAATCTATAGCACTGTTATACAACTCAGAATTTCTATTCTGATTGTTTCTTCTTTGAAAGTCTATGGACAATTAAATGTAAATGAATATAAATGGACTGTATTGGCTGACTAGTACTTTGTGTTATCTTCACTTCAGCTCAATTAAAAAATCTTGAATAAAATCCTTACTTCTTCAGTAGGTCAATGGCTTTCAAAGGTTGATGTTTGGAAAGCCAGAATACCAGAAGACAAATAAAAACGCTCTTTCAAAGAGTCAGTTTAATAGGAGATAAGCAAGGCTAAACTCAAAGACAAGTTCAATTCAAAGTACGCACACAGAAAGCAATAACAGAGTATTTTTATTCAGGTCTTCTTAAAAATAAATCCCATTGAATTCATTAGAACTTATTCCAAAGTAAGTAGATAAGAAATGTGCTTGCCTCTCTTTTGAAGGCTTTAATTTGTTTTAAGAGTCTGTAAATGTATTTGTTTATTTATATACTGCTGCAATCTCACAAAAAGAAGGGGAAAACTCACCCATGGTAACATCGCAAACATCACAAAGTATAAATAAAAAAAAACGAAATAAATGGACAATCGCATGTACCATAACAGTAAAATCAAAGTAAAAAGTGAAAACCACTTTTAAATGAATATGCTCCAGAAAAAAAAATCAGTTTTTAATAAACTTCTGAAAGCCACAAAGGAAGAGACTAGCCTGTTGGAAAACCATTCTACACCGCCAGCATTGGCCCTGAGAAGCAGCCTTTTCTCCTCTCAACTCATAGAAATGTGGGTCTATGAAGAGTTTATCCTTCAAAGGTATAATAAGTTGGGCTAACACAGGTTGGAGTAGGTATGTGGAATTTTCTGCAAGTCCTTCCATTTATGTAAATTATACAAGAGAAAGCAAGGAATCAAACAAACAAATAAAATAAACAAAAAAAACCCACCCTATGTTTATTATCTTCATGATTTTAGAAAATTTCCATTGCAATTTTCAGGATAGAATCCTGCCCAGAAGTAAGAGAATAAGTAAGGTAAGAAAGGTATTGACCTTTTCCTTTCCTCTTTCTGGCAAAAACTAATCGATTAGCATGATAGCCTAGATTAATTCAGTGTCAGGCCCGGAAGCCATCTTGGGCATTGGATCTTCAGGCCTGCCCCATTTAGTTCTGTGGGAAACTGGGAGGGGGGAAATTGTGTGAGTATGGAGATATAGCCAAAATAATATTCCTTTCTCCGAGAGTCAAGGTCACTCTGTCCTGCACCTGGAGGAGTGTTCCTGGGAGGCATCTCCAGTTGGGACGGGGCATTGATTGGACAATGTGATGGACATGTGGGTGATGGGGCAGAGACTTGAACTTTCTTTTGGGTGTGGAAAACTGGAAGCTTTTAGATTCGGGTTTTCCCAGATGTGCCAATATGACATCTCTAATGAAATGGAACTTTGAGGAAATTCAAGCCTCGTTTTCTTTCGTTGGGGGTGTTACTTGGAACCCTGACATTCAGACTGTGCATCTGAATGTTAAAAAATATTCTGAGAGATAAAGGTAAGTCCATGGGCTCTGATGCCATATTACCATGTAAACAGCTGTTTAATATATTTTGAATTAAAGATCTGCAGTAAGTTATAGGAACATTGAACTATTCAAAAATTCCAGTGTGATCAAGACTCCTTAAAAGGCAAGAGCCTTAGATTATGAAATTTGTGTGAATGCCTGCAAGCATACAGTATGTGAAGCTCTTTAGAATTTAGATTGAAGTCTGCAAATAGTAGACACTGGGCCATATGTTTTGCATTCACTTGTGCATATGGAATTGTTTATAGCATTGATGTTACCAAACTACAATGCATTTCTATGCTCTGTTAGTTGTTGATATGGGGCTGAGCAAATCAACAACGTGATTACTTTTAACTGACATTGTCAGAGTTTATCCTTTCTTCTTCCTAATCATATGATGAACATTTTATTTCTTGAACTTCTGCTTCCTTTTCAGATAAACATTTGTTTTTACTAGAAAGAAAAGACAATTTTGGTTGTTTTGATATTTTCTGTCTTTAAAATAATGACCTACACTACAGTAAATCATTATCTAAGTATTTTCATTCCCCCACCCCCACCCCCAGAATTTATACATTAATGAAATTAGTTGCCAAGCTACTTGTACACTTTGAGTCATTCTGATATCTGTTTAAAAACTAGATTAAGCCCTCCCATTAGAGTCAGCTGCAGTGCACTTGACCTAGCTTTAAGTGCCACTACATTAAATTGATGGGGAAAAAATGTAGCACTGTCACATCATTTTGAGAGTAAATAGAGAACCAAGGCTACAAGTAATTTTCTACCAATAATGTACTAACTACTAACATGCAATGTTCTCAGTAGTTATCTTAATAGGTGGCCTGTTTTTCCTTCAAACTTTGCTCAACTGAGTCAAATTTTAAAGGACTATATGTGTGTCTAAACCAGTAAGATATCCGTAATCTGTAGATAGAAATAAGTGAGTTAATCTTTGGGTTGATTTTAGTATATTTAATATGTTTGAAACTATGATATTTTGTTGGTGATTAGCCCAGTGCCTCAGTGTATGCTAGATACCTAAAATATACAACGGGAAGTGGATTACTCCTAATTCAGGCTGAAATCAGTGCTTTGTTACCTTGTATTCAATCTCACTGGTATGCCTGATGGTGCATATCAGAGGTGGGTTCCTGCCTCTGATTGCCGGTGCGGTTAATCGCTGAGTTCAGCGCAGAGCCGAAGACGGTGCTCCTGTTCGCAGAGCGGGAGCGTTCCCTGGGCGCTTTCCCCGCCTGCATGGATGTCGCCAATTGCGTTCTTTTGCCCTCTGCACATGCGGAACGCTTTGGGCATGCACAGAGGGCAAAAGAACGCAATTGGCGGCATCCATGCGGGCAGGGAAAGCGCCCTGGGAAAGCTCCCGCTCCGCGAACGGGAGCACCGTCTTCGGCTCTGCGCCGAACTCAGCGATTAGCCTTATCGGCAATCAGAGGCAGGAACCCACCTCTGGTGCATATATATCACAAATTAAGATGTGTAATTCTCATTCCATGTATTAATAAGAAATACTAGGAAACCTGCACATGTACTCAAAGCAGAATTATCAACATAGCTTGAGATGCTGTAACGATTGTACACTTTATTATTAAATACACAAGAATATCTTTTAAAAACCCACTTTGTTGTAGAGTAGAAAGTAGCTTATGTTGATTCAGTTAGATTTGCTCTGGCAATTACCATATTCTATATGTAGAACCAATGGAAAAATAAGAAAGGAATGGATGTGGATTGGACAAAGTAAATATTGGATTGATGACAAAGAAACTATTGAAAAGGCACAGAGAAAGAGGAGAATAGAGATTGATTAAAAATTAAAGAATGGATACAGGGAAAGAGTTTGATGTAAATATCAATTCCATTTCCAACGTTCTGTAATTCTGCAGTGAAGAATCATGTTTCAACATTACTTTTGCTGGCTTTTAAACTTTTATTTTCCTACTACTTTTTTGAGAAAAGCTACCAGGAGAAAGCAAGTATGAACATTTCTCGATTAGTTCAATATTGGAATAAGAAACATAAAAGTAGTCAGGAGGAAAAGTAGACAGATCTGCTGAACTAATTGGCTGAACTGATTTAATTCTAGGTAAAATATATAAAACAGATAAAATATAAATAATAGATAAAACAGATTTGATAAAGCATATTAGTTTCTCTAAATCTACCAAAGTTTGTAGACCAACCAGATAATCATCTGGATCTAGAATGAATGTTTTATAGTGTTGCTTTGCCTCATCTACACACTCATAGCCATGAAAGAAGGTGAACAAGCAGAAAAAAATTAATCTTATGCAAAAACTTCACATTACTTTATTAATACTTCCTTTACCCTTTTGTTTATTGGTTTGAATGTTTAATGAATTATAGAGCATTGCTATTCTATTCTATTCTATTCTATTCTATTCTGTTCTGTTCTGTTCTGTTCTGTTCTGTTCTGTTCTGTTCTGTTCTGTTCTGTTCTGTTCTGTTCAGTGGTGGGTTGCTCCCGGTTCGGCCCGGTTCTCTGAACCGGTAGCGCTGGCGGCGGGAGGCTCCGCCCACCCGCCCGGGATGCTTCTGAGCCTGCGAACCGGTAGCAATGGGTTTTAGAACCCATTACTAGTTCTGTTCTGTTCAATTTATATAAGTAAAACAATTATTTACTTGGAAAGTTTTAGTAAGAGATTGGATCAATTATAGTAAACTGAATACTACTTAGGCTTCATGGGATCATAACTGCTTCTGGATAGGAAGCATTTTCTATTCACATGTCGGTGCCCTATAGAAACAATTAAAAACACAGAACCAGAAAACTGACCACAGAAAAAGTGATCCATTGAGTCTGTCCATAGAGTCTGTCCTTTGAGCTTAGTTGTTTTTGTCTTCTTTTTAATTTTAATTTATTATTCTTTAATTATTCTTTGTATATTTTTATTTATTTTTAAAAAATGTTTATCATATGATGGACATGTGTTTATCCCAAGCATGTTTAAACCAGTGCTGTCCGGTGCTCCATTCTGGTAGGGGCCCGCCGATTGCGTAATGTCAACGCGATGGCTCCGGTGCTTTCTTTGCCGGTCCATGCGCGCCGTCATCTTTTTTTTGAAAATTTTCACGGTTTTTGGCTCTCTGCGCATGTGCGGAAGTAAAATTGTCCTTCTGCCCATGCGCAGAGAACCGAAATTGCACGAGAGGATGTCGCGATGCGCACTGGTAGGAGAAGGTAAGAGGAACCCAGCCATGGTTTAAACACAGTTACTGATGATTGACCCATGACTTCCATGGAAAGTTGATTCCAAGCTTCCACTACCCTTTCTGTGAAGTAATATTTTCTAACATTACTTTTGAACTGCCCTCTTGTCACTTTGAGGTTATGCCCCCGTGTCCTTGATTTTTGCTTAAAAGACTCAGAATAAAAGACATAGGACTCATGTTATATTTATAAATTTTTTATCCTCTAAGTATCTCTTTGTTCCAAAGATAACAAGGAGATGCAATCAAGCAATCATATTTAAAAAAATTTCCCAATGTAATTCTGCTTTGGTGAATTATGTCTTGGTACCATAATTCCTTGTGTCCGCAATTTAGACTGCGGTGTTTGCCACTGAAAATATTCACATTAGCTATGATTAATAGCAAATGGGTGTATAGACTTTCAAACAAAAACCAAAATGTCAATATTTGACATTTAATATTTGAGGACAGAGGTGACATTTTAGCACTCGGGAACATGTTTATGAACAACCAGATCTAAAATGCTTAATAGAAACAGTTTGAAGAGCTGCTATAATGTGTATCAGTTCCACCACCAGAAAAAAATCAAATTAAAATCAAAATAGATTAATGGAAGACATTAGAAAAAAGACCTGAATCAATAATAATCATAATAATAATGAACAATCTTACAGTGAGCATCATGTTTATTAAATGGAACACTGCACGAAGCTGCATTTATGTTGGAATCATTTAGTAATATCCTAATGTACACTTTATTTTACTTTCCCGTTTTTTACTGGGCGAAACGGGAGTGTAGTGTTCTTTAAAATGGTTCATTTAACTACTCAAGCTGTTGATTTTTTTAAAAAAAAACCTGGTTCTCTGATATAATATAGTTTCCCTAATTCCAATTAAAAACCTGTTTCTATTCATAATCTAACTTATTGAGAAGGAACTGTTGCAAAGTTTGGTTTGCAGTATAACCCTTAACTATTCTTGGGAAGAGTGCTTTAATCAATATGAAAATAAGAGTAATCAACGAACAGAAAAGGATTAGAGCTAAGTATATAAGAGGAGAATGAATCAGTAAAAATAAATTTGCACCAGAGATTCACTTGCATATTAACTGTGCAGCACCCAGCCCCATCAATAACTGGAGAAGTTGTTTTTAACTCTCTGGATACGCTTGCTAATAAAGCTGTTTTTATCACAGTGTTAATAAAAGAGTAAGTTTGTAAAATGCTGCCATAACATCATAACTGCATAGATGTCTTATTTGGCAATACAACAACCAATTTAGTCTCTCCACTATCCTATACCCTCTTTTTTCACCTTGTATGTTCCAAAACCAAAACAAAATTATTAGAGTAGTTGTTACCTAATGAAAATGCTATAAGATAATCATTGGAACAACAGAAAATTAGACATAAATAGGTAAATGTTAGCTCTCAGTGTCTTTCTTCAATTAGCTAGTAAGAACTTTTTCTAATGTTTGCTTCCTGCTATAATGTAATTTGCATCTTATTGCAACTTTTTTTAACAATTTCATTAGTCTTTTTGGCAACATTTCTTATATGTTGTGATTTGCCAGAAGCATAATGCAGCAAAATACAAATGGCAGCACACCTCAGTTTTCAGTTTAATGTTTAAACCATTATTTGATTTCATAGCTGCATTAAAAGGCCAAAGTAGATGTGACAGCAGCATATATAAATGATTATCCTTCCATCTGAGCCATTCTTGTAGAAATATTAGAAAATCTGAATTTAATAAGCAGAGAAAAGCAGGAACCTTCCCTCTATCTCTTTTCAACCCTTCAGATTATCTCTTCAGTGCAAACTCTTCTCTGAGAAAAGCATCCCTTTTTAAATAAAACTTAGTGCAAAATTGTAAATGTTAGTATGGAAAAATGTGGGAAAAATTAGGGAAAGAAAATCTCACAGAGTAGTGATCTTAATGAAACAGGAACAATTCCTGAAAGAACATGTTAAAACACAGCACCAATGTTTTAGTGAGAAGGAAAGCATCTGTATACCCAAGATAATGGAGAGTGAATATTTATTTATTTATTTATTTATTTATTTATTTATTTATTTATTTATTTATTTATTTATTTATTTATTTATTTATTTATTTATTTGTGAGTCTTATATACCGCCTCAAAGTGCAAGCACTCTCTAAGCGGTTTACACCAGTAAGCAATGTATATTTATATTGCCCCCAACAATCTGGGTCCTCATTTTACCTACCTCGGAAGGATGGAAGGCTGAGTCAACCTTGAGCCGGTGAGATCTGAACTGCTGAACTGCTGATCACAGTCAGCTAAAGTGGCCTGCAGAACTGCACTCTAACTGCTGCGCCACCTCGGCTCATTTTTGAATATGAGTTTTACAGTCTTTGTTAGACGCACTGACATTCTTAATCCACTAGTGAGGAATAATTTGGGATTTTTTCATTGTCATGTCTCTGTCTGTCTGTCTGTCTGTCTGTCTGTCTGTCTGTCTGTCTGTCTCTCCTCTGTCTGTCTGTCTCTCCTCTCTCTCTCTCTCTCTCTCTCTCTCTCCCCCTCCCCCCTCTTTTTAAATAAACCTTTTATATGATCCAGAAGGAGTTATGCCTAACTCCTCCTGAATCCCATAATTATGCCTATGACAACAAATGCCTTAAACTAGTATAAATGATAAGTTTGAGTACTTTGGACTACCTTTAAATGTCATTTTTCAAAAGAAAAAAGGCCAAACCAGGATGTTTATGGGATAAGAGTTAAAAAAGCTAAGATAGTAGCCACAGTCAAAGTCCCTGCCTTTTTATGTATGCCTTGATGATGTAAAAATGGGGACAATCTTTCATTGTGTGATTGTAGCCATTGTCTTGCATATTCCAGTGGTTACATTCTTATATGTGGTAGAACAAGTTGTATCTCTTTAAGCTTATTTTGACTGAAATTAATGTGCCTTTGAAATATTTCTCCTTTAGAATCAATAATAAGGAAATTTAGCATGGTATTTTTTTCAAAATAGAAGAAAAAAGCAAATATTCTTGGTAGAATTTGATCAGTACAATAATTGAATGTGGTCATCCAACAACAACAACAACAACAACAACAAAAATATGTGTACAAAGATAATGCTATTGTGTAAAAACATCTTGTGATGAGCTTCATTTGCTTCCTTAATTTCCACTGTCTGCACTATGATTACTAGTGTTAACTAAGTGGGGGCTTTTGACAATCATACTTACCTGCATTTGGTGTCACAGTGGTTAGAACTCCGTACTGCAGGCTAACTCTACCCACAGCCAGGAGTTCAATACTGACCTAGTCAAGGTTGACTCAGCCTTCCATCCTTCCGAGGTTGGTAAATGGGGATCCAGATTGTTGGGGCAATATACCGACATTTGTAACTGTGGTTGTGCTATTGCTACTTCTATCCCACTGTACATACATTAAAAAAAATCTGAGACAAAATTGAGTCTCTTTTACTGCTAGAATTGTCTTCTATTCATTAGTTGCTTAGCTGAAATACAGCACAAGTCTTCATACATTATTTTGTTTTCTAAAATACATGAAAATTTATCACAAATGTGCTCTATAACATATATTATCTAGCCCAAAATTGCATCCTGCATTTGTCTTCCACAGGGTTTTCAATGCAGTTACTTATTAATAACGCATAACATTATAATAAGCATTTATCAGGTTATGTTTCCATGTATTCATCTTATATTACACAGCATATTTTCCTATTACAGAAATCCGTGCTAAATTATTAAAAAGATAGAGGCCTGTGAATGTCCTTCAACCTACATTGGCAATGTTATACTGTAATAGGTTTCAATGACGGCCAAGTATGAGGCACTTCCTTGCATCCCTAACTCTGGCATGCTGGCTAGAATTGCTAAGAGTTGATCTCAGCAACTTTAAAGATGCATGGCTGGGAAATTCAGGGAGTTGAAGTCCATATATCTTAAAGTTGCTGACGTAGAGAAACAGTGATTATATAAAATTTTGCTATGGCTAAATAGAAGACCAAGGTATCCTTGGGTAGAAACTTAAGGAAACATATAATCTCTTAGTAAATGGATTACTTGTATTTTCTTGCCTAATGAGAAAGAATATGCATGCTTGATCTGGTATGGAAGTGCCATATCAGTCTATAACAGTGGCGGGTTGCCATCTTACTGGTGCCGGTGCTGGTGCGCTGCGCGCGCATCTCCATGTGTGGAAGCAAAATTGAGCCAAAATCTCGCAAGGGGATTATTTATTTATTTATTTATTATTTGGTTCTTCTATGCCGCCCTACTCCCGAGGGACTCGGACGCGTGAGATTTCAGCGTGATTTTGCTTCCACGCATGCGCAGAAGCAAAATCGCCCAAAAATTAATGAAAAAAAATGGCGACACGTGCGGTGGACCGGCAGAGAGGGCTCCAGAGCGGCTGCGCAATTGGGCGCTCCCTACCGGAGCTGCGCACTGGGCAGCTCTGGCAAGAACCCACCTCTGGTCTATAAATATGTAAGGTGATATAACTGAGAAAATATAAAAATTAATGGATAGACGTGACTATAAAACTGGTTTTGTCATCTGAATATATGCAACTCTGAATTTGTGCAACTCATAGAGCAGAAATCAACAAATGATTTTGACTAGTTGGCAGAATATACTTGCACATTTGTTTCATTAGAAAAGGATAAGCAACCCCCACCACCCCTGTTTTCAATCTGACTCAAACTACAATAACCTCTAGATTTTTTTTTCATAATACAGTTAGCCTTGCCTTTTGCCATATTTTAAAAAAGATATTTTAGTCTAGTGTACAGTCTTATATTTAGAGATGTCTTAGTAATAAACTCATCTAAATACCAATACATCCCACACCTCATAGATATTCAAGATTTTCATTAAAGAAATCTTTCCAACACTCAGGTCTGAGTGACTATTTCTGAATGTATGGTCATTACTGGTCTTTTTAAGATAGAGTATTTTGTATGCTATGTTTCAGGCATTAATAATTTATTGTTTTTATACGATTTAAGAGAATAATAAGGCTGTCTGAAGTAATGTATTCTCCTCCATGAAGAGCTTCATGCCATGGAGGTTCCATGCCAAAGATATACAATAATCATAGCAAATTATCGTTATACAATAGTCACTGTAGAGCCAAACATGTATAACTGCTTACATTACTTTTCATCTCTTAAGCCCCCAAAAAATCAGCATTCAAAATATTTCCTCCAGTATTTAAACATGGAAAGTGTCTTGTACAGAGATACATTACATGTACAAAAGCATCTCCCAATTATTGCAATTTCCATTTGAGGTGAGGTGAGGTGAACAAAATATGCATTTTGTTTTGCTCTTAGAAAAAGGAAGGAATACTATTTTTTAAAAGAAGTAGCTTGACAGGGTGGTTTACTTGTGCCTTCACTGAAGTGAAGCAATCCTCAAATATCTACATAACTTCACAGAATTGAAATAGTAAACGGACTGCTTTTGAAAACACACTGTGATTTTGTCTACAGCACACTGAGAAAAGTACTTTCCTCAACTATCCTTGTTTTCCAGTAGTTGTCAGAGAATGACTGTAGAAGTCATACTTTTATTTCAGTCTTTTGCATGCTATACATTTCAAGTTGGCTTAATGAACTAAATAAAGCATAACAATTGCCTAGTTAGGTAGAACCAGAATGCAACTATTTGCAGTGAAGAATGGTAGTACAATTTTGGCAATTGTACTAAAATATGCTATTTTTTCCAGTTTATAAGCAAACATACTCAAATGCTTAAAAGGAAACTATAGTGGATAGTTCAGCAACTATGAAGTGAAACTGCTTCAATTCAGTGCTCTCCTAAAAGCATTCTGAACTCAGTGGACATTATTTCTGAACAAATAAGCTTGTGAAGAGATTGTTAAATAAATCTGGAAAACAGATTTCCAGATTGCAGATCATTAATTAACTTTTATGTCTGATGTAAATACATCTTAAAACATTCTTGCTGAGAAACAAGCATGTTTTAAAAGGGATCAGTTAGTTCTTGGCTATGGTCAGGCTCTTTACTATTTAGCTAAAAAAAACACATATCCAAGCCTAGAGATTTCCTCTTCTAGTCTTTACTAATTTTAAATCAGCCTTTCATCAAATTACAGAGAAGCTATAAGGAAAAAAATACACAAAGGGGTTTTCAAAAAAAATGAAAGTTGTTCTTCAAATTCAGTCTCTCTAACTTTACTTGCAAAGTAAGATATTCCTCCTGGAGATAGCTCACTGGACCTGCCACTACTCAGACAACGGTGAGGCAGAGGTATGTTCTAATTCTTCTACTTTTTAACTTGTACACCATTTCAACAATGAAAGCACTTTTTGTCTCCACTCATCATACTTCTGTATTAGCAAGCTAAGTGATCCTAGCATTTCTTTATGTAGATTATAGCATCCATATATCAGGTCTATTTATTTATTTACTTAGTGCATGGCATAACACGCATGAATTGTGTGTATGTGTGTGTGCGCATTATATTTTATTATATATATATATATATATATATATATATATATATATATATATATATATATATATATATATATATATACATACATACATACATACATACATACATACATACATACATACATACATACATATATATATATATATATATATATATATATATATATATATATAATAACCTAAATTATATTATATATATATATATATATATATATATATATATATATATATATATATATATATATATATATATATATATATATATAAATTATATATACATATCCTAAATTAAAATCACAGTAAAATATGAATGAAAGTGCTTTCACTTTGAGGCGGTATATAAGTCTCACAATTAAATAAATAAATAAATAAATAAATAAATAAATAAATAAATAAATAAATAAATAAATACATTTAATAATTGGCACTCCAATTCATATGCATTTAATAATTTGCCAAGTCTTTCAAACATCTTTGTAATTATAACATAATAAAGAATTCTTGTATAATTTTTATATGGGTATAAATCTTTGTCTTGTTTCAAAAATATGCTAAAATTAGGCATATTCATCTATCAGTATCTGATGAAAAATAGATCTGTGGTACTGGCATTTGTGATACTTGAAATATATCTGAAAATTGATTTACAATGCCTCATAAAAATCTTAAATGGACATTTATTGCCAAAATTTCTTTTGATTTCCTTCAAAAGGGAACCTGATCTAGTTAGTTGCTAGTATAACTTAGATATGTCACATACTTTATCCAAGATGCTAAATATAAAAGCAGGACATGATTAAATAAGTTGCATTTTCTGACCTGGAATGTGGCTGGTGACTAATTCACATTTTGTTAAGGAAGTAAAATGTGGTTAATATATCTGCAAACTCATTACTGCAATGTAACTAAAAAATAACTATAGTTTTTCATTATCTATTTCATAATAATTCAATTGTAATTCATGAATTGTGCTATTATCTGGACCAAGCATTGCTTTTCTTGGCATGGTTTAAACTTTAATATGATGAAGATGGAGGAATAGCTAGGTGCAATAGCTTGGTGCAAATAGTTTCTCTTTGGTGTCAACAAAGTCAAACTTCATATGAATGAAGTGATCTATTTTGTGGGTAAGACAACTGGAAAAACCTGAGGGTCAATGAAAATAATTACACAGTGAGTCTGCATGGATTTATATGACAAAGAGTGTGTGTGGGAGGGGCGGGGGGTCATGAGCATGTAGGAAGTTAGCACCCACCCCTCTCCTAGGAAATGAGATATCCTAGGAGATATTAAAAGGTAGAAAATATTCTGTGGAAACATCTGGAAACATGCTTTTTAAACAGACAAAAGACTCCTCTTGGAAAACTCCCACGCCTTGCAAATGGGCTATTAAGGACTGGGCCCAGCTCACACATTCCTCTCACCTGGACTGGAAGTCTTTTGCATGATAAAACCACAATAGGATTTGCCCAAGGCCCTTTCATTCAGCCAAAGCTGGATTAGACAAAAGCCAAGAGCCACCCCAGCATGCCCATGGGGGGTCTGAGAGCCAATGGGATACATTTCTATACAGGAAAAGGAAATCTAAGAGGTGGGACCCAACTTACACTATAAAAACCAGGAACTCAGCATATCTCTTCCTCTTTTTCTCTTCACCACACCTGGAACCATGTAAGCTACCTTTTCTGTACAGGGGCTCAAGCCATGTGCTCCTGTCCACCATTAAACCTTCCTTCCAAGCAACCTTCATGAATCCAGTGTCTTTTTTTTCCCCACTTGGAACTGAACCTAGAAGGATATTTCCTTATAACAATTGGCGAGCCAGATGGATTCCAAGCTAGCCTCTTCAATGATCCTGGCCTAAATAAATTTATTAGGTCTTGGGCCATTGGAAATTAGGTTTTAAAGGGGTTTTTTGAGTTTCAATTCAAGGGCTGCTTGGAAAGAAGGTGAGTACCTACCTCTAAATTTTACTTTAAACCATTGAAAACTGGGAAATGTGTGTTTGCATGTGTGTATGTGTGTGGGGGGTAATTTTTGCTTTTAATTATACTTTATGGCATATGTAAATTCCAATTTCAATTGAATAGTGTGTTGTCTGGGTACAAATCATTTTAGGGAAAAAATAATCATGCTTTTTGTTTAACCAAGTTAATGTATCTCCCTAAATCCTTTGATATTTCCTTCCCCCCTTCTCCCCCCCTTCCCCCCCCAGCCCTGTTTTGTCTGCTAGCCATTGCAGGATACTCATTTTATGGTGGTTCTTTTCCACTTCTCCAAATCTGTTTTAATTTGTTGCACCAATTTATAATAGTTATCTATATTTTTGGTTTTCCTTACCTAGGGGTAGGATTTTACTTTTCTTTGCATTAGATAGGGCTCAGTCTAGTTGTTTTTTTTTCTTTCTTTTTGAAGATGGGAACCACATTAGCTTTTTCCCAGTTTCTCAGGTGGTCCCTGTGTCCCAAGATTTTTTTTAAAAAAGATGTGCAGTGGTTCTGAGATTTCATTTACCAGCTCCTTTAGGACTCTGGGACCTGGTGTTCTCTTACTGTTTTTGCTTATTTTAACTTTAGTTTACAGTCTGTTTTATTTTTCCTTTCCAGTTATATTTCTGGTTAGTTGGGTTGCATTTCTTTTTTGCAAGAAGACATGCAAAGAATGAGTTAAGCAACTCATGGCTTTCTCTGTGTTGCCTTCTCTCCTTAGTGGTCCAATTGTTTCCTTGATTTTTTTTTCTTGTTTTTTTATGTATTGGAAGAATCTTTTATATTATCTTTCACCTTTGTTGCAAGTCGTTGTTCATTCAAGGCTTTTGTTTCCTGATTTTTCTTTACAGATTCTTGCTATCTGCTGATATTCTGCTTTAGTTATGTGTCCCTGTTTCCATTTTGTATCTGTCCTTCATTCATTCAATTTGTCAGTGAGGTCTTTGTGCAGCCATGCTGGTTTCTTGGATTTCTGGTTTTTTTTTTCCTGGTTGCTTTTGTGCAATTGGCTTTTATAATCAAGTTTTTTCAGAGTTTACAAAGCTTCTTGAGTTGCTCCTTTCCTTTAGGACTTTCATCCAAGGAATCTTTCTCAAGTTTCTCTTGAGTTTATTAAGGTCAGCTTTATTTTAAAATCTAAGACTTTAGTGTGTTCAATTGTGTTGAATCGTTTTTGTTATGTTAATGATGCAGTTTCAAATCCTTCTACAACTTCTTCTTTGTTTGTAAGTATTAAGTCAAGTATGGACTTAATTATCTCCTCTAGTTCTCTTCTCTACCTTTTGGACAACAAAATTGTCAGTAAGGTTGGTTATTAACATATTTTATTTCTCACTTGGTGCAAAATTAGTTTTCAAAGTTTCCATGCCTTTAATTTCTGTGTCTGCCATAATATTTATATTTAGCACTTCCAGTATCAAAATGAATAGCAACCTTTTCTTGTGCCTTTTTTTTAATGTATTTAAAATCATTCTCATTTTGTTTTTAATCTGTCTCTTAGAAAAAGCTTAAGAGAGCTGAATGTATAAATTCATTTAGGAACCTTTTAGTTTGCTGCCATTATTGAAGTATATATTTTATAGTCAGCATTCAGTGAAGTGATGGGCCTATAGTTTTATCTGCATTAAATCTGAATTTTATTTTGGAATCAAAGTAATATTTGCTCCCATTCAGGAATGTGGTACCTTTACATCAATCAATACCTCAGTATGTAAAATCTTTGTAAAATTCTGCCACTGGCCCACCTGGTCCTGGTGTTTGGTTGTTCTTTTGTCTCTTGATCTGCTTCTGATAATTCCATCATTGATATTCATTCATTTAATAGTTTTTGTCCTTTTCTGGTACTTTAGGCAATTCCATTTTTTTTTCAAATATTCTTTAATTTTATTTTCTGAAACTCCTTGCTCATACAGCTTTTCATAATATTGAATTATTTTTGTTTATCCTCATTTGGTAGTATAGAGTTTCTTTCTCATCTACCAGCCTATGTGTCAATGTCTTCTCTTTCTCTGTTTTGATTTGTGTAAGTTCTGTTTAGCGTTTACAGAGCACAGGAGCTTCTGTTAGGGAAGGAGGAAGAGTGTGTGTGTGTGTGTGTGTGTGTGTGTGTGTGTGTGTGTGTGTGTGATTGAAGGGTGGGAAAGCAAATTTTGTTGTTGTTGTTGTTGTTTTTATGTGCACATCCCAAAAGCAAACCCCATAATTTTTTTGGTTCTAAAATGTGAAGCTCGTGAATAGAAAGTGGAGGTCTTAGTACTAGTCGTACAGGGGCGACTACGTCCTCGCAGATCCCCTTTTTGGATCTGATAAACCTAAAGGAGATTCCCCAAGGAAGGGGCCCATACTTCTGTGGGGTAGCGGAAGTCCTTCCCAGAGTTTTTTAGCCTCTGAAAACTGCGGACGACTCCCCAAGGAAGGGGCCCTTACTTCCATGAGGGAATCGGAAGTCCTTCCCAGAGTTTTTTAGCCTCTGAAAACAGTGAGCGCGTCACTAGCTAAGCCAAAGTGAACCTTACATTTAAAGGATCATGGGAAGCTCTAGTTCGAGGGTGGCGGGTACCCTTGTGAGGGCTTGGAACCTGGGATGCCAGGAATACAGGAATGTGCAAAAGTAGGAAATGGACTTTGCTGAGGGATGACACAGAAAAAACAAAACACAACAAAACAGCCAATTTGGCTAAATAAAGGTACTTAAGAAAACAGAAAAGGAAAAATGTTGAGGTGTTTGTTTGTCTCTCTCTCTCTCTTCTTTTCTCTCTCTTATATGTAACCACGTGGTTTGTTTGTTAAGATTTGTGCCTTCCCTAATTTAACTGAAATTTATGGCAGGAAGGACTTGTGTGTATGTCCTGTCATCCTCTTTGTCCATGTTTTTGTGTATGTGTACGTCTTTGTCTTGTCTTGTGCGCACTCGAGGTAATTGCAACTGTAAAATATCTCTGTTTCCTAGAGATATGAATTTCAAATTGTTAGAAAATTAAAAGCACTGAAAAGAAAGGAAAATGTCTTTGCCCAGTTAGGACTGGCCAACCTGGTCTGGGACAAGGAACAGAGTTCAATTTTCCTATTCCTCTCTGTGTTTTTAAGAAAAGCCAAAATTTAAGGGACAATGTTTTAAGTTAATTTACAGGAAAATTCCATTCTCACATTTACTGTATGTACATGCAAACAGTTTTAATATTGCTCTTCTGTGATGTTTAATGGATGCCAATTCTCTGCTAAGATGGAAATGTCTGTTCATTTTTTTCCCCGGTGATGTCTCCATTTTGTTATAATTGATTTAACTGCAATACTGATGTGTTGTTTGTTTTCCTCAAACCCTGCCTACAAGCTATCTACCCCCCCCCAAATCTCTAATCCTTTTACAATGCCTCTCGTGGTAGAATTACCAGCAAAAGGGGGAAGGGACCCTGTTCTTATGTCTTTCAGCCCTGCACACATGATCCTGAAGCCTAGGGAAGCAGACCAAATGGGCTCAGACACTGCCTCCAGTAAAGACATTCCATCCATTTGAGCCAGAATTGGGTTTGAATCTAGTCCTCTAGTCATCACAGCAACCAGAGTGGAGCAGATCTTTCCAAGCCTGGCTGACCAGCCTTACCACCAATACCTAAGGCCACCCAGCAGACATGAATTAAAGGACCCTGAGATGGACAAATAAAGACCAAACATCTATTTTCAATCCCCAGAAGACAGCTGAAAAGACTAGGGGGGAGGGGGGAACTTCATTGTAAAGTTTTCTTTCTTTGCTTCAGTCACAGAAATTCATTGTAAAGTTTTTCTTTCTTTCTTTGCTTCAGTCACAGAAATTCATTGTAAAGTTTTTTCTTTGTTTTCTTTCTTTCCTTGCTTCATTCACTGAAATTCATTGTAACGTTTCTCTTTCTTGTCTCATCTATATTGTAATCAGTTTAATGTACTCATGTAAGAATTGTATTGGGAGTGGTTGCCACAGTGAGTTCTGTACACTTTAGATTTCTGTCTAGTGGGAGGTAAATTTGTAGCTGCATACACAAACACACAGAGACACGCCATTCAGAATTAGACTGAGGTTATCCTTTTTCCACCTACCTCCACCCAAAGCTGCTTTTAGCTTGCTGGTTTTTTTTTGTTGTTGTTGTTTTGACTCCTGCTTTGTGGCATTAAAGCCCAGGCAGTCATATCTCCCTGCTAATTCCATGGGGGAAGGGGACAGGTCCCCTCAGGCAATTTCCCCACTTGAAGAGCTAGCAGAAAGGATCTTCGAAAACCCAAGGCCTGACTGCTGCCCAGTAAAGCAGGGTATTTTGCACTGGTGGTCTCAGGAGTAAGAGTCCCAGGGCTCATTCTAAAAAAAAAAAAAGGAAAAGCCTAGATTGCACACTGGCTAACTTCAATTTGGACTCACAAATCCTAGATGCACTAAAGTAAGAGCTAGGGCAGATTCAAGAACCATCCCTTGGAAATGGGCAGCCTGTGATTTCAAGGTAAACCATGGCTGTGGGAATATTGTGGGGCCTGTGCTTGCTTGAAACCTGTCTGGGAGCTCATCGAAAGTGTTATCAAACATCTGAACATAATTGGCATGGAAAATTGGATACTGTAAATTTATTTCCAGAACTTTTGCCCTGGCCATTGACCATCATGATTGAAAGCTCTCCTTTTGGGAGCCACTGAAGGAATCCTGCTGCTGCCTCTTTCAACTGCCTCTTTCAACGTCTTCCCCTCTGCATCAGAGAAAATTGAAAGCACCCATAAAATCTCCCTGACCTGATCAATTTGAAGCTTGTGTCAAAACATGTGTTGCACTCACATGTTTTGAAAAAAAAATGAGGGATTGTAGGAAGTTAGCACCCACCCCTCTCCTAGGAAATGAGATATCCTAGGAGATATTAAAAGGTAGAAAATATTCTATGGAAACATCTGGAAACATGCTTTTTAAACAGACAAAAGACTCCTCTTGGAAAACTCCCACGCCTTGCAAATGGGCTATTAAGGACTGGGCCCAGCTCACACATTCCTCTCACCTGGACTGGAAGTCTTTTGCATGATAAAACCACAATAGGATTTGCCCAAGGCCCTTTCATTCAGCCAAAGCTGGATTAGACAAAAGCCAAGAGCCACCCCAGCATGCCCCTGGGGGGTCTGAGAGCCAATGGGATACATTTCTATACAGGAAAAGGAAATCTAAGAGGTGGGACCCAACTTACACTATAAAAACCAGGAACTCAGCATATCTCTTCCTCTTTTTCTCTTCACCACACCTGGAACCATGTAAGCTACCTTTTCTGTACAGGGGCTCAAGCCATGTGCTCCTGTCCACCATTAAACCTTCCTTCCAAGCAACCTTCATGAATCCAGTGTCTTTTTTTCCCCCACTTGGAACTGAACCTAGAAGGATATTTCCTTATAACAAGCATCATATAGAGATTTCTTATTTCATTCTTAGCAATTTGTGGTGATTATACCTAATTGACAATAGAACCATGTGTTTGAAAGATTGCAGATTGTCCATAAAAATACGTAACAGCTATCTTAACAGATTAATAGAGTTGGAAGGGACCTTGCAGGTCATCTAGTCCAATCCCCTGCCCAAGCAGGAGACCCTACATCTGCCTCTACCTAGGATCAAACTCACAACCTCCTGATTGTGACGCAAGAGCTCCACCTCTAGGCCTCTTATATGGGTAAGTATGAAAAAAAGAGAATGGTTGAAAAGTTCAGTCGAAAAGGAAGTTTAGTAGTTTTGGGTCAAATGCTCTTTGGGGCTATTTTCTTTTTCAACCCCTCTACTTAAATCAGTTTCAGAAACTTGTGCTTACTTGAACCTTTTTTACTTCAGAGAAATACATCTTATACCAGCCAGAGGGAAGTTGCTATAGCAACAAACAGCTTGCTGTTTGTTAAGTCAATCTACTTCCTCTATTTTCTCATTTGTTGCCATAGCAATTAATAAAAGCTCATCCACTTGTCTTCTGCATGCCCTCTTGCTACCAGTAAAACAAAAAGAAAAATTAAAAGTTTTACAAGGTGAAAATAAATCTTCACAAATGACTTTAGATATGGTATGAGCAACCTCCTTCTTCATATTTCATGAACCCTAATTAATTTAACCAATTCATCACTGCACTAGACCTACATTTTACTAGGAGTCAAAGTATTTAGTTCCTGTCAGCTTTGTATTTTTTTTCTCTTTTCAATTTTTTAAAAAAATTCTAATCTGTTAAATTATATTGCATCTTTTTCCATGGTTAAGCATGAAAAAATCTTTTGGTAAATTTATTAAATATGTTGAAAAAGACCCTCAAATCCTGAGAATGTGACTGAGAAATTAAATCAAATATTTTTGGAAAGCATTCGACTCTTATCAAAGAAACTTGGAGAAAATGGGAGTAGAAGATTCCTTCCAAGTTCTAGATTTTTCTAATGATTGCTGATCCATGTGATGAAATCTAATCTAAATACCACATCTAGATTAAAATGTGACAAGAAGAAACTGATTTGTAAAGAAACTGATAATGTGAAGACACCAGATATGGTTAGAAAAGTGCAGTTTTCAAAATCTCCTCAATTTCGTTTCATTACTTGTGTATGATTTCAGTTTTGGTAACACTGCATAAAATATTAGGTTATCAAGCCTTGTTTCTTTGGGGCTAAATTTAATTCAGCAGATTGAACAAATTCATTCTTGATACAATCCAGGGAGATTTGATACAAAGAAAAGCATTATGTTTAACATGAGGAGAATATACCTCCATCATAACTAAATATTTAAAAGCATTATATTTTGTGGAAGTAAAGCAGGGACAGGAAAATAGAACTTTATGATAATTGTGAAATTATAGTTCAAGAAATTCAGTACAATTTTCAATTTCTATTTCTATTGTAAATGAAATTAACATTGATTATCTAATTGACATTTCAACCTAGCACTATTTATACACAATTCTGAGGAAAAATGGTAACTGCATCATCGTTGTTGTTGTTGTCGAATATTGAAGGCAAATTCTGCTATGTTGCCTTATGAGCTTAGAAAAATTTCATAAATTCTTAGAAACCTATTTTTTCAGAAATTTCCTCAGCTCTCATGAATATATACTGTACTTGTATTACTGAACCATATTTCTGCTAACTTCAAATCTAAAAGCACTATTCTGCTCCCATGAAATTGTAGTAAATATTATGGTTCGGGCTCTGTCAATTTGCCTGATGTGCCAATAGGCATGTGTCATACTGGAGGTAGCTAATGGACAGAGATAAGTTCCCATTTCTGTCCTGTGTGCATCTTTCTTCCTTCTCTTCTATCTTTGTTAATTTTTAAGTCAATTTTAATGTTTATATTTATTATTTTAATGTTCTAATATTTAATCTTGTTGCTTTTATTTGATTGTAAGCCATGTAGAGTCATGTCTAGGCAAGATGAGCAGCATGTACATTTAATAAATAAATAAATATTATTTGCCTAAATTAAAATGAAAGCATTAGGAGGAGCTGCGGTGGCCCAGTGGTTAGAATGCAGTACTGCAGACTACATCTGCTGACTGCCAGCTACCTACAATTTGGCAGATCAAATCTCACCAGAATCAAGGTTGACTCAGCCTTCAATCCTTCCGAGGTCAGTAAAATAAGGATCCAGATTGTTGGGGGCAATATGCTGACTCTGTAAACCGCTTAGAGAGGGCTGTAAAAGCACTGTGAAGTGGTATATAAGTCTAAGTGCTATTGCCATTAATGTCTGTGGTGGAATGTGCACCAATAGGAGCAGAGAGGAGATATTTGGCTACACAGAGCTTTCCCAGAGGGAGCCCCAGATTAAGAGACTCACAGGCCCAAGCTGGATGGGGGCGTGGGGGGGAAGGAGAAGTTCAGGGTAGCCACATCCTTGAATCTCTCATAGTTAGTAAGTTAGAAAGTTATAGCTTTAGTTTGGCAAGATTCTGTCCTTTAGGTGTAAGCAAGAACAATTAGACATAATTGTATCTGTGTTGTCTCTGGGCTTGAGCCAGACAGTATCAAATATATTAGGTTTTCCCATGTAAGCTAAGCATGTGATACTGTCTTCAGAGGTTCTTACTTTGGTAGCAAAGAAATCTGTGTGAGTCAACATGGGAGCTGTAATTACATAATGCACCCCCAACTCACAGATGTCCCTAATGGCTATTTAGATAGTTAACATAGCTTATTTGATATAAACTGCTCAGAAAGGGTCACTAGTAAACTTCAGATTGACAGATTCTCAGCAAAAGCTTTTACATTTTTGCCAGTTTGTTTTTAATATAAACTGTTTTCCAATTTAGCTTTGATTTTATCTTCTTTGCACTTTCTGTTTCTTTCCTGGTTTACATTTATGCTATATTATGTACTGAAATTTGGGATAAAATATATATCAAGTAAACAAAACTATGTGAAACTAAGAAGCTAAAATAAGATTCTTACATTATCTAGTCTAACCCCAACCCCTTCTGATTACTGTCATTACTTAATCTAAACTGTTAGTTCTATTATTTGACATATGAACAGCATGTTATCTAACAAAAATAAAAGAAGTGTACATGAATGAGTGTGTATCTAATTATCTTATACATATTATACATATATGTTTTCCTCGATTGCCAGATGGATTGCAGATTATTTAACCTAGTAAGTGTTAAGATTATTTTGTAAAATGGATGCCTGGTATTTTTCCAGTACAAAAAATAGCAGCCAAACATTTAGCTTATTATTTTGATTCAGTCTGTGATTCCTTAATTTTACATATTTAGAGGGGTTTTTTTTTGGTCCATTTTAAACCTCTTACACAATTTTATTAATTCTTCTTTGCTTAATCAGTTCTGTTTTCTTTGCTAATAACTCTGGCTTCCTTTTTCCAAGATATCTGAATCCATCAGCTAATTCTGTAGAAAATGCTGCAGAGTCTGATTCCATATCTCAGCTCTCAGAAATTCAACAGCTTCCAGAATATCCTGGATTGTTATTAGAACTGCAATATAATTTAGGTGGTTAAAATGCTCAAAGAAGTACTTTTACAACTATCTAAATCATGCTAGCTGTATAGCTGTATAGTTACAGGAGGTGGTTGATGAATTAAGAGGCAACCCTCCCCCACCGCCCCGACACACACATTCTGCTTCTTCCCTCCCCATCTCTTAACTATAATTCTATTTTATTGTTTTAGAAATATTTATCTTTTTTTTATTTTAATGCTTTTAATGCTGTAAGCCACCCAGAGTCACTTCAAAATGAGAGGGGCAGCAAATAAATTAAATAAATAAATAAATAAATAAATAAATAAATAAATAAATAAATAAATAAATAAATAAATAGTCCCATGAAAGCTCATGCAGACAGGACTTAATTAAAATGACCACCATCAAATAACATACATTCTAAAGAATGTTTATTCTTTTATGAACATCCATAATAATAATAATATACTGACATCAAAACCTACTTTTCTTTGACCTTAAAACTAATCTGGACTGTCTTTAATGTAGAATCTGACCAAAGTCATTATTTCATATAATTACAACATTTCTCATAAATCAATATCAACACTGAGGTGATTTATATATCTTGGTAAATGATTAGCAAGAGAATAATTTCATTTCTTTTTCTTCAAGATGAATATAAACATGTACTTTACATGAATTTATATTTTCTCTAAAATTTACAAGATCAAATGCAGGTGATACAAAATCTGTATATGTATGTGCAGAACCCAAATCTTTTTTTTTTACTTAATTGCTACTTGTTTGGGCACTTTCTCCCATCAAGTAATTGCTCAAAAACATTTCAATTTTATAAGCGTACTCTAATGTGTGCATATCAAGAAAAATAAGTGCTTTGTTAATAATTACTGTCAACCACATAATGCATAAAGTCATGCAATCACTTTATACCGTTTAATGTCTTCCGGTATAATTCCAATGAAAATTGTTTCAATTCTAATGCCACATTAAAAATTTCACTGAAATGCTTTAGAAAAATAATAAAGATATCCCAAATGACTTTTATTTAACAAAAGAAAAAAACATGTAAAACTATCTATTTTGGATCCTCTGCTCCTGTCAGTTCCTGAATAGGAGCATTATGGTATGGAGCGTAAAATTTGTTGCAGGTTGCAATGTCCAAAATCAGGGTCTGGATGACTTGGGATAGCATCATCCCAAGCCATAAACACCTAAATCACCCTAGATCCCACTCTCAGTGAAGGCAAATTAAAGTCAGAGCCATGAATATGGGAACCTCTACTGCCAACCCAGAAATAGCATCAAAAAACTCAGGAAGGGAAGTTATTATTTAGTAAGGAAGTTGGTACATGTAAGGACTTGTCCCAGTTGGTCTCTCAGGAAAGCAAAACTCCATTCAGTTGAATCAAAAAAACTTTTACTGAGATAAAGTGTTTGTAGTAAAGGCAGGTGGAATCTGAAGGTCTCTCGCAAAGCACAAAGCAATTCTTCTATTCTCCCAAACACAACCCCTTTAAGCAGTGGTGAAATCCATTTTTTTTTACTAACAGTTCTGTGGGCGTGGTGGGCATGGTGTGGCTTGAGGGGCATGGCAGGGGAAGGATACTGCAAAATCTCCATTCCCACCCCACTCCAGGGGAAGATTACTGCAAAATCTCCATTCCCTCCCCACTCCTGGGGGAAGGATAGTGCAAACTCCATTTCCACCCCACTCTGGGGCCAGCCAGAGGTGGTATTTGCCGGTCTATGAACTACTCAAAATTTCTGTTACTGGTTCTCCGAACTACTCAAAATATCCGCTACCGGTTCTCCAGAACCTGTCAGAACCTGCTGGATTTTACCCCTGCCCTTAAGCAGTCCACCAGAAGCCAATGTGAAGCTGCAAGGTTGTTTTGGAAATGCTGACGTGCTAGGAATATAACAGTTCACCCTCGGGGTACAACGGCCTTGGAACCAGGCTGGAGCCTGCAGGGAGGGAGGCTGCTCTGTCTCTGAAGGCAATTCCCTTCCTTAATTCCCAAACGCTTACAGCAAAAAGAAAAGCATGCAAAAAATGCGAGCCTTCCTTCTCCCACCTCCAACAGAATGGCAAGACATGATGATTGACCTGACAGTACAACAGCAACAATCCCAATTGATCTCTAAAGCCCAAGTTTAGGAACAGTGCTTCTGAAAGAATACAAAATTCCTTGATAACAATTGCCATATCTCCACCTCTGTCCTGCCCTGGACTCTTGGTTGATGGCATACTCAAAATGTGACTGGGAAGATTTCAAAAAGGGAAACTCCTCCTTCAGGATCCCAATGATACATGTCAGTTCATCCCTCTCATCAACAATCAGATTATAGATGAGGAAAGCCTGATTATATACTGACCTATCATTTAGTAACAGAAACCGGAGCCAGGATCGATTAATCAGTGGAACAACTTGGCTCCTGGAGTCATGAGTGCTCACTGGAGGTTTCAAGAAAATATTTGATGATTTATCCATGATGGAATAAAAACTCCTGCCTTGGGTGGGCAGTTGGACTAGAATACCTCCAAGCTCCCTTCCAGTTGCATGATTCTATGTTTCTATAACAAATTTATCATATGTTATAATTTAACACTTACTTATCCAGATTTCAATGAAACTTTACATTAAAAAAGAATGAACAGTGCCTTGAATTAATTCTTCATTTTCTAAGTTTATCTATGAATTGACAGACCAATATTCATTGTGTATTGCTCTCGCCTATCAGTTGTGCACAAGTTCTCTCATAAATCCATTCAGCTCTATTAACCTCAGTAAAAATGATTTGAAAAATCACAACTTAATTCATATTAACATATGTATTTGTAAGTGGATTTTCTATCAAGAATATTTCTATAAAATACTCATTTCTAAAAGCAGTTTTATTTAGATGCATGTGGTACATGTTTAAATTGCAAATGCTATAAATAATATACTCTAGCACAAGAAATGTTGATGAAGTCAATTCACATCAGAAGCAGAGCAAAAGACTTCTGGTTGATGTCATGGTGGGATTGGACACGTGGAGTGGGTCTCCATGTTCCCGTGCAGAGTTCTCCCCATTGGTGGGCTCTGAAAAGAGCCAAAGCTTCCCTGTAGGGACGGTAAAACAAAGAGGGGTGCCCTGTGAGGTCATGGAGAATCATAACTCTCCTGTCTGACCCGGGGTTCTTTTTCCCTCTCAGCCATGGCGAGGAGAAGAGGCAGCCTAAAGATGGCTGCTGCGAAGCTGGGACAACTGAGGAACAACTAAGACTGGTGCTGGAGCGAAGTAGGTGAACCTGACTGGAACTGGGGGAGAGGATTCCTTTTTGCTTATAACCTAACACCAAGGAATAATTTAGAACTATTGGCTCAGAATTATTTGTTAAAGTGGCGAATAAGCATTCTGAGAAAAATACCAGACCGGAAGGAAAGGACACAAAGAGAGAAAAATAATAAAAATATACAGAAAATTGGACTCTTGAACTGGGAAGATGTGGTAATGGAAAGTCATTTTAAAATGCTGGAATCATTTACTTAAAAAACTACCCCGTGACTACTGGAGACTCAAATACAAAAACAAGGAAGATATTTAATTAAAGGGACCCCTGAATGTTATGCTAGAAGATTGAATCTGTAAAGGAGATGCAAAGAAGCTTTTGATAACTTCTAGGACTATTTAAATGGAACTGATTATTTACCTATGGGATATAAAGAACTGTGATTAGTGTACTCCTTGAAGGGCAACTTTAGGACTGAATAAATGGTTCTTGGACTACTGGACAAAAGTTGGATTTTTAAAAACAAAATAAGATGTGTTATAAAGAAGAAATGAGTGGAAATTTGAAGGAAATGGTGTTGCTTTTTCAAAACACAAAGGACATCATGGAGAAAGGATTCAAGAAGATTATGGAAAAAATGGAAAATACTATACGAGGGATGATGAGTAAAGACCAAGATGCTCAGGAAAAGGAGGAGCCAACAGAAGAAATGGAGGAAAAGATTGAAACGAAGAACCAGTGAACAAAAGAAGAAGACAAGGAGGAGATAATAATGAAAATAACAGTGATTGATTAATTAAACCAGGGGGAAAATATTTTAAGAGAGTTGAAAAGAGAATTGGAGATACAGGAAGATACTTTTGAAAGGGAGATAGGGGCTTGGGTAGAAATTTTGGAAACTAGGCAGTGGAAGAGGGTAGAGATGGGAAAAAGTTAATTAAAAAGTTAATTAAAACTACTTTAATTTCAACCGCAATAACACTAGGGCTATCAATAGATACAAACTAAATGTATTCCGGTCTCATTGCAGAAAATACGACTTCTGCAATAGAGTAGTAAATGTCTGGAAAACTTTACCTGATCCTGTTGTTAGTTTCTCTAACCCCCATACATTTTACCTTAAACTGTCTACCGTGGACCTTACACGTTTCTTAAGAGGTCCCTAAGGGGGCATGCATAAGCGCACCAACATGCCTACCGTCCCTGTCCTACTGTACCCATTTATATGTACTCATTTTATATGTTTATGGCTATGTGTTTTGCTTCTTTATATCCATTTATTTGTGCCATTTTTTCATGTGTCTTGTTTCCTTGCACTTGTTGACAAACAAACAAACAAACAAACAAACAAATAAATACTTAGATTGAATAGCCAAGAAGTAGATGGAGACAGAGATAAATATCCAAGAGAGGAATATGGGAGGCAAGTAAAAAAAAGCATAGCAACTAAAGTATTGAAGCGGAAGTCAAAAAAAGCATAGCAACTAAAGTATTGAAGTGGAAGTCAAAAAAAGCATAGCAACTAAAGTATTGAAGCGGAAGTCAAAAAAAGCATAGCAACTAAAGTATTGAAGCGGACAAGAGATGATGGATAGATGATTTCTCTCTCTCTTTTTTTGGTTCTGATTTGCTTTTCTATTTCTCTCTCTTTCCTTCCTTTTTTAGGTAGGTGACATGATTAGAAGTTAGGTAGGATAGAAAGAAACATCTTTTAATAAAAGGGTGACATAATTAAAAGTTAGAATAAGAGACAGAAATAAGAGAAAGGGGGAATATTAGTGTATACACTTTTACATCATAAAATAAAAGCAATAACAAGAGAAAACATGGAATAATTAAATAATGACAGACTATAACTTAATATAAATGTGTATTATTATTAGAAATATATAAGTTGGTTGAATGTAATAACTATGATTCATTCTACTAGTTTTATTTGTATTAGAATGTATGACACCTAGATGCCACACTGTTCACACATTGATACATATATGTGAAACAAAATAAAAAACTTGAAACAAACAAACTAACAAAAGAAGCAGAGCAAAAATAGAGCACAGCATGAGATATTGCAGTGATGGTCTAATATAATTATAGTGTAAGTTCAGATAAAGCAATTTACAACTACGCCGCCTCCGATCTGATCTAAATGTAGTTCATAAAATCATATATCAAAAAGTCCTTCCTGTCAATGATTACTTCAGCTTCAACTGCAACAATACACGAGCACATAATAGATTCAAACTTAATGTAAACCACTCCAAACTCGACAGCAGAAAATACGACTTCAGCAACAGAGTGATCAATGCCTGGAATGCACTACCTGACTCTATGGTTTCTTCCCCAAACCCCCAAAACTTTAACCTTAGACTGTCTACAGTCGACCTCTCCTCATTTCTAAGAGGTCTGTTAGGGGTGTGCTTAAGCGCACCACTGTGCATACCATCCCTGTCCTTCTGTCCTATTGTCATCTATTATCGGTAATTTTTACTTATGTTATGTTTATACAAACAACTACTATCCTGTACATGTTTGACAAAAAAATAAATAAAATAAAATAAAATGTTTAGAAAGGTAATGTCAGTCTATTAAGGATCAAAAAAATATTGGCCTTCATTTATTGCCCAGTAAATGTCAATTTTAGTTGAATCATATCTGCACTGCAGACAGAGACCCCAAGCCAGTATTAATAACAATGGCATCTAATGATCACAGCTATTAAGCACATTACTTTTCAAATGAGATTATAATTACTTCTGGTTGAAATGAATACACATTCCTTGATAAATACATTGCTAAGCTTCCTTTTATAGTTTAGCAAGATTTGCTAACAGGAAGCATCACTTCAGATAATTTGGATAATTTTCTCATCAAATTATTATGCTTCTTATTTCAGATGCTACTTATATAGGAAGGTATAGAGAAAATATAAAATGAGGTATGACTATTTTTAAGGATACATTCTTTATTGCCAACTTGTCTTTTAAAAATAGTTGTAAGAATTATTTCGAGCCATTACTTCATCAGAAAAATGTTACCTGTGAAATATCATCAAGAATGTGAATTAAAATGCTTCAATGATTCCCTTTTTTGTCATTTTCTCCCATTTTGTCATTTTATGGGGATTGATGGTATGAATTGTTATAATCTTGATTAGACAGAGTCCTTTCCCATATGCCAACTGTAAGGCAGTGATACTGTCATCCCAGAAAAGAAATTGGCATTTGTCAGGTTACTTGATGGGAATGCTTTTCAGAAATCTTGAAGGAGAGAAGTATAAGTGTGCAATGTATATGAAAGGAGATACATGACAGAATGGGTTAAAAAAGGAGGAAAAAAATAACTCTACACACTATATGTGCACAGCCTCAAAACATTTCTACCTGTGACAGTTCTGTGTTGAATAATAGCACTTTTAAGCCACTTCCACCTTTGTATTTAATAGGATGTATCTTTGTATTACACCACATTCATTTTAAGGCCTTCTGAGGCAATGGTCTTAAGCATGTTTGTTTTGGAAACAAATTTCATGAGTGAATTTAGTGGATTAGATTGTGTCTTAAACAGCTATTTCAGTTTAAGGTTTAATAAACTTCACTAAGTTGTTTTTTAATATATGGAGTCCTTGGTGTGCTCTCAGTTTGAGAGTTTTCTTGCAGATGTTTCATTACCAAACTAGGTAACATCTTCAGTGGTAGGTTAATATATGCACTATATTCCATCAGAGACTGTTTCTTCTAGCTAAACATTTCAGGTATGGTAGTTTGTTGTAGAAAACATTCTTAATCTGAGTGAATATGTCATATAAGCAATATGGCAGTCCTTATTTCAAAATTGATTCTGAATATGTGCTTTGGACGTTATACACTCACACAACCTGTCTGGTATTCATTAATGCACTGAATCACTAAAGCAATTTATCTTAAAGATTTAGTAAGCCTTAAGACTTCTAAAGCAACCACATTATTTCAAGCCTGAATTAAAGCTTGAAAATAGACTTGGATGCACTAATGAATAGTAGAAAACTGCTATGCTCATGTGAGATCCAAAGCATTTCTTCTGAAATCACTTTTGAAGTGAAGACTTCCTAACAAGTAATGGTATTTGTCCAAACACTTAGGTTTGCCAAAGGATTAATAAGCTAAGCTATAGCCAATACTTTCTGATACCTTTATTGTATCCAAGGCATGGTTGCTAAATTCAATTCAATCACATGGTACCAAATAAACTATTTTGTTTTTGTATATTCTAAATATATGCTTTTTAAATTGGTAAATAACAGCAGTTTTTATCATTTTAAAAGGTTAGTAAAACTGATTCAAACTAGCATTTTATTTGGGTCTTGTGTGTGTGTGTGTGTGTGTGTGTGTGTAGCATTTTTTGCTGATAAATGAAAATAAAGGGAGACTATTATAGATCTATTTTGAGCTATTTAGCTCTCGTCAGATTGCCATACCCTTACTGGGATTTGAACCTGGGCCGCCTGCCTTGTAAGGCAGTAGCTTAGCCACTAGGCCACAGGCTCTATTCCCTATCTATATATATACAGTATGTGTATACACTTTTGTGTATGTACAGTATGTGTGTAGGTGTGTATCAGGAGCGGGTTCCTAATTTTTTTACTACCACTCTGTGGGCATGGCTTATTTTGTGGGTGTGGCTTGCCAGCCATGTGACCGGGTGGGTGTGGGCCTCGGGAGCTTGGCAGCGGCCTGAGAAGCAGGGGGCATTGCCCACCCGCAATGCAGCCCCCCGCAGCGGGAGCAGCAAGACCGTGGCAGCGGTTCTTCTAGGAGGCTCCGTCCGTCCTAAATGCTTCTTCCCATTTGATGATCCTAGGCTCCTGCCGCCCATTCCCCCTCCCCTCAGCAGCTCGAGAAGCCTCAAACATGCAAAAATGCCTAGGATCATCACCGTGCATTTGTGGCTTCTCGGACTGCTGAAGGGAGGGGAATGGAGATAGCTCCTGCCGCCCGTTCTTTCAGCATCTCACATGATCCTCAGCCATCCTCCCCTGCTTGGACTCACTGTAGGGTAGGAAGGCAGCGCATGTGCAGTGCCAGAAGCTCGGCTTCTGGGCATGTGCAGAAGAAAATTTAAAAAAATATTAAAAAAATATTTTTTAAAAAATGGCGGTGCCCACGCACCGGCAACCGACCGCACCGGTACTGTGACGTCACCAGCGGGTCGCTTCCAGTACTATAGAGTGGACCGCACTGGTAGGAACCCACCGCTGGTGTGTATACATACATATACATATACATATACATATACATATACATATACATATACATATACATATACATATACATATACATATACATACATACATACATACATACATACATACATACATACATACATACATACATACATACATACATACATACATATATATATATATATATATATATATATATATATATATATATATGGTGTATGTATATGTATATTTATATGTTTTTACACACACATGCACACATACTTAATTTTCTGTCTATGTAGAGTCTTATCTGCTGCCATCAGCTACAAAAATAACCCATTCATATTTTTATTTCTCTGATTTCTACAAAGCCAACAGATTTATCTTCTGTGTTAGTTAGAGGCAGCAAGATCCAATTCTTTTCCACAATTTTTCCTAGGTAATCTTTCCATAGGTAATAGGATCACAGAAGTGTAGAAGAGCTGAGAATACATTTTGAATGTACATATTCAATAACACGGGCAATGCAGTAATATTGAATAAGTTGAAAGACTTGAGTTTTTTAGATAACACTTTTAGTCTTGGAAGCAACACATATTAATATTTAAAGAAATATGACTTTATCTGGACTGATTTGTTCCATAGTTCTAATACTAGTTGTGTCATGCTGCATGTCAATTCTGCTATGCATGTATATATAAGCATACAGGGGTATGTGTGTGAATGTATGATTGTATATGATTATATGATTGTAGTGTGATGAATAATTGTACGCATATAAGAAATTCCATTACTTATGGATTGATGATATAATATACTATGAGGATGAAGTAAAATCTACTCAAAACCTTTCTGTGTGTATGTTGTTGGTTTTATTTGTTGCTATTAGGATTAGAGTTATATATGCATCAACTGTACATACAGGTAGTTTTCATTAATGGCCACAACTGAGGCCAGAATTTCCATTGTAAATCATTGCAATTGTTACTGGATTTGTTCAGCAAACCATGTGGTCATTCAATGAATCCATTCCCCTGAATGGACATTTCGCATAAAAAGGCACAAATTACAATCACATGACATGGGACACTGCAACCAGTCATAAATGCAAGCTAGCTGCTAAGCACTTAAAATGCAATCATGTGACTATGGGATGTGTGCGTGCATGTGTGCATGCATGCATGCAGCAATTGTAACTTCAAGGAGGGGTTGTAAGTAACTTCTTGAAATCTGTCATGACTTTGAATAGTTGTTAAGCCACTAGTTGTTAAGTGAGGACTAACTGTAAAGAATACAGTACTTACTTGCAGGATCCAATCGGGTCAAACATCAGGACCAGAGGTTTAGTCTTCCAAAGCATGGAATCATGCGCTGGAATAGACCTTGGAGGTGTTCTAGTCCAAAAGCCTACTCAAGGCAGGAGTTCTTATTCCATCACAGACAAATGATCATCCAATCATTTTTTGAAAACCTCCAATGGAGCACTCATGACTCCAGGAGGCAAGTTGTTCAACCCCAGTTCTGGTTTCTGTTATTAAATGATAGGTCAGTCTATAATAAGGCTTCCCTCATCTATAATCTGATTGTTGATAAGAGGGCTGACCTGACATGTATCATTGGGACTTGGCTGGATCCTGAAGGAGGAGTTGGCCTTTTTGAAATCTGCCCAGTAACATTTTGAGTGGGCCCTTTGTCAGTCAACAGGACTGTTGATTTTATTACAAGCTTATCAAGTACTTGTAAGGTGAGAGATTGGCAGCACAAAGAAACAATAGCCAATAACTTAATAACCAGCCATCAATACTCTAAGAAACAACTAAAAAGCCACACACAACCAGGCACCATATAAATACCACACACAGTTTAGCCCAAAGCACACACTCTGCTAGAGAAAAGTTCCCCAAGGAGGGGCTCCGCTCCGGCATGAGTCCGAAAGCTCGGAAGACTAAACTCTGGTCCCTGATTGGATCCTGCAACATAATCCTGAAACACGTAGTATATTTGTCTTCATTCGTGACAATAATCGCTTGCTCATTTTAAGACAGCAGATTGTTCCCCTGTTTCAAATGCGAACTCTGCTCAGTTTATTCTGAGTTTGGCATCCTGGGAGAGAAACTGGATCCCTTTATTCAACTCTGTCAAGTGCCCTCATCATAGGAGAACAAACGCCAATGCAGCTATTCTAGCAACCATATTACAAAAAAAAGAGTTATAGATTATGTTTTCCCCTCACCTCTCTGCCCCTTTTATTTTCCCGTCAACTGGAATACTGCCAAGCAGAAGAGAAAGGAAGAAAGCCTCTTTCGCTCTCATGCTCTCTGCAGTCACTGTTCAGTTTTATAACATGAGCCAAGGCAAGCCTTGCTGATGTGCAGTCTTTAAAGTTTCACTTTTGTCATGCCAAGCTTGAAAAGACAACAGGGATTCAAGAATCAACGCTGTCCTATGCAGTGCGGTTTATCATTTTTCTCTGATAAGTGGTGGCGGAGTGGCAATTTATGTAAATTTTGGAAAGAAATACTGCTTATCATGCCATCATTTTTGCTAAAGGAAGTGAAATTAACCCATTCCTGGTATGATAATATGAAGGATTTTTTTTTAACGCAGTCTTTGGAAATTGCACTAGAACAGCAAGGGGAAAAATAACTTTCTTTTTTTTCCTCTCTGAACAATATAACTGGAACTGTGGGAATTAGCCAGGTTAAATTATTCACAGTGAGGCTTAGCAATTGTTCCTTGATTTCGTAGAGAACATAGGGAGCAGTATTAAGAAAAACATAAATGTTAAAATTACTGCTAAATTCAAAGCACAGCTTCTTCACTTTCCTATTAAGGTCCATTTTTATGCTCACAATATATTCAATTTTAATTGAACACTCTGGACAATGGAGACATGTGGTTCCAACCAATTGCTTTTGTAGAAGCACATATTGACAACTGTAAGTGATAGCAGAAAAAAAATAAATGTTCTTTAATTGAAAGCATTGGCATGAATTTAATCTTACAATAGTGGTCAGAATGTCGGTAAAAGAGTTGTATGTTTCTCTTTAATATATTCGAATCAGATTTAAAATGAGAGAATTTTTGGATTCTGGAATTTTTGGTGCAACCTACAATTGCATATCAGCTTAGAAATAAAGCAATGCATCAAGATTAACAGATTAACAGAGTCGGAAGGGACCTTGCAGGTCATCTAATCCAACTCCCTGCCCAAGCAGGAGACCCTTACATCTGCCACTACCTAGGTTCAAACTCACAACCTCCTGATTGTGAGGCAAGAGCTCTACCTCTAGGCCACAGCAGCTGTATGTTTCAAATTTGAAAAGATGTTTCAAACAGGGACAGCCTGGGATGTATCTCTGTTTGCTGAATGATGCTGCTTTAACAAAGCATTACAAGATTGCCTAGAATTTAAGTGATGTGAAATTTAGGATAAATTCTCAGAGGACAAAAAACTACAATCATATTTTGCATTTTGTTTGAAGGATTTGTAAAACATCTGAACACTTCGCAACATAGATGTCGCCCAAAAATATTAAAAAGGATGACAACAACATTGTTCTGATCTACATGAAAAGATAACATTTAGAAATAATTGAAATAGAAATTCAGTGCTTTTCAGTTTAATGAGGGAGACTGACAGGGAGTCTGTTATTATGATGGTAATTGCTTATCCAGCATTTTCCAGCTATAACAAGTTGGTCAAATTAAGGCTTGTCCAGTTGATCAGGGATAAGGACATTTAACAGGCAATAAGAAACTGATCTCAGATATCTGTCCTTATATGCCTACTTTACAATAATGCTATTTAATTATAGTACTGATGTCACCTCTTCCGCCTCCTCTTCATCTCCATTTCATGGCAGTTTATACCCACCTTTATTAAGCAAATATTTTTTGGGCCCGTAATATTTCTGCTCAAAGCATTGTCTCAAATTCTTAGAATTTTATTTTCCTTTTTTCTAAAAATCTTGGCTCAGATTCCCCCCCCCCCCAAGTCTTTGTTCATTTCTTTCCTGTGACCCTTTTTGTCCATTTATTAAATTTATTTATTTTTTTAAAATGTATGGTTGCTTAACCCACATATAGTGATTTGGGACTGCATACAGTAGTGAAAAGTCACAATTTAATATCTCCAAGTGCCCCATACCAGAGGTGGGTTGCTACCGGTGCGGCCCACTCTACAGTACGGGTAGTGGCCAGCAGATGGCGCTGTTTGTATGTGCTCGCACTGGTGCTGTATTTTTGGGCGATTTTGCTTGTGCACATGTGTGGAATCAAAATCTCGCTGAAATCTCATGAGGGTACGTGTGCATGCACGTGATTTTGGCAAAATTTTGTTTCCGTGCATGCGCAGAAGCAAAATCTCGCTGAAATCGTGTGTGTGCGCACGTCTCCTCGTGAGATTTTAGCGAGATTTTGCTTCCACGCATGCACAGAAGCAAAATCACACGAGGGGGTGCGCGTGCGTAGCGAGCGAGCGCACACACCAAATGTGGCGATGCACGCGCAGGGGTCCGGTAGCAAGGTAAGTGAACAACCCGCCCCTGCCCCATACTATTCATTTTCCTCTCTGAAAAGTTTCAATCAAACAAATTCCAAGTTTGCTACTTTGTAGTTTGAATTGTTTCCTGAACCAACACTTCAGACTACCAAATCTACTTATCAGAGACTATATTTCCAGAACACAGTATAGTAGATGATGAGTTATGAGAAAATACCAGCCTAAAAAGTTTGAATTGCTCTAAGCTTATCAAACATCATAGGTTTATTGATGAAAAAAAGTATATTTCCATGCTAGTATATTCTATTGAAACTGTTAGACTTACTTCCAAGGAAACACACAGAGGAAATGGGGAAAGGAAGGAAAGATGATATTGCTTGTTAACATTTTTATTCCAACTTTTTTCCCTGGTGCTTGCTCCATTGTGCATATGGACATCAACCAATTTTAGTGCATTTTCTTTTACTTAAGCACATAATCCTTACCAAAGATTTGCCATATTTTGCTTTCACTAGAACTGTTATATTGGTCATCATTAACAACGCAATAGTTATTACTGTATTTTTATTATTTGGCTTTACACTTTCCAGGGAACAGTGTTAATTCATTTAAATCCATCACAGGTTTAGGTACAGTTTATAAAAGTTGCATGCATGAAGAAGAAAATATATTAAGCTATTAAAGATATTAAAATGAACATTGCTTAATATAGCTTCATTCTGCTGTAACATAGATCTACTTCTATTTCCTTAGCCTTAAATTTAAGATTTCCAGTCAGATTTTAATGATTCATTGGATGTGTGTTGACGAGTGTGTGTTAAATGTAGAGCACAACAGTTTCTAGAAAATTACAATAACAATAGTAATAAGTTCATTATCCTTATAAGCTTACTGAAAAATGCAAAACTTTAAAATGTATACTTATTAGAAAAGTATCAAGGCTACTTAGTAAATGTATGGACACATAAGATTTTAGGCAGAGATTTCCAGTTTCATGCAAACTCTTAGTCATGACAATGGCAATGTACACCATCAACGGCAATGGTAACAACGGACAATGTCTGCACATGCTTGATCAACATAGGCCAGGATATTCTGTGTGTGAATTAGCCCTGACCAGTCATTTTTCAGATGCACTAACTTTAGTTTTAACATCACTAATGGTATTGAGTCTTCATCAGTAATGATGGATGAAGAATAATAAGAGATAATGAATATATCTTTGCACCACTATATGCACAGTGCACACCAAGGTTTCTGCACAATTAATGCCTTTCCACCATGAGTTCAATTAATGCAGCCTTGCCTGAGATTTTGCAGTGCCTTCAGAAATCATTGCTCTACTTATCAGTCACCAAAACCAATTCTTTAATTTCCCATACACATTTATTATTTGCAGAATGCAAAAATATTCTCTCCATATTTTCCTCTCTTCTATCAATTTAGTATCTTCCATTACCAAGTAGAATTCAAAGATTTGTGGCTGTTTCAATAGGGTTATGCACCACATGAATATTATCTTGTTCAGGTCTTGATTGTATTCAATCATTCAGCCCCACAATACAAGATAATCTGTCAAACTTTATCACATTTAATTTCGTTATTTTTTTTAAAAAAACCTGCTTCTGTATTTCACTTTGTTCTTACTCACTTTTAGAAAGATAAAGGAGCAGATATCACATCTTAGATCATTTTAAGAAGGATGTTAAGTCATTAGCATAATAGCTGGGAATGACAAAGGTTTCAAATGTAGCTATTATAAGAAGATATTCTTCATTTTACAATAATGAAAAGGAATAGATGGGAGGGGAGACAGAGATAGATGTTATGCCAACAAATTTTAAGCTGCTTGTGCCAAAATTGTTGGGTTAAACTGGCGTTACTACATCAAAGATGCAGTAGAAAAAGACAAGTTTTATATAAACTTCTAGAAACCACATTTTAGAAACCAACAAAAAATAGTTTGGGTTGATGGTTTAGGTGCGGTCTAGGAGAAGAGAAATCTATGCTCTACAGATTCATACATAAGGCAGTTCTATCTCTGGATAAGGCATGAAAGCCAGCTAGATTACCATGTTGGAAAACGTTTTTTTTAAATAATAGCATGGGCCTGTCCATTGCCGGAAATCAAGTTTGATTGGAATAAAAAAAAGTCAGTAATCTTCACTAAAACTTTCTATTGCATGCAACCCTTGAGAAGCTAAGAAGATATCTTATATGAATTAGACCCTTGGTCTTTCTAGTCTACATTAACAGTAGTGCAATGGAGGTTTAGACAGTATTGCTCTAACCAGAAATGCCAGAATTGAATCCAGAAGAATTTACATACAAACCATGTGTTCTATCAGTGTGCTATGGCTAAATATCATGTTATTCTAGTCACTATGACTTTGTGTACCCTAGGCAGAAAGCAATTAGGAAGATACCTTTGGTAGCTTTGAGACTATATAGTCTGTAAATGATAAATGCAATTTCATTTAAGTTTTGCTGAGGTGCAATAGATGTTAGTCAACTGAAATTTAGAAGGCAAGATCCTATGACACATTGTGCTAAAGGATCCAATTTATAAAACTAAGCAGCACTAGTGCTAATCTGTTTTGTAGTTCAAATATATTAGTCCCTAAAATGGCCCAACTATCTAATCTCCTGACAAATCTAATAATAATAGTAATGAGATGTTTGTTTGTCCAACACTTTGTTAAGTTGAAAAACAAATCTCTGCATTTCTCTTCTTAAATAGCCAGTAACATAAATAGTTATAACAGTAGAGCCATTTTGCTGTGATGCTGATTATTATTCATTCATATCTGGTAAGAATATTTTTTCCTGGAACAGAAAATAAATAATCCCCTCTAGCTCAGGAGACATAGAAGGATCTTCTTCTTTGCTTTTAAAAAGCTAATATCTCATCTTGGTCCCATAACAGGAACATAATGACATGGGAAACAGGGACTTCATATTTTTCTTACACTTTTTTCTGGATGTGTTTTTTTGGTTTGATTTCGTTGTCTTCTGTTGACATTTAAAAATATAATATTCTTCACTTGGTATTCCAGGTATTCCAGATCAGAACATCTACCCCACCAGCATTTCTATTTAGGCAGACCCTTCTAAAGTGGTTTGAAACCCACCTGCAATTGTTTCTCCTTCTTCTAATATCCTAAGAAAATATCATCCAATGAGTATCCACCCCTTGAACTATCATTGGTTATAAATTTACAAAAATCACCATTATCCCACTCTATCCCAGAAAGAAATAAAATAAACCACTAACAATTTGTTCTATAAAAGCATGTGGCAAACTTTTTGATACAATGTATATATGTGAACTTGCTCATGTATTTCGGACTTAAGACTCTCAGCACAATTGGCATTGCCAATGGTGGATACCAGGTTATCTTTTCCTATTGTCTTAGAATTGGGAACAGGCTAGTTCATAAAAACATATTGGTGCTTGAGGTAGTTCTTAATGTTGGCATATTGTGTATAAATATGAGAGGAACTAAAGCTTAGGCTTTACTGTAATTTATGTAATAGGTAAGATGTCTTTGTGTATATGTCTGTTTAGTGTACAAACTTCTTCCATTTGACTCCTCTTACACTGTGGCAGTATCTGTGATTCAATGACAGGATTAAGTTTTACCACAAAATCATAGTGGTAGAAGAAATGTTTTTTTGAATAGGCTGTAGTGACTAGACTCAAATAACAGGAACCCATAAACTATGGCTCAAAAATCACAATGGCTTGATTTACATAAGATTTTCAGTACAGACTAAAACAACAACAACAACAACAACACAATGTTCTAGGATATGTTTTCTACCAACCATTGTCTCTTTAGTAATCATTACATAGTACAAGGAGTATAAAAACTTATCGACTGAGCTTTTTGTGGCTGCCAGCTTTTACCCATGCTTCTCATATAGTTTTAGTTACCTGTTCCTGCTGAACCTTACTGGCTAAATTTCCTGGTATTCCCCCAACAATTCTGCAATCAATATAGTTAATATTGTTCTTTCTAGAAGTACATTGATCTCAGCCATCTTTCTCAGGCCATCAGAGTGATAAACCTGAAATGAATAGGCATAGAAACAGGAAGGCAGTGGTTTAAAAAAAACCCCTCAGTGTATTTGCTCATAGGGAGAATCAGCATGCTCTATTTATTAGCACTATCTGAAATAGTGAAAGTAGAGTGGAACAGTGTTTTGAATGAGATCTCAGTAAGTTTAGAAGTGAATGGGGTGCAACCTAGTGAAAAGTGCAAAGAAGAATCTGTTACATTTAGCAAATAATGAGGCTATCAAACACTGTTACACAAGCTGAGAAATATTGAAACTTTCTGCTTCAGGGTATAAGTCAACATCTATCTTAGAATAGTCAAAAAATTCTTCTACACATGTTGTAAAAACCATTTTATAACAAAATAGAGTGGGGAAATGAACTGATTCTCTGGAGCACAATTCCCACAATTCTGTCAATTTTCATTCAAATTCAACATATTGAAGGGATTAAATTGATAGTTACCTGCTGAATCTATCTCTACCCAACAGAAGATCTATCAGCCTTTCTTAAAACACGGGTAGTCAACCTTGAGCTATGTCAGTTCAAATGTTGCTGAATTTCCAATGTCTATAATAAACAAAAATGGCCAGAAAAGTTCAGAAAAGGTACAGTTCAACAAGTTGTGATGCAAGATAGTTTGCATAGATCATCTTTCTAAAGCCTTTTCCTCATTCTCGCTGCTACTACTGTCTATTCCCCTGCCCTTTCTAAGCATGCAAGAGAGGGATAGTTCCCTTGAGGGTTGTGTGGAGAAGCGGAGAGAGGAGAAACGAACAAGTAGCAAAAACTACATTGAAGGAAGGATTCTGTAAGACATGGGACTGTAAGATCATTTTGACCAAATATTCCCCAGAACCCGGAACTGTAGAGGTTGAAAGTGTGCTAGATAAAATAAAATAGCTCTGATGCTACTGCACTTTAAATCTGCCTATGATCCTTTGCTTCCAGCTCACACATTTACACAACCTCACCAATAGCTGTTTCTATATTAATCTACATTTAAAAAAAAAACTCTGCATAAAGAAACACTTTGTGAAAAGCTGTTAAAATGCACAGGTTTCTGTATTAATTCATTGCAACAAACACACAAATAGCCTCTGAAATTAACACAATCCATACAGTGTGAGCTTTCAAGGACCTGGTTTATAGGAATAGATACCAATTGTTAGAAATTAGGGTGGGTCAGAATTATCACCTGAAAAATAATCATGCGAACCACTTTTCATATGCCATCTCTAGTATCTTTATAAGGGAGGAAGAATGCTGGTATCTTTTCAGAGGCTCCCTGAAACAGATTAAGACTGCTGTGTCCTTGTTTTAAAAAGATTTTGAAAAATGTATCAAAATTAGAACGAGGAGCAACTGTAACAATGTACAACCATAAACCAGGAAAGGAAAGATTGTAAGATTTAACAACTAGCCAATAGATATAGTTGATTTGTTGTAGTTGTTATGCCAGGATTTAAGACTGAGTCAAATGAAGGAATCACTTTAACCTTCATATTAGAATGACATATTTTCTTGGATTTTATAAAATGCTGCAGATACACTGGAGACAAATTATATACTAGAGACAGGTTCCTTGTGTGTCCAATCACACTTGGCCAATAAAGAATATTCCAATTACTCTGAAAGTTCAAAAGTGCAGTATATATTAACAAAAGCAAATATTCACACAAATAAAACTTACTCTCTACAATAACGATAGCAGTGGATTGCCTTGAGAAGCATATATATTATTCTAATATTCTAATTACCATAGCACATAGCACTGTTCAGATATCAGAGACCCTGAAAAACCTTAAAACATGACTCTTTGCAGGAGACAGCTCATATGTGTGGGCTAAACAAGTGATGTCTTTAGGGTGTCTAAAGGAATGTTTAGGACAGGGGTCTGCAACCTTAAACACTCAAAGAGCCATTTGGATCCGTTTCCCACAGAAAAGAAAACACTGGGAGCCACAAAACCTGGTTGGGCATGGCCAACTCAACGTCACTCACTCCAACCCAGTCACATGACCCCCTAACCACACCTACCCAGCCGGTCATTAGGGCAGAGAATCAGTTGTTAAAAAACACTGGGAGCCACACAACCCTTTTGACATCTCTCTCTCCCTCTCCCTCTCCCCCCTCTCTCTTTCTCTATCTCTCTCCCCCCTCTCTGTATCTTTCTCTCTGGGTCTCTGTCTCTCTTTCTCTCGCTGTTCTCTGTAACTCTCTCTCTCTCCCCCTCTGTATCTCTCTATCCCCCCTCTGATTCTGATATGAGGCATCGGCAGGCCATGAGGTAATCTCGCAGTGCCTTGCATAGCACAGTGAACTTTACCATGCTTCACAATGGGGGAGATGGGGTCTCCTCCTCCTCCTGGAGCCCATTATGATGCGGAGCCACAATGCGACCCTGCCCCACTCACCCCTAGCAACAGGACATGGCTTACAGCTCCAAACCCGAAGCAGCTGGAGGTGAGGGCTGCCTTGAGTGCAAATGTGGTGCGAAGGTAAGTACAGGGCCGCTTCGCTCCTGCAGTAAGGCTCCACTGACCCTCCTCCCCCTCCTCCCCTCCTTCTCTCACGACCCCCTGGCTGGCTGTGGCAGGGCCGGGAGGGTCCGCACAAGCTGGGAGACCCTCCTCAAGCGAGCGGCCGGGCTCGGCCAAAGCACAGCAAAGGCGCATGCAGAGTGGCCGGGCACTCGCTTGAGGAGGGTCTCCCCACTCATGTGCACCCTCCTGGACCTGCCACAGCCAGCAAGGGGGTCATGAGAGGTGGAGGAGGAGGGTCGCCTGAAGGGAAGCCTCCATTGTGGCTTGCACTCATTCCTCAGCCAGCCCGGATTTCAAAAAAGTTGCCAAGAAGAAAAAAAGGAGTAGCGAAGAGCCCCAAGGAGAGCTCTCCGGCTTTCTGGGAGAGAGAGAAGAGACACAGAGACAGAGAGTGAGAGAGAATGAGAGATACAGAGATACACACATAGAGAGACATAGAGAGTGAGAAATACAGAGAGAGGTAGAGACCAGCTGATGGGCGAGCATCTTTGGTGAGGGCGCTCTGGCTTTCTCCGAGCCTGACCCCTGGGGTGGCTGTGTGAGGTTCGGCAGGGCCAGCCCCCTTTTCCTGCTGTCCTGAGCTTCTTTATGTCCAGTGGAGTGGTGCCGCCACCGGCTTTCATTGAAAAGCATCCTCTGGGCTGTGAAAGTCCCCCATGCAAGTTTTAAAGCCACGGCTGGGCACTGCGGGCCCATCTCCCTTTCTGTCATTCCTTCCTCCTGGATCCCATTCCCACCCCGGCAGCCCTCATGTTAGCGATGCTGGCATCGGTCATGGCTGGGTCGGGCCAGTGTCTCAGGGCAGAGAGCAGGTTGTGTGTCTCCCCAAGTGACCAAGGGACGTCCAGCACCAGCTGGAGCAGGAAGAAGCTCCAGAAAGAGTGAGGAACCAGAGAATCGGCCCCAGCCACTTCTCCATCTCCTTCCATTGCTCTTACCTTCTCAGGCCAGGCGAAGAGTGACTGGGGGGGAGGGCGAGGGGTGGGGCCAGCCAGTGGTGCAATCACCCGACTAGGGAGGCACAGCAGAGGGCCCAAAGAGCCACATGCAGCTCCAGAGCCGCGGGTTGCAGACACCCGATTTAGGATAATCTGGAGACCTAATGTGTTGACTGATGTCTAAAGAGGGCTAATTTATCAGTACAGTGGGTAACAGGAGCTTTGAGGACATTTTTTAGCCCTGTGCTGACAAACTGGATGCCATAATGGATATGATTAATGAGAAAAGAGAACTTTATCTGAAAGCAAACATTTGTCTTTTTGCTGGTGGAGAAAAGGGGGACATTAAAAACAAAACAAAAGTGTCCATTTTTCAATTGTAATAATACCTATTATTCTTCAGACTCAAAATTTTTCCCATAATTAAAGATGTTATGGATTGATGATTTGCTGACTTGGTTTCAAATACCTCAGTTTTCTGCCCTCTTTCATGGAAATTCAAACATAAATAGATAGATCACATCCCAAGGAAAGAAAATATAGTAGTTAAATGCAGTGCATCAGTTATCAGTTCCTGCAATTACATTTGTTTTTGTATAATTTCAACCAACAAAACTGATCCTTTCTTCCTTCACTTATCTAAATCAGTTGTGTTCCTTCCAGTTCATTAAACTGTTATCTGTGCACTTGTAGTCAATATAAAAGAAGAATGGAATCTCTCATTATATTTACAGTAATAGTGATCTGTAATTCTTGACCCAGCAAAGCTTTCATCCTACTGTCTAGCAGCCTGTGGAAGGTAATCACACTTCTCTATTGTAAGTATCTGGAGTGTGAAATGGAACTGTTACAGGGGAAAGATACTTATCCATTTATTTCTCTTTCTATTTTGGTTTTAATCATATCTAAATGTTCTCTGATGTTTGAAATTTCTTTTATACAGCATTTGATTTTCAATACGTGGATTTTTGTTGCCTTCTTTGGTTGAACGAGAACACACTGTTTGGCAGTATAGAAACATTATTGTTCTCTGTTTTGTTTTGATTTCTTTTTAGAAAATAAGTATTAGTGTGTAGAAGGAAGATGGGCTCCTTATGGACCTTTGATGGTGCTTTATTATTTTTGTTGATCTCCCAAACCAAGTCATATAGATAGAAACATAGATAGATAATATATTGCTATATGCTTACTTATTAAATTTATCTGATTCAGCAATTAAATGTCCAGTTTTAGTGTTCCATTCATCTTGCAACAATATTTGACTAGAGAACATTTTAGACAATAGTGAATGTTCTATCAATGTCATTCCAAGACTGCAGCTAAAAAACAAGCAAAGATACAAGCAAACCAGAAATCACAATGACCTAAGCACAGCACTCAGACCTTTAAGCTTCTCTTGCTTTGTTAAAGTCACTGCTCATGATACATCATCAGAAAAAGAACTGCTTAAGAATGAGATTCATGGGTCCATAATAAGGCAAAAGCTTGATGCTTGGAGAAAGAGATAATTCTACTGTCCCTTTCTGTCCTTATTATACCTAATATTTTTTTCAACTTGATCAACGGAATAAGCAACAGACTATTCTACTTTTCTTCAAAGTGCTCTGACGTCTTCTATATGGGACTACATTTCCCATCTCAGTGGATTTAAGAGGTGGCCTTGCTTATAGATTATAGCTATTTATTTATTTTGTCAACACGTGTACAAGATAACAGGTATGATATAAACATAAACAAAAGCAAAGTATGTATAGGTAAAAATTAGACAATAGGACAGAAGGACAGGGACAGTAGGCACGATGGTGCGCTTATGCACGCCCCATACAGACCTCTTAGGAATGGGGTGAGGTCAACTGTAGACAGTCTAAGGTTAAAGTTTTTGGGGTTTGGGGAAGAAACCACAGAGTCAGGTAGTGCATTCCAGGCATTGATCACTCTGTGCTGAAGTCGTATTTTCTGCTGTCGAGTTTCGAGCGGTTTACATTGAGTTTGAATCTATTGTGTGCTCTTGTATTGTTGCGGTTGAAGCTGACGTATTCATTGACAGGTAGGACATTGTGGCAGATGATTTTATGAACTACATTTAGATCAGATCGAATGCGACATAGCTCTAAGTTGTCTAAGCCTAAAATTTCAAGTCTGGTGGAATAAGGAATTATGTTGCGAGTAGAAGAGTGGAAAACTCTTCTTGTGAAGTATTTCTGGACTCTCTCAATTGTATTTATGTCCGATATGTAGTGCAGGTTCCAGACAGGTGAGCTGTATTCAAGGATTGGTCTGGCAAATGTTTTGTATGCTCTGGTTAGCAGAGTAATATTGCCAGAGAAGGAGAAATTATTTAAGAAATAATTGATAGGGCCACCTTTTTGGGTGGATAGTCAGACCTGAAATTAGAATTTGGAATTTGACATGTGAGATACTGTTACAAGGCAGTTATAAGAAAAGACTTGCCAGTTTTCAAAATAACTGCCAGATCAATTTGCCAGAATGTAATCCTTGCCTCAGGACATTGATAATGAGACACCAATTTACTTTCCCTTCTCTCCAGGCTGAAGGCACCCACCACACTTAATACTGTATACCTATCGACACTGATTTTCCCAAAGGAAGGTTATGATGCTTTTTGTGGAAAAATAAACAGCAGTTTGTGGTGTAAAATGTAGAACACAGTTTGTTACTGGGGGCTGAACAGAACAGAGATGTGAAGAAATATGTAGGAAAGTTTTAGGAAAAATAGGGTTACCTATTGGTTTCAGAAACTGAAGTAAACATTAGATGACAGCAAAGTTATACCATCTAGTGATACTTTGGATTTTTTCATCAGAGATATAATAGCTCTAGCCTAAAGATTTTTTTAAAAAAATAGGTGTAATATCACTTTTTACACTGAATGTATTATAGAAAAGTGTAAACCCCAATGCACACATGAAAATAATAACTATATTAGAAATTGGTACTGTGCATTGCAGAATACCATTTTTCCCCATGTTAATTAAAAGAAACTAAAATTAAACTCATTTTGTATAGGAAGCTGGCAGTCATTAGCAGAATAATTTGTGGATATATTAGTGCTCATGGGCACTGCATTTAGAACCTCACATATATAGTAATATTTTGCCAAAATGTGTTTCTCCAAATTTTCTCATCTGTGAAAAAAGGTTTCTGCTTTAGTAGCTCAGTTCTTTGGATTTTTAGATTTTCCTTTGATGATATTTTGAAACTTTTATTATTTAAAGGAGCAAAATATTCTATTGTTGTTGGGTTTTGCATTATATTTCTCTTCACCATTCTTCACCTTTCCTGTCTGCCCACATTTCTTGGCTAAAAACATTTACATGGGAGAAGTTCCCCCATTATATTGTCCCATGGATATAACTGCAACCTGAGAGCCAGGAAGGCTGCAGAACACTTGAAAAAGTATGATTCTATAGCTGAAAGGATTCACCCTCCCTCTTTCATATACAAATTAACCAGGGGTGAAATCCATCAGGTTCTGACAGGTTCTGGAGAACCGGTAGCAGACATTTTGAGTAGTTTGGAGAACCGGTAGCGGGAATTTTGAGTAGTTTGGAGAACCGGCAAATACCACCTCTGGCTGGCCCCAGAGTGGGGTGGGAATGGAGATTTTGCAATATCCTTCCCCAGAAGTGGGGAGGGAATGGGGATTTTGCAGTATCCTTCCCCTGGAGTGGGGTGGGAATGGAGATTTTGCAGTATCCTTCCCCTGCCACGGCCACCAAGCCAGGCCCACCAAGCCATGCCCACCAAGCCATGCCCACCAAACCATGCCCACCAACCCACACCAAGCCCACCAACCCACACCTACAGAACCAGTAGTAAAAAAAAATTGGATTTCACCATTGACATTAACTACTGAGATGGCACAGTGGTTAAAAGCAGCACTGCAACCTACTTCAGCTGACTGCTAGTTCAGCAGTTCAGCTGTTCAAATCTCACCGGCTCAAGGTTGACTCAGCCTTCCATCCTTCTGAGGTGGGTAAAATGAGGACCCAGATTGCTGGGGGCAATATGCTGAACTCTGTAAACCGCTTAGAGAGGGCTGTAAAGCACTATGAAGTGGTATATAAGTCTAAGTGCTATTGCTATTGCTATATTGTAGCTAACATAAGTTTAGTAACCCATAGAAATCAATCTATCAATGTATGAATCAATCAATCTATCAATTTATCAGAATTGAATAACAATGTCTGAAGAAAATGTTTCAGCATAACAGAAGAATGTAATATAATTTGAGTGCAAGCACGCGCACAAACTGGTAGCAAACTAATTTAGAACCCACCACTGGTGAGATTGTATAAAGAGGGATTCTGGTAAACACTTGAAGTATATTACTATTTTGAAAACTAGAAGAAAATAAAATGAAGTTGCAAAGGTAGGTCTTGTTAATTTCAGTATTGAAGCTTATGAAGTCCACCTTTGTTTGACTTTGGCTCAATATTTCCTCCAGGCACGATTCAACATCTGCATTAGCTCATACAAGTTAAATTTACAGCCGGCTGCATAATAACTCTTAGTCTCTTAGCAGCTATTGCAACAAATTGATGGACTGCAGGAAAAGTTACTCTAAACGAATTGCCAATGCAACAGAACATGCTCTTGATGCCAACATACATGTATACTCCAGCTGCTCTGGTGACACCAGCAATAGAATGATGTATTCTTCTGACTCTATAAAGGTCCATTTTTTAAATCATTATGGCCTTATCTATTTATAACACAGTCTTGAACGATTTAATGAAAAAAATAATCCTGAATGATTTGAAAGAGACTGGAGCTGTTACAGGTTTGACACTTATTTTTCCTTCTTTGCAAGACCTAGACCATGTATCACAATGGTCGGATATCTGGCAATTTCAAATCTCAACCAACAAATGCTCTGTCTTACACATTGGCAAAAAGAATCAGAACACAAAATACAAGCTTGGAGGACAGGACCTTGTAGACGACCCTCACTCTGTCAAGGACCTTGGAGTACTCATATCTAATGACCTAAGTGCCAGAGCCCATTGTAACAACATTGCCAAAAAGGCACTAAGATTTGTTAATCTAATCTTGCGTAGCTTCTTCTCTGGCAATATTACACTGCTAACCAGAACATACAAAACATTTGCCAGACCAATCCTCAAATGCAGCTCACCTGTCTGGAACCCGCACTGCATATTGGACATTAATACAATTGAGAGAGCCCAGAAATACTTCAAAAGAAGAGTCCTCCACTCCTCTGCTCGCAACAGAATACCTTATTCCAGATAATTTAGAACTATGTCGCCTTCGATCTGATCTAAATGTAGTTCATAAAATCATCTGCCACAATGTCCTATCTGTCAATGAATACTTCAGCTTCAACTGCAGCAACACACACGCACACAATAAATTCAAACTCAATGTAAACTGCTCCAAACTCGACTGCAGAAAATAAAACTTCAGCAACAGAGTGATCAATGCTGGAATGCACTACCTGACTCTTTTGTTTCTTCCCCAAACCCCAAAAACTTTAACCTTAGACTGTCTACAGTCGACCTCACCCCATTCCTAAGTGGTCTGTAAGGGGTGTGCATAAGCGCACCATCGTGCCTACCATCCCTGTCCTTCTGTCCTATTGTCCAAATTTGCCTGTACCTACTTTGCTTTGTTTATGTTTATACCATACCTGCTATCTTGTACACATTTTGACAAATAAATAAATAATAAAAATAAAAATAACATTATTGAATACAAGAGCATCCTGAATGCATATCAGCATGCTGCATATACTTCTAAGCTGGTGAGATGTAAACAATAATATATTGTCTTACAAGGTAGTTTTCTCGATTAGGGATCCCAATTTATATAGGAAAGCTGGACTTTGGCTCTATTTGAGACATAATGACCCAAAACATATCTCTGATAATAATTTCACCATTAGTAAGGAATGCTGCATGTGTCATTGGTAGCTCTTAGACGGGTAACCTTCTCTTAACAACAACAACAACAACAACAACAACAACAACAACAACAACAAAATATGCCAAAGAGTTGATTAGCCAAAGTCATGATAGGCAAAAAGTGTTATTATCTATGCCCGTAGATAATGATCATGCCATCAGATGGTAGATTCTCTTTCTCTGGAATTGTCTTAAGAAGGATTAATGCTGTATTATAGGGATGCTGTATTAATGGATTTGTAAACTTGGCAAAATGGTGGATTAAATTGTTTATTCCAACTCATGCATTCTATGAGATGGAAGATTGCAACACAAAATGAATTAGAGAAATGAGTTAACAAATAAAATGAATAAATACATTATTGTGTCTGAGAAATAAAAAAGAAACATTTAACAGATTCTTAATGAACATGGCCAAATATTATGGAATGGGCCAGAATAGAGAAATGAAGATATAGGTTTACATATGACTGAAAGAATTGAATGTATATCAATAAATCAGGAATTATCAATTAATGTAATATGTTATGCATATGTATATAAGTATATACTGTAAGTGTATAAGTGTGTGTGTGTGTGTGTGTGTGTGTGTGTGTGTGTGTGTACACATATGTAATAATCCATACTTTGGTGACAGATTTTTGGTACATTCCAGGAAATAATAATAATAATAATAATAATAATAATAATAATAATAATAATAATAATAATAATAATAATAATAATAATAATAATAATAATAATAATAATAATAATAATAATAATAATAATAATAATAATAATAATAATAATAATAATAATAATAATAATAATCTCAATGCAGTTTGGCATGGAAAAATGTGCCACTGTATCTATGAAAAGGGGCAAAATCACTACATGTGACAGAATTGAAATGCCCAATGGCCAATTAATTAAATGCAATCAAAATGAAGCCTATAAATATCTGGGCATTCTGCAGTTGGATAACATCAGACATGGAGAAGTGAAAACTATCATTAGAAGAGAGTACACCAACAGAGTTAGGAAAATTTTGAAATCTAAATTAAATGGTGGAAACACCATCAAGGCCATGAATACCTGGGCAATACCAGTCATAAGATACACGGCTGGTATAATTAACTGGACACAAGCTGATTTGGACATTTTGGACCGAAACACCAGAAAACTAATGACAATGCACTACAGTTTACATCCACGTAGTGACACTGATAGACTTTACCTGCCCAGAAAATCAGGTGGCAGAGGACTACTACAAGTAAAGCAAACAGTTGAAGAAGAAAAGCATGCATTGGCGGATTATTTAAAAGAAAGTCAAGAACATCTATTAATTGAAGTAAAGAACAAAAATCTACTGAAGGTCCAACAGACGAAACAAGAATACAGAAAAAATGTGATAAAATCAAGAATGGAGAGTTGGCAAAATAAAGCATTACATGGCCAATTTCTGGAAAAAATAAAAGACAAAGTGGACAGTGAAAAAACTTGGTTATGGTTAACATCTGGTACTTTAAAGAAAGAAACAGAATCATTGATCCTGGCCGCACAAGAACAGGCAATTCGTACAAATGCCATAAAGGCCAAAATTGATAAATCTTCAAATGATGCTAAATGCAGATTATGCAAGGAAGCTGATGAAACTGTAGCCCATGTGCTCAGCTGCTGCAAGAAAATCGCACAGACTGATTACAAATTACGACACAACTCTGTTGCACAAATGATCCACTGGAATTTATGCAAAAATTATAACATCCATACTGCTACAAACTGGTGGGAACACAAGCCTGAAAAAGTCACTGAAAATCAGATGGTCAAGATCTTGTGGGATTTTCGTATACAAACAGACAAGGTACTGGCGCATAATACACCAGACATCACGTTGGTCGAGAACAACAAGGTGACTATAATTGACATTGCAATACCAGGAGATAGCAAGGTCGATGAAAAGGAACACGAAAAAATTGCAAAATACCAGGACTTAAAAATTGAAATCCAACGATTATGGCACAAACCAGCAGTGGTAATTCCAGTAGTGATTGGAACACTGGGTGCTATCCCAAAAGCACTGGAATTACATTTAAAACAGCTCAAAATTGACAAAATCACCATCAGTCAAATGCAGAAAGCCGCACTGCTCGGTTCCGCACATATACTTCGAAAATACATTACGACTTCCTAGGCCCCTGGGTGGGGCTCGACTAGTAATCAATGCCAAATCCGGCGAAACAACTGGCCGCTGTGATACAATTGTATAATAATAATAATAATAATAATAATAATAATAATAATAATAATAATAATAATAATAATAATAATAATAATAATAATAATAATAATAATAATAATAAACTATAGCAGTGATATCTACATGATTTTTATGGTTTCATCCAAATGACAAAAATTGCACCATTATTACACAAACTTTACAATGTCACAAAGAACATAAAAAATAGATTACGTTTTCCATTATTTGCCCACCATGACCACTTTTTCAGACACCTTTAAACTAGAAATAAGTTTTAATAAAAATATAATATTGTGAATTAATATACCGCAATTCATAGAAAAATTCTGCTGTGGACATGAACAGACTGGTGGGAATGAAATAAGAAAGTATCGCACATATGACTGGGTCATTTGGACATCTAAGAATGAATGTGAATGGTGATTGTTTTGTGAGCATCATCTTAGAATAATGTATTGAGCACATGGTTTAAACATAGAACTCTTCAGATATATTCATGACAAAGCAATGAATGGAAATTGATGCATGATTTCTTTTATTGTTTATGATAAAAGATTCAGAATATTGGTGAAGGATAAAAGATTGATGTGGCATTTGGCATAAACTTTTTTTATATAGTGTCAAAAGTGGAGTTTTTGTAAAAGAAAAAGGAAGGAAGAGAAAAGAGCCTGCAAATTAAACAATGACAAAAAGAAACAGTATGTAATGGTATAACTAACACAGAATGAAAGAATTAACATAATTTACAAATAGAACATGGCCATAAAAATGTGAAGGCTGCTTGGAGCAAATTAGAAAGGTTTGTGCTCACAAGTGTCACAGAAGTACATGAAATTATTCTAATAGGAAACAGAAAAATGAATGCTTGGTACAATGATGAAGTGAAATGAATTGGGAATAGGAAACATGAATATAAGAGAAGGATTACTGCAAAAAGGAACAATAAAAATACTGTATAATGTAAATATAGAAAATATGGTTCTAAAGGTTGTAGTTTATGAAATACAGAGCAATGTTGCATAGAACATGGACAGTGATTTTGCTGGAAATAAAAATAAGTTTTGGAAGTGGGTGAGGAGGCCTAAAAAGGAATCACCTATCAAAGTAAATAGAATGAAATGAAATGAGTTGAGAATAAATTAAATTCTTTATGGCATTGATTGATTATGTGGGATTAAGGCAGTATTGACTCTTAATAACCTCTTAAGTTTTCTTCTGAATGAAATGTTTTAAAGCTGGTCTTTCAAATCTTCAACAGTGTATTCATTACTGTTGTAACTGAATTTATCAATTTTGTTGCTAGTTGTCCTCTTCTTTTTCCTTCCCACCTTTTCTAGAATTATAGATTTCTCTGAAGAATTAGGTCATCATTGATTTGTTCTATGAACTTTTTTTAAATATCCACAATAGTCTTATCAGTCTTCTTTAACACCAAATGTCTCAATACTCTACTCTCCAGTTTTTTCAAAATCCAACTTTCCCATTCATGAAGTGTCACAAGGAGAACCATTGTTTGCATTCTTCTAATCTTTGTAGTTCCATAAACAGTAGACCCTGTGTGATTGTTGGCTGGCGGCAGAGGTGAGTTCCTCCCAGTTTGGACCGGTAGTAACTTGGCGGCCTGGGTCGCTAGATCTGGCAGCAACCCAGGATGCCACACCCCCGAAACGGCTCTCTCGGTGCTGCTATAGGCACCGCTATCTTGTTTTTTGCTTCTGCGCATGCGCATAAGCTGGTTTTTGCTTCTGTGCATGCGCATAAGCTGGTTTTTTAGCACTGCGCATGTGCATGCGGCGTGTAAAGAAGCAAACTGGCAGCGAAGAAAACCACAACCCACCCCTGGCTGGCGGCACAAACAAACAAACAAACAAACACCTGAATACTTCCAAATCTTTCATTGCTATTCTATCAAGTGATAATTTGTGCTATCTTTATTGACTGCTGTTTATTTTTTGCATTATGCTGTTAATAGCTGATCCTAAAAGGCTATTAATAGAAACTATCCACTACATCAATATATTCATTGCCATTTCTAATGCTAGTTATTGTACCTATTGTCATTAAATTAGTCTTCATATGTTACCAATAATCTTATTTTTTGACTATACTCCTTGACTGTAATTACTAGAACATTTAAATTTTCAATTATCAGGGTAATGTCATCAGCATAGTACAAGTTTTTGATATATCATTTCCCAACTTCGAAACAGTTTAACTTCTTCCAATTGTTTACCTCATACTTTACAAGAAGAGTCCTCCACTCCTCTACTCGCAACAGAATACCTTACGCAACCAGACTTGAAATCCTGGGCTTAGAAAGCTTAGAACTACGTCGCCTTTGGCACGACCTAAGCATAGCTCATAAAATTATCTGCTACAACATCCTTCCTGTCAATGACTACTTCAGCTTCAACCACAACAATACACGAGCACACAACAGATACAAACTCAAAGTGAACCGCTCCAAATTTGACTGTAGAAAATACGACTTTAACAACAGAGTGGTAAATGTCTGGAACTCACTACCTGACTCTGTGGTTTCGTCACCAAACCCCCAAAACTTTACCCTTAGACTGTCCACTGTTGACCTCACCCAATTCCTAAGAGGTCAGTAAGGGGCGTGCATAAGTGCACCAGCGTGCCTACCATCCCTGTCCTAATGTTCCCTCTTATCAGTACCCATCTTATGTATATAAACAATGTTATATCTATGTATATTACCAACACGTACTTTACAAAAATAAATAAATAAAATATAATAAATACTTAGTATATACATTAAATAATAATAAGAGATTATATACAGTTCTGTTTTGCTTGTGGCTGACAAAGAGCCAGTCAGTTTTCTCATGTTTTGTCTGCACTGTGGCTTCCTATCTGTGTATATAAGCTTTACATAAGTACAATGGCATATTCTGGGAGTCTTGCTTTCCTAAGCACATGCCTCAATTTTGCCTCAAGCAAAATTAGGGTCAATGTGGTTAAAAGAAGATATAATGACTTCTTTTTTGGTATTCTTACTGTCTTTCCATCTGCATATATTTTCAAGTTTGGAAATGCTTTCTGAGTTTGGAGATCTTTTGGAAGACTTTTCTTCCTTTTCTAGGTCTATTTTCATCTTAAATGTATTTATAGATGTTGTTTTAATACTGCTTATTATCTGGTCTCTCTAAAATTATTTGTTAAGTTCCTCCCTGAGATCTTTATTTTGTCTTCTCTCTTGTCAGTATCTACCATTTTTTTCTGACATCTAATTTGCTTTCTTCTGCTTCTTGCTCTTGGGTAGACTCTTTTCAAATCCCTCTTTAATAACTTATTTGACTTCATTGCATAGTTCCTCTGGTTTCCTATGAGGTTCAGGACCTCAAAATGGTGTCTAATATTTTCCTTGGAAATGGAAATGGTGGGTGATGAATTTTAGATCTGTCATTGTATTCATCCAGGTCAAGAACTCTCTGTTCAATTACTGCAAGACTTTGTTTATTCTAAGTGATATTATGTATGTGGCAAACAAGTCACAGAATAACAAATTATTGGCAACAGTCATCTCCCAGTGAAAGTAAATTCATTTATCAAAGTAAGCTTGGTCCAAAAGTCATCACAAAGAATCTTCTTAGCTATTATTTCAGGACATAGCCTCATCTGAGCTGCTAAGAATGGATACTAAATTGTAACCTAAGAAATGTATTTAGAGTAGAATGAAAGACCTGGAATAATTTTTTTTTTAGAAAAAATTAAACTGCATGGTTTCAAGCCAAATAATAACATCATGTTTAAACTCATATTGTTGTGGAGCATACAGTCAACAAATTAACTTGTTAAATATATGGGTCATTCTGGATCAGTAAAATGATCCAGAAAGTTTCATCAAATGGAATAATGTTTCAGGCAATGAGAAAGGGCTAGGATCAGCCAAAGGTACTGATTTTGTTTCCTGAAGTTTCCCGAGTATCATGTACTTTAGTAGAAGGACAAATGGCTGTTTACCAGGACATCTGTTGAGAGTGTGACTAAAAACTGTGTTCCAAAATGCTCAAATCATTTAGTTGAGCGGGGCTGCTGGAGTAGCCCAGAATAGAGTTCACAATTGGATCTGGAATGAGTAAATTGTATTTGAATCTCTAATGTGACATGTAATATAACTTAATGTAATGTAACTTTAATGTTACATTAAATTAATGTAATGTAACTTTAATGTTACATTAAGTTACATGTAATGTAACTTAATGTAAACCGCTCCAGACTTGATTGCAAAAAATTCGACTTCAACAACAGAGTTGTCAATGCCTGGAACACTTTACCTGACTCAGTAGTTTCTTCCCCAAACCCCAAAAACTTCAACCTCTTATTATCTACCATTGACCTCACCCCATTCCTAAGAGGTCAGTAAGGGGCGTGCATAAGCGCACAATCGTGCCTACCGTTCCTGTCCTAATGTACCCATATATTCATACCTCTTCTACTCTTATTCATGCTTGTAATATTATATATATAGTCAATCATGTTTTACTGTTTGTACTTTGCTTATATTCATTTATGCTTGACAAAATAAACAAATACAAAAAAATACAAATGTACTAGTTGAAAAGCTTTATCCCTTGGCCGAATCATTGCTCAGCACAAGTCCAGGAGAGGTCAACTGATGACCAGTTTTGGTACTTCTACAAAGGCTTTTTGTGGGATCAGGACTCCTGTTGTTCAGGATTATGACAGAGACTAAGTCTAGAATCAGGCAAAATAGGAGGGAGGGAGGGAGGGAGGTAGAATAGATCTTATTAATTAGAAAGGAGCTGTAGGAATACTCATAAGCGCACCAACGTGCCTACCATCCCTGTCCCTAATGTCCCTTTTTTTATTTGTATCCTTTTCATGAATTCAGAATCAAGTTTATACTTTTATCTGTTATCTTCTATATGCTTGACAAATAAAAAAAAAACACGAAGCCTTGTTTTAGTGAAGCAGAAATACTGACGTTGACAAATTCAGTTGTTTTAAGAAATGCAGTGTTATCATGTAACCTTGTTTTAGTTCTAACTTAGATTTTAGTTAGATCTTTTAGTTTAATAGATCTTATTTTAGGCCCTCTAATCTCTAATTTACTTTAGTTGCTTATTCTGTCTTTGATCCTCTATAAATGATTTTTTTTCAATGGTTTCTTTAGGAGGCCATCTGGAGTTGAGGGATTTAAATGGTCTTTGGGCAAGTCATTGCTGTCTGTGCTCAAGATGAGTTCATCCTCTGAAGTTATTTTTTGGTGAACCCATATTTTATATTGGGAAAACACAGGTTTGATGTTGAAGTTAGAAGGAAGGACTCCAAATATTTTCTCCTTTTAGGTGGCAAGAGTGGAATAACTGGAGTTTTGAATTTAATTAAAATTCTGCAGTTGATGAACTAGGAAGCTACTCTATTGCTTCTGTATATTTGTTGGAGATTAGGGCTCACAGTGGATAGAAAAAAGAGAGTATGGCTGACTATTGAAAATTATCTATTTTGGTTGATAATGTTTTTAATAGTAATAGTAATAGTAATAATAATAGTAATAGTAATAGTAATAGTAATAGTAACAGAGTTGGAAGGGACCTTGGAGGTCTTCTAGTCCAACCCCCTGCTTAGACAGGAAACCCTACACTACTTCAGACAAATGGTTATCCAGCATCTTCTTAAAAACTTCCAGTGTCGGAGCATTCACAACTTCTGGAGGCAAGCCGTTCCACTGATTAATTGTTCTAACTGTCAGGAAATTTCTCCTGTAATAATGAGCATTATTTGAATTAGTTGTAGAAAATATAACTAGATGGAGCATCAGCGATATGAGATGTTGTGAAGAGTTTCAGGTTGCCATTTAGGATCCCTTTGTTTCTCAATGGAGCTATAAATTGATCCTCTTCTCAATAGAGAATCAGTTGTACAAAGCATCAAAAGTTAATAGCTGTAAGAATAAAAAATAATGGTTGTAAGATGCAGATAGGTCAGAGATATAATGTCAACTATACATTATTTTACATGCTTGAGCTGTTCCATAAGCTACCTGACAACAAATTTGGTTTCAAAGAAATGGCTGAGCTTATTTTATAATTGGTTTTTAGATCTTCAATTTAATTTATGATTAAATTTAGTTAATAAAATGGATTACTCGAAATAAATAAATCTTTCTCACTTTTTACCCTTCCTAGGACCTGAAGGAATTGAGATTGTTAAATGCCCCCCCCCTTTTTCAAGATTGTTTTGGAGATTCTCTAAGAATAAATTTTAAACACTTATTTTTAAAAAAAAAACAAATGTATGAAGTAAAATGGAATAAAATTGCTGGGGAAAATAAGATGGGAAAAGGAGTGAGATTAGAAATATACAGTTTTTTTTAAAAAAAAGAACATAGAATGGAACAGCAGAGAATGCTAAAGATTCCTGCTCCATGTGAGATCTGAAAGAACATTTTGTTTCTCAGCAGTAACTCAATCTAGGGGAATAGAATGCAACTGGAGATCCTGATGGTTCCATTATTCATCACTTCTTGAAATGCTTTAGAAATGAATTATTCAGAACTGTTAAGATCTGCCATTGATACATCTGCCATTACTATTACCCATAATATTTTATATCAATAAAATATAAATCTCGTTTGGATTATCTATATTATTTTTTTGTGTATACTAGCATGAGTCCATGTGGCAACATATAAATAAAAAATATAAAATAAATGTATGAATGTGAGAAATACATTTATGGTACATTTTCTGACTTAAAGTAAACATAAATGAAATGAGTAGGCTTGCATTGTGAAATATTGGAGGTTGGTTACTGAATGTGATAAAAGTGGTATGATGGATGTAAAACATGGATGAGAATAAATGTATTACTTAGCAAATGATTCAGCATCAAGTAGGAAAGAAGACAATGTTGGAGAATAGCCTCCTTTTTGTTTAAAGTATTAATGGATAAATGCATAAGATGACATTAAAGATTTGTTGGTTGGAAACCAAAGAATTTAAAGCAAATGTTAGGCTACATTTTGCAAGAGGAAGCATAGAGCTGAAAATTAATGTATCAAAGATCAAAACATTATATATGATAGTGAAAATGGAATGGATGGTTGCAAGTTATACATTAATAGTAAAAAAAATAGACTAATAAAGTTGATTTTTTGTACTTCATTAGAATGTTTACTAGAGTTGCCAAATGCAAGGAATTTTAATACACACAAATTCTAATAGAAAATTGTGGATATTATATTACAGTAAATGAAAGTTTGTGGAAAGAAGCAAAAAACAATTATGTATATGAATGTCCTTCTGTCCCCTTTATTGTATAGTTGGAGATATGTATGTCCGTAGAAACATAAATGTTAAATGCAATGAGACTGGCGTACATAAGATGTACGTGTCGTAAAAAAAGATAAAATAGCATCAAGAATGAATGCATGATGATGGAGTGCAAAGTGAGTGACCAGTATCAATGAAGTATATTGTTGGCTTTGTCATATAGATAGAAATAATAAAGACAATTCAACACATGTATTTGAAGGTAGAATAAATGGGTCAAGAGGAAAGTCAAGAAAACTGAGACTGGGTGGAGTTGATGAGCTTCTTCAAGAAACAGAAAAGAGAAATTTAAGCAAGAAATTGGAATTGGTGTATGGAAGTGGTGGAAACAAGGACAGTTTGAAAAATTATAAAGGTGAGTGCTGTTGATATAATGTAGTTTTAGCTTTGTTTCTTGCTTCTTCATCTAATATCATTAATTATTTTGATATACTCTTTCTTACTCCTTTTCGGTGGTACAGTGGTTAGAATGTAGTATTGCAGATAAATTCTGCTCACAGCCTGGAGTTCAATTCTAACAGGGCTCAAGATTGACTCAGCCTTCCATTCTTGTGAGTTTGGTAAACTGAGGACCCAGATTGTTGGGAGCAATATGCTTACATGGCAAAGCAATATGCTTACAGAGATTTCTGTAAAGCACAATGGGTAATATTTAAGTTTAAGTGCTGTTGCTATTCTGTCCTCTGAATATGTTGCTTCCTTTTAAAGGGAATAGCACAGGGGTGGGTTCTAACTTACTTCGCTGCCAGTTCGCTTCCTCCCGGGCTGCGTGGACACGCCTCGTGGACGCGCGCGCTTTGCCGAAAAATCCAAAAAAGTTCAAAAAAAAAAAAAAAAGAGCTGAAAACAAGATGGCGATGCAAGCGCAGTGCCGGAAACTCAGCTTCTGCACATGCACAGAAGAAAAAAACCCGGGAAACCCCCCCCTCCCCAAAATTCAAAAAACAAATAAAAAAAATTCAAAAAAAAAAAGATGGCACCGTCTACAGACTGGCACTGACAGAACCGGTTCTGTGATGTCATCATTATGTCACAGATGGGTTGCTACCAGTTCGGGCAACTGGTCCGAACCCACCTCTTGAATAGCAAGATGGGTCTGTATGGATGACATACAACAAAGCCCATGCTTTTTGACAGAAGGGAATCTACAATTGTTGGTAACTAGACTTGCACAAAATTCAGTATGTTGCAGATGAAACTCTAGGAGTTTCTGTTTCAAAGGCCTACATTTAAATTGGATGGAGGTGATAGTTCCTTTTTTCCTTAATTGGTCTTAAAACTTTCCTTAATTGGTCTTAAAACTCAGTTTTTATTAAAATGCATTGTTTTTGAAAAATTCTATATACTTAACAAATAACGTTCATTGTAATGATTAACAGTTTTGGAAATTTACTTTTTCAAAGATTGCATAAAATTTGGAAACACTGCTGAAACTTCATTGGATTACTGTGAAAGTTGAATAAATAAAGCATTCCCACACTGACACTATGGTTTAAATTAGTAATGTGGCCATTATGGACTCCTATAATATCACCTATTGCTTCTTTATATTGTACATACAATGCTTATTAAAAAAAATATATGAACCATCTGCCCTATGTTGAGTGAGAAAAATAAATGCATCTGTTCTTTTTGTTAAATAGGACATGATGGTCAAGCCTTTAATTACATTACACTAACTATACAGATTTTTATATGCAATTCTCCCTATCATTTTTGCAAACATTTGCCTAATTTGTGCATTATCTTTTATTTTTGCAAATGTATGTACTTTGTACAAAGAACTGCATCACAAAATCCATAGACATGTAAAAAGAAAGGGTAATTATGCTTCAATTTATTTAACAATTGTAGAGGAGGTTAGGTTATAAAATCCAATGTACCTGGAGATAATCACTTAACTATTATGAACATTTGTGTTTTGTATGGCCATTTTATATGAAGTCTAAAAGGTTTCTGCAGTTTTGTAATGACATTTATTTTGCTTCTTTGTGAAAACTTCTGTTGTGAAATCAGGACTTGATCATGTAATTCAGATTTGTTCCTCAGGTTATTCATTGGCATTTGTACTATAATATGGAAATAATTAAGCCTCTACTACTAGTTCTACTGACACTGTTTTCTTTTCTTGTCTGATATAATCATTAATTTAAAATTAAATATCCTCTAAAAGTGCTACATGCTGCAAGGACACACAAATAGCCACAACCTTTTTATTCTGGTTTTACATTTTTCCCCTCCTTTCTAGTAATCATTATTTTTGTAGGAAACCAATGCTGGTTTCCTACTTTTTAGAGATAACAGGAACAGGTTTGTTACCCACCTTTCTTGGGTATTTCCAAGAATGAATGACAAATACCTCTAATGGAGAATTCTCCCATAAGCGGAGGCTATCTGTGTAAATTAGGATCTATCCAGAATTCCTGTTGGCATGGAAACTCTCACAGATAGAAAAGGTTACAGATAGTTAACCTCTACATGTTGAATATGACATAGGGTGGGTAGAAACATGAATAGATGCTTGTCTGTACTTTTTAAATACTGTATATCATTACCTTTTTCCTAAATGCATGAAATGAACTATAGTCAGATCCTGAGTGTAGTTTAGTTATTGTGTGTTTAAAAATAAGCATCAACATGGGACTGTCACTCAAGCAGTATTGCAGAGATTAGGCTCAAGCTCTTATTTAGCACCTTTTGGCAAACGAATGCTAGCTAAACTCTGCTAGGAATGCTTTAAAAAAGCAAAGACCATGGTCAGCCTAAGATACAACCCAAATAAACCAAGATATACAATCAGTAGCCTCTGAATATTGTAGCCAAAATATAATTTTAATAGTATTCAGATTAACTATGGTAATTTAATTTGCATTTAAAATAAATAATTTTTGCCTTTTTCTGCAACCACTCAGCTTTTTGTAAACACATGATTCAAAAATAATCAACAATCCTTTGTCTGAAAAATGATTTAAAAAAACCTCTGATCTCTGATCAAAGGCAGGGAAGCTAGCATTGATGGTAAATGATTCGCCATAAATAGGACTTGACTGCCTCACCCGCTCATCCCGCTGTAACCTTCAAGCATAACCTTTCTTTTCGCAGTGTATTTTGATTTTGTTTTATAACCACCTCTTACAATACTAGACAACACAGTATCAACAGTAGAGACCTTCAAATTTCTAGCTTCTATCATATCTCAAGACCTAAAATGGTCACCTAACATCAAAAACGTCATCAAAAAAGCACAACAAAGAATGTTCTTTCTGCGCCAACTCAGGAAGCTCAAACTGCCCAAGGAGCTGCTGATACAGTTCTACAGAGGAATTATTGAGTCTGTCATCTGCACCTCTATATAACTGTCTGGTTTGGTTCTGCTATCCAACAAGACAGACACAGACTTCAGAGGATAATTAGAACTGCAGAAAAAACAATTACTGCCAACCTGCCTTCCATTGAGAACCTGTATACTGCAGAAGTCAAAAAGAGGACCGTGAAAATATTTACTGACCCCTCACATCCTGGACATAAATTGTTTCAACTCCTACCCTCAAAACGAAGCTATAGAGCACCTCACACCAAGACAACTAGACACAAGAACAGTTTTTTCCCTGAACGCCATCACTCTGCTAAACAAATAATTCCCTCACCACTGTCAAACTATTCACTAAGGCTGCATTACTATTACTATTAGTCTTCTCATTGTTCCTATCACCCATCTCCTCCCACTTATGACTGTATGACTGTAACTTGTTGCTTGTATCCTTACGATTTATATTAATATTGATTGTTTCCTTATATGCTTATTTGTACCCTATGACAATCATTAAGTGTTGTACCTCATGATTCTTGACAAATGTATCTTTTCTTTTATGTACACTGAGAGCATATGCACCAAAGAAAAATTCCTTGTGTGTCCAATCCACTTGGCCAATAAAGAATTCTATTCTATTCTATTCTATTCTGTTCTGTTCTGTTCTGTTCTGTTCTGTTCTATTCTATTCTATTCTATTCTATTCTATTCTATTCTATTCTATTCTATTCTATTCTATTCTGTAGATCTCAAAACCACTGGTTTTTATCCCCCCCCTGTATTATTTTCTTCTGATGCTTCAGTTTTATGTCACACATTGCCATCAGATTTATAAAAGGTCTCACCTGCTTTGAGACCTTGTAGATTAAAAATCTTATAATTTTGAAAGAACAAATAATCCAAAGCAAGGCACTGTATTGTCAGCCAAGTCTGTCATGTCATCTTTCTGTCAGTTGCAATAACATTATATCAGTCTGATACACAATACATACTTTCAGTGCAGCTGAATGTGTGTGATCTGAATGCTTAGCATCCAAGAAGCTTTTTAAAAAGTAGAAAAGGGGGTTTACACTGAATGATGCCTCTTAATGCCAAAACAACATTTGTGAAAAATGTATAGTGTTTTAGCTCTTGTATTAGGAGAGCAAGACTTCTAAAAACAGCTTTGGCTACCAGTGACTACCTTTGGTTCCATAATGAAGCAGAGATGCACTCATAGTGACCACATCATGCATCATGTGCTGCCAGGAAACAAGTCAGCTAAAGAGAAGACATCAGTAGGCTCTTTCAGCATGGTAAATTGTGTTTCTAGCCAAGTGGGAGGGCTCTTTTCATTCTCCACTCCCTTTCTTCTGTTTTCTTAGCTTTAAATAATAGCTGCATGATGGGACAGTAAATTGCTAGCTATTTTGCTATTGTGTTTTTACTGGTGGGAATATGAAGAAGAGCTTAAGGAATTTTCTGGCTCATATGCCAAAGTAATTTGGCTGGCCTGGAGCACTTGTGTTCCCTGATGGGCTGAGTTGTACCATTATCTGCTTCTCTTACATAGTGAATGAAATAATTCTTTGTGACAGTTGCATGAGAAAATCTGTTTTCCCCCCTCCGAAATGCAACTCATTGGATCTGGTCTAAGTTGGCAAAACAAATAATCAGTCTGTAACAACATACCCAGATGGATTTATTTCATTGCATATTTTCAAATTATATTGAATGAAAATAAAACAAAATCACTATTCTAGTCCTGACTAAGCTTATTAATCTGACACCAGAGAGAACATGTTTAGCTAGAGGTAATGTTGGTGTCATTAGGAAAAGGTATGCAAATCATTTTTCTCAGTATTGCTGTAATGCATAATATATTCCTCCCATGTCTTCTTAGGTCTTCTACCATCAGAAAGGAACTTGAGATCTTCTGGCTCAATCGTCTACCCCTGCAATATGCCATCACTACACAGCAAATAAGTGAGACAAGTCCGATCAAATTTCTGCTTAAATATTCTTCTGAGATGGTGAACACATTTCCAAAGGCAGACTGTTCCATACGGAACAGCTCTAACCTTTAACTCAACATAAAGAGAATTTCCTGAGGTCATTTTCTTCCATCCTCTAGTGCAGTGTTTCCCAAAGTGTGGTACGTGTACCCCCAGGGGTATGGGAAGAGTTTGGTGGGGGTACTCGTTGTACCAGAGTTTGGTGGGGATCACGTGGGAATATCCACTGCACTGTGCTTAGCTGCGCCCACAGAACAAGGAAAGAAATAGGCGCGTATCACAGTTTTTACATGGGAACTGGGGCCATCGTACATTGTATCGCAACTCATTATGGCAGGAACTTCTGCGCATCCTTCGCGCAGCTCGGGTTCGGCCATTTTTAAACTGCGGGAACATTAACAGTTGACGTTGAGCCACGGAGCTGTTTAAACGCCGGAGAATTGCAGTGTTATCTAATGGTTAGACAGTCTTGTGAGGCGTGACACGGCGTGAATATACTGCACTTCGTTACAGAGACAACTTACTTCTTTAATAGTTAGTTCGGGGCACCTGTTTTCGTGCTTTAGTAAGTTCCACTGATTTTGATTATTTTTATAAAATACAATTTTCATCCCTAACAGAGATTATGGATCGCTGGTTGAAATCTGGAACTACTAAACCGAAAGAAAGTAATGATTGTAGTAGCAATCAACGAACAGGAAATAATGAAATTAACGACGAATCAATTTCAATTCTGAAATAACCTGATTTTTATTAAAGCATATGTTTTTATGAGGGGTACTCAGCGTTACGAAAATTATAGAAGGGGTGCACATATGTCAAAAGTTTGGGAAACACTGCTCTAGCACTAGGGGTCATAGGTTTTGCTTTTATTGTTCCTTTTCAAGAATTCTTTATTAAAAATCACATCAGATCATAAATTATTACCATTTATTTTTATTATTAAATCTGTTTGCTGCCCATTTCACCACAAGGCAACTGGGTGTGCAAACATTAAAATGAAACCATGAATATATGATTAAATATATCAAATCACATTAAAATTACAATAAAATGCAAGTGATAATGAAATATAGGGAGTAAAATATATTGGGGGGAGGGGAGCTGGGAACTGCTATTAGTCAATCAACCATCTCCAGTGGGAAATTCCCCCATTGGGGTCCAAGCCAACTGGCAGAGCAGGTCTTCAGGTTCTTACAGAAAGTCAGAAGGGTGGGAGTTAATCTCACCTCAGAGGCCAAGATGTTCCAAAGGGTCTCGGCCTTTCATTCTAATAGTCAATAATTCTTTTAAAAGTGGACTATGATTTCTCTGGACCTGAGATCATGAGAAATTTAAAATAGTTATCAGATTGGTTATAAGTATGTCTCTATTTTTTCCATTTTTCTCAGGTACTCATATACACATCCACATTAGTCACAAAATGGATTATATATGGAAGTATCACCAATGAAACAAAATGTAAACAGATGGATTTTTTAAAAATTAATAGAATAGAATAGAATAGAATAGAATAGAATAGAATAGAATAGAATAGAATAGAATAGAATAGAATAGAATAGAATTCTTTATTGGCCAAGTGTGATTGGACACACAAGGAATTTTTCTTTGGTGCATACGCTCAGTGTACATAAAGAAAAATAAAATACATTCATCAAGAATCATAAGATACAACACTTAGTGATAGTCGTAGGTTACTAATAAGCAATCAAATCATACTAGGAAACAAATAAAACAATATAAATTGTAAAGATATAGGCAACATGGTTATAGTCATAAGAGGGAAGAGATAGGTAATAGGAAGGATGAGAAGACTAATAGAAATACAGTCTTAGTAAATAATTTGAAAGTGTTGTGGGAATTAGTTATTTAGCAGAGTGATGGCATTCAGGAAAAAAAAACTGTCCTTGTGTCTAGTTGTTCTGGTGTGCTGTGCCCTATAGCACCATTTTGAGGGTAGAAGTTGAAACAATTTATGTCCAGGATGTGAGGGGTCTGTAGATATTTTCACAGCCGTCTTTTTGACTCGTGCAGTATACAGGTCCTCAGTGGAAGGCAGGTTGGTAGCAATTGTTTTTTCTGCAGTTCTAATTATCCGTTGAAGTCTGTGTCTGTCTTGTTTGGTGAGAAATGCAAAAAATTACATAACACTTATTATAATCAAGTGAGAGTAATAAACACTGGACTAGTTTGGGGTATTACAAGCATCCTAACAATATTAGTCCACTATAGTTATCTCCTATATTGTGGGATGTATGCAATAGTATGTTGTCTTGAAAACTAATCTATAGAATACAAATCCTTGCTAGAATAGAATAGTATGAGTATGCTTGAGGCAAAATTGGTCTACAGTTGCATTTTATACAATTACTGTAAATGAATTTTATAGCAATAAAAATAATAAAATCACTAGGAGTAAGTTGCAAAAGGCAACTTTACTTGGAAAACCTTACATCTTGTGATAATACCATTTATACCATGAATCAACAACATCTGCTTATGCCAGTTCCTTGGGATGGACCCAGGAGGTGGACAAAAATGTCAAATCCATTTAAATTTATATTCTACACAATTCCTAAAAAAAAGTGGTTTACAGTTTTTAAAACCTTTACAATAAAGAAAAGTAGGAAAAATACAAAAACAGCACAAAAGAACAATGACGACAAAGAAAGTAAACTCAGAGAGGAACAGAAAGAAAGAAAGGGCCATTGATCATAATTGTATAACATAATTGTACTTAATAATTAATAATATAACGGCATAATTCAAAACATGTAATAAAATCAAATAAAGTGCAAAATGAAAACATCATATGAACTAAGCAGCAGAAAGGCAGTCATTCAAAGCAAATAATACAAAATAAAATAAATTAAAGGCCAGATAAGAACTCTGTGAATTACATGTTAAAGTCCTATGAATTCTACTTATTTACTTACATTTGTGAATGAATCGATGGAAATGTGACAAGAGTTTATAGAAAAAGTGATAGTCCATTGTGAGATCCAAGAGTACCGTATTTTTCGGAGTATAAGACGCACCTTTTTACCCTCAAAAAGAGGGTGAAAACTTGGGTGCGTCTTATACACCGAATGTAGCCCCACCCAGCCACCCCCAACCTTTGGCCTCTGCCTGCCAGCAATTTACCTCTTTGCAGCAAACAGGGCAAAGCACAAGAAGAGCACAAGAAGAGATGATCTGCCTCCCGACCTACAGCTGACGGAGGCTTGCAAGCCACGTGGTAAAATGAAACTAACTACGGTGGCTGTAATGTGACAAATTGCTGAGAGATAAACTGCTGGCAATATTAGACTGCTGAAATTGCAAGGAGGCAAGCTATAGCTGCTATGGCTCAGAGGTAGAGCTCTTGCCTCACAATCAGGAGGTTGTGAGTTCTATCCTAGGTAGAGGCAGATTCTGTTAATATGTTATTTTGTTAAATGTTTGTAGAGTGTTCAAATTATTAGACTTATTTTTTAAAGACTGCTTTATTATTGTTCTAGATAACTTAACAAAATGAAGAAGCTTTTTAAAATAAATGCTTGCTCTGAAGAGGCCCAGTGCTATTGTATCTTCTTTTAAATAGCAGAGAATACTCCAGAAAGCCACATCAATTTTAAAGATCTGTAAAAGTATAATCTGAAATGTCCTGTTTTAGTATTAAGTATTAGTATTAAGTATTAGTATTAAAAGAAGGCAGCTGAGAAACCCTGACTTAGTCATGTTTGGAGTAGATCTATTTAAATAACTGGAAGGAGTTAGTGTGAGTACATTTAAGAAAATTTTCTGGGATTAATATACTGCCATAAATGTACATTTCTCCAATTCTTTGCTATTTCTATGGGTCAGGCACACATGCACAGAAATTTACAGCAAACAGTGTATATCATCTGTGCTGTTTGCAGTTTTCTGTTTGGCAAATTGCTTGGAGGCAGAGGCCTTTTTTCCTTGTTTTCCTCTCCCAAAACTAAGGTGCGTCTTATACTGCGGTGCGTCTTATACTCCGAAAAATATGGTAAGTATATGGTAAATATCTACTTAGAAAAAGGTCTGCTTCTAATATAAGATTTAAGTATCTGTCAATTCAAATCCTAATGGAAAAGGAATAAATATATATATAAGTTGTTATAAACCATCTGGAATGATGTGGGTGAGATAGGCAGTATAAAAATTTGTTTATTATTTGGGCAACATAATAAATAACTACATAAATATATAAACTAAAAGCTTTATTGATTTGATTCTACATCATAAAATTATAAGAGTTAGAGGATAGAAAGGTATAAGAGAGCAAGTAGAAATCTAACAACTGTATGGCAGCAAAGAGATTAAGAAGGCTCTCATTTAGTGGGCTTCTGGGTTTTTATAGTCCCAGTATAGAGCCTTACCCTATATATTAGTGATTTAAATGTGATCAGCAATTAATTCTCTGAATTATATTTTTAAAAATAAAACTCAGAGTTCCATAAACTCAAATATGAATGACTAGCTCTGCAGCCAGTTAGGACAATTATTTTTGTCTAGAAAATGCACATACTGGTTTTATTTAATAAAAACTATTTCTTCATTGGAATCCACAGATAACTCATCTATGTAATGGCTTCATATGCTCATAAATGAACATATGAGGCTTTGATTGAATGTAGTTATTCCTATAAATACAGATCCTGGAAGGACATATTTTTAAATATTTGAATTTATCCTTAGAGGAACAGAAATAGAAAACTTTTTCTTATCATAAGCTCCCTGATGCTGGGTGAAAGGTGTTTTTTTTCCTGTTTGATCCACAAAACTGTCAGTAAATATTTGAGCCCCCTATAAAAACAGTTTCAAAGTGAGCTGGATAAAATTCAGTTTTGAAGAATTAAACACAGCTAAGTCAGATTCCTAAACACTAGTTGCAAGAATCTTAGCAACAGGAAAGCACATGAAAGAGACCAATTCATAAAGATGCCTGAGCCTATTACAAAAAATGTCCCCAGATGAAATGGAAATGATGAAAATGCTTTTTCCCCCATCAAAGAGAAGACTCTTCTAAATATATTTCTCAGTGAACCCGTAATACTTTTCTCTAGATAGGTGCTGTTGCAGCAGCTTGCTTTCTATCTCCTTTTGATCTTATTAAAAGCCTGAAGCATGTTACAGGCAATTCTTACTGAGACAGGAATGCCTTTACAATGCACATATAAATGCATTTTAACTATATAAATACACACACACAAACACAGACACAGACACACATGAACCAAGCTGGAATTATTGGGAACTGGCTATTCAATTTAAGGGAAAGAAATGACCAAGGATCAGTCATCAGAATTTGTTGATGATTTTGCAGTATCATATATTATTTTATAATATGTAATCCATAAATAGATGGTTATAGTAATGACATTGAACATAAAAAATGTAGATAATGTTAGAAAGAGCTGTATAATGAACATACAATGGCTTTCATTTCTGGCAGAAAATTAATAGCAAAATCCTTCCTTCCTTCCCTCCCTCCCTCCCTCCCTCCCTCCCTCCCTCCTTCCTTCCTTCCTTCCTTCCTTCCTTCCTTCCTTCCTTCCTTCCTTCCTTCCTTCCTTCCTTCCTTCCTTCTCCTTTGTAGGAACTCACAAGAGTTTATCAAGAACATATGATGACAAAACAACCAGCTTTCCTATGAAAAGGATCTGCATATTTTTATGGACTACAATATAAACATAAGCCAACAAATGATACAAAAAAACCAGTTCTGGGCATCACATTCTAGGAAAGACATTGAAACAGGAGCATGTCCCAAAAAAAGCCATCAAGATGATAAAGAACCTGCAAGGAAAAGTTAGAAGTCTTGGGTATATTTTGTCTAAATTTCAGGGAAATACTGTTTCCTGAATGGCTGCACAAGATGGAGAGCAGATGTTCAGAAAAGTTTTTAAAAGGACAAATAATGGGTTTATATTAGAAGGAAGTGGATTTCAGGTGAATATCAGAAAAAAAAACTTTAATGTAAGATCTGTTCAACAATGAAAAAATGGAAGTGATGGACTTTCATTCACCAAAAGGATTTAAATATAAACTGTATCTATTGGGATGCTGTAGAAATGAATTCTTGCATAGATAGGAGTTTGGGTTGAACTTCAGGATCTATTCTAGATCTTAAAACCTATAATTCTAATAATAAAATTCATGGATAGGAACTTCTTGTGGAGTCAGAAAGGGGTATCATTTCCAATTCTGTCAAGGGCAACCTCAAAGTTGCCTCTTCCCAATTTTCTGGGATGTACCGTATTTTTTCAGAGTATAAGACACACTGGAGTATAAGACGCACCTTAGTTTTTGGGGAGGAAAATAAGAGAAAAAAAATCTGCCTACCAGCATCCATCTGGCTAGCAATCTTAGCAAACAGCCTGGAAAAGGTATATTAGCTTTGCAAAGGTCCGTTTTAAAGGCTGCTTTTTCAGGCTTGCAAAGCTCGGTTTGAGAGGTTGTTTTAGCCTTGCAAAGGTCCGTTTCAGAGGCTGGGCAGGGCTACATTCGGTGTATAAGACGCACCCAGATTTTCACCCTCTTTTAGGGGGGGAAAAGGTGCCTCTTATACTCCAAAAAATACGGTATATTTGTGTATAGATTATCAGTTCAATAGTCAAGCAACATTCCTTCTCACTCTTCCAAAATGTTCTCATTCTAATTGTCTCTGCCAAAATGTCCTTCAGCTGGTTGTTTGCTTCATGGGCCAGTTTTTCTATCTGCCTTTTTCATTTTGTTGTCATTCTAATGCCTTTCTCATCTTTGATTAGAACTCTAACCATTTTCTCAGTTTCACAGGTGAATTTACAGCTCTTTACACCATGCTAGCTCAGATGCTCTGGTATTCCTTGCACATACCTCATGCCCTTCCTCATATCTATCTTTTGAATGGTATACATGCTTAACCTTCCTTTTCTAAAGATTCCAGACATAAGGGTACATTTCATGTCATGGCTCTATTTTATGAGATTTTACATGAATTCTACTTCCCACTCAGGGGTGGGTTCTAACTTACCTTGCTGCCAGTTCACTTCCTCCAGTGCCGCGTGGTCGCGCGTGCGCTTTGCATACACGCACATGCACAGTGCCGAAAAATACAAAAAAAAAAAGCCAAAAACAAGATGGTGATGCATGAGCAGTGCCAGAAACTCAGCTTCTGCACATGCTCAGAAGAATAAAAATTCAAAAAATTCAAAATAAATAAATAAATAAAAATTCAAAAAATATTCAAAAAAAGATGGTGGCACCCACGGACTGGCACCAACCAAACCGGTTCCGTGATGTCATTGTGACATCACTAGCGGGTCACTACCAGTTCGGGCAAACCGGTACGAACAGGGAGGAACCCACCTCTGTTCCCACTCCATAAAAGGGAGATATGTTTATCCTATTTTATAGAAGCCAGAATATCATAAATTTTGTTCTAGTTAGAACTTGTCAGGCTGTATCGTAGCTTATGGTATTGAAACTCTCTGTTAAGAATTGAATTCATTGGTCTTTAGGTCACTATATGCTACAATTGAATTGCTCATGTGTCATTTCTTTTGTCAGTAGAGAAGGAACTTACTGCTAATTTCAAATCTGTTTCCTTTTCTTTTTGACTCTCATTTTACCTCACCCCCTTTATTTATCTGCTTGTTTATTTGTTTTGCTGGGCCACAGCCAAATTGTGATCTTATTTATAAGTTTTTGAACTTCAGTTCTTAACTCCCTCTCAAAATCTATCTTCCTTTTTTGGGGTCTATCTACTCTCCCATTGCCTAATCTTTAGGACTGGAGCTAGTTCAATTATATTGGTACCCGCATGTCTGTCAGTAAAAAGTTCCTATCTCTTTCCACAATTTATATTTCTATTTACATAGCAAACCGTCTTAGAAATTTCCTCTACAATAAGGCTTTGGTTGTAAACTAAAAGTTTACAACTTCAATTTCTTCCAGCTTTCCCACATGTTGCAGACACATTTGATGCTGTAGACTAACAAAAGTTTTGCATGCTGCAAGCTTTTCTGCAGTATATAAACATAACTACAGATCTGAAAGGATGAGCTCCCTGTACTGTCATTTGACCTTGACTATCTGAGCTCACAGCATTACTTCTTAGGAAATTATTTGATTTCCCACAGTACAAGGCAGTGGCAAACACTCAGAAGCATTGAAGAAAAATAAAATGTATAAATAAAAGAATATTGTTGGAACTCCATATAAGCCCTGAGCAGGTGCCATCTATATGTGTTTACACTGAAAATTTCTGCTAAGGCAAAATACCCTTTAGAGTGATTTCTCAGAACTAGTTTTTCTATGACATTAAAGACTGTCAATTAAATCTTAGTAAAATGTTGGTTTACTAAAGTTTCTACAGAGAAAGGAAAAAAAAGAGGAAAGGAATCCTTGACTTACAATTATTCACTTAGTAACTGTTAGAAGTTACAACAATGCTGAAAAAAGTGGCTTGCCATCAATTCTCGCACTTGCAACCATCACACATCCCCAAGGTCAAGGGATTAAAATTTGGGCACTTGGCAACTGGCATGTATTTATGATCATTGCCACGTCCTAGGGTCATGTGATCACCAGTTGTAACCTTTCCAGTTGGCTTCTGACAAGCAAAGTCAATGGGGGAAACTAGATTCACTTAATGACGGTTGCGATTCACTTAATGACAGTTGTGATCCACTTAGCATGCATAGAAACAAAGGTCATAAAATTAGGCATGGCTCACTTAACAACCAACTTGCTCAGCAATGGAAGTTCTGGTCCCAATTGTGATCATAACTCAAGGATTACTGTAATGTATTTTCATACAGCATTGCTGAAATATATCAACGATGTGACATACAAAACTTCCTCGGTGCTAAATTTCCATTCTTAATGAGCTTGAATTTTTTTTCTGAGAATATTTCAAACAATATATTTGTCCATACAGAAAGGAGGTTCTCTATTAGACAGCAGACAGACTCAAGACAATAATAGTTTTTTGCTTGCTTGTTTTAAAACAAATTTAAGAAGCATATTAAAACTGGTAATTGCTGAAGGCTTCAGTAAGTGAAATCATCTCACTAAAAATAAATAGCAATGAAGTGATGGGAAGAGATGATCAGATTATTTGAACTTTCTATCAAGAAAACTCTATTTAAATGCAAATATGAATATTTCTGTGTATGCAAATGTATCTACACTATGTGATCTAATTAGATCACACTGTCCCCTTAAAAATACTAATAGACTTAATTATTTATAATTTTCATTTTTTTTTCTTTAAATATGTTAGACCTTCTTCAAAGTATAATAGTTTGGTGATTAATATTACTTCACTTTAATTATCCTGATGAGATCTGAGTATTGCTCAGTCTGCTATATTAGAAATTGTAAACAACATGCAGCGGCAGTAAAAATGTTAATATAATTGTTCTAAATAGCACTTTGGTAAAGTACTACCAAAATAAAATGTTTTAGACATAATTAGTTCCATTAATAGGCTACATACCTGGCAGTGACACAGATCAGAATTATGACAAATTCAAAACATCTAATTACATCTAGATAAACCTTATTATGACAACAAACTCAGAAAGGCATTATAGGAGTGGGAAGGAGAGCAAAATGCACCTATCAACCCATATGAAAGAAATTAGCATATTTTTAGCAAGATTGTTTTTGAAATGTTGGTAGTTAATATACTTATGTGGGTTTGAGTCCTGTATTTTTTTTATTACATTTGAGCTATCTATAATGCCAGGTGAATAAGCAATGAAGGATCTTTGGCACTTCCAGATTTTTGATTCAGCTTATTGGACAAAGGAAACAGACTTGTACATCACAATATACAATAGTCCTTGTTTAATGACGACTCATTCAGCAATCTTTCAAATTTAGAACAGTACTGAACTAGTCCTTGACTTATGGTTGGCAAAGCATCCTGAATCCATGTGCTTACCATTTGCGACCTTCTTTGCCAGCTTCCTATAAGCGAAGTCAATGGGGAAGCCAGCAAGAAGTTGCATATGGCAACCATGTGAGGCCTTCGCTTTCACGATCTGTGGTAATTTGCTTAATGACAGCAACAGCAAGTGCTGTAATTTCCATCATTAAGTGGCACAGTCACATAATACCATGCTTTACTTACTACCATGTTGTTTGCAATGAAATTTGGCCCCCAATATCTCTTGTTAAAGAGCACTACTTGTATTATAGGTTCTAGAAAGTGTATCTCTATAATTTGTTTATGTAGTAAACCAGGGGTGTCAAACTGGATTTCTTTGAGTGCTGGATCAGCAGTTCATTGTAGTTCTTCTCCACAGGCCAGCCGGGGGGGGGGGGGAGAGGGGAGAGACAGGATGGATGCCTCCTCCAGCACTTTGCAGGCCAAAATGGGGCATAGGGGATGAGGGCCCCCACACCCTGTTTTCAGCCTGGACAGCCTCCTACAGCACTTTGCCGGCCAAAACAGGGCACCAGTGGGACCGTACAATCCCGCTACTCCCTGTTTTGGCCAGCAGAGTGCTGCAGGAGGCCATCCAGGCCCCAAAATGGGGCACAGTTGGCCTTGCACTCCCCCCCCATGCCCTGTTTTGGCTGGCAGAATGCTACAGGAGACTGTCCAGGCTGAAAACAGGGAGTGTGGGGCCCGCACACACACACCCATGCCCTTTTTGGCTGCCAGAGGCACTGCGGGCTGGTCCTTTGCTATTTCCAGGCTGGCCCCATGGGCCAGATTTAAGCACCCCTTTAGTAGACAGTTAGTAAAATCTAGTCGTAGCTCATGTCAACCTATATATAAAATCTAGTTGTAGCTCATGTCCACCTATACAACTATCTTGTAGATAGTTATTCCCTGAATGAAATATTTCATCTGTGGCAAGAATAAAATATTTTTCAAAATATTAATTCTATAGAATTCTAATGTATTTATCTTTTCTCACTGGTTCTTATTATCCCTTACTGTTACATGTCAACAGTATTTCATACGTATCTATTAGCAAAGCACTGCCACTCTTCAGGCAGCCCTTCTGAGAAATGATGCTTTCAGAGGTCTTTTTAGGGGAATTAGGTGCTGCTGCACAATAACTACTCATTGGGGACCCAAGATAAGTGTTGGAACAAACAAGCTGTTATATATGTAGTCTATGTCCGTGATGGTGAACCTATGGCATGGGTGCTGGAAATGCATGTGCGCCAAAAACTGGAAGACCAGGTGACCAGTGTGCATGCGCATGCCGGAAATCGGAAGCTCAGCTTCCCGGCGTGTGCATGCGTGCTGGGGAACTGCTCTTCTGCTTTCCGGCACTCCCCCGCGTGAGTGCTCCCGTTTCGGCACTCAGTGCTGAAAAGCTTCGCCAACACTGGTCAATGTGGAAAACAAGCCTTCTCTTAAAGGTGTTTATAAGAATTGATGATCTCAGTATGTTGTTTTTCCCAATTATTTAAGGGAAACAAAAATAAGGAGGTCATGGAGACAAGTGCTTATATAAAAATGAAGAAAAAATTCCAGGTGGGATTAGAATTCTTTCTCCTCAGCCTCATATTTGTTTTCATTTCAGTGTTTATTTATTTATTTATTAGTGACATTTATATACCGCCTCACTGTGCAAGCACTCTCTAAGCGGTTTACACCAGTAAGCAATGTATATTTATATTGCCCCCAACAATCTGGGTCCTCATTTTACCTACCTCGGAAGGATGGAAGGCTGAGTCAACCTTGAGCCAGTCAGCTAAAGTGGCCTGCAGTACCCCACTCTAACAGCTGCGTCACCTCAGCTCTTGTTTTCCTAAAGTATACTATTTTTGTAGATCCATTATGCAATTCAACTCTTCTGAATCGTTAATAGGTTCATGGAAAAGTTTATATTTGGATTCTTTCCATCTATTTCAATTTTAACATTGTCCATACCATTCCAATTATAGTATATGTGCTGCTGAAGTGAGCACACTGACATTGTCAGAAATTGTGCTCATCACCCTGATTCAGTCTTGGATTTGGTCATGAGTAAGTGAGACTGATATTTTGGAAACCAAAGTATTGGCCAGATTTACCAAATGCTAAATATTAAAACAAAAAACATGCATGTTTTACTTGCACCAAAAAGGCAGATAGGTTATATGTGCTATAATCTGATAAATATATGCTAATAACAACCAATTATGTGTGTGACTGCTTAATAATATGTGCTCTGACCCTTTTCTATCTTAATTTCATGAAATTTGCTTTTTGTAAAAAAGACAAATGAACAAGCCCAGAGTATTTAGGGTGTGTGTGTGTGTGTGTGTGTGTGTGTGTGTGTGTGTGTGTGTGTGTGTGTGTGTGTGTGTAAACTAAACTCTGGGAACCTGCATTTGCCTATGGAAAGAAGAAGTGGATTATAGTGGGAGCTATGTTTAATAGCAATCTATTTGCTTCACAACTTCAGAATGAGGTTGAGAAATTTCATCTGGAGAAGAAGCCAAACCAATTAGCTTGTTTCTTCAAGACTACTGAAAATCTTACAGAGTCATGGGCACATGTAATAGCACCATTGATGTAAATCCCCTGCATTTGGAAAGAGTCTCATTTGATCAAAGTGCATGAAGACGCTTAGCCTTTGCTAATATTAAAATACTTACCTGTATGACTTTCATGATATAATATGAAATTGCTGTCTCAATTACGTTCTTGGACTGTGCAGGCAACTCCTCTAATTTTGGAGAAATATGTTTTTTGGGCTTCTTGGAAAAGGCAGGTTGCACTCTATAAAGGCAGACCAAGTAGTCACCATCCACTTTATTTTACCATGCTGTTTGCCTAAGACAGTGATGGCGAACCTTTTTTTCCTCGGGTGCCAAAAGCACGCATGTGCACGCTATTGCACACGTGCGAGTGCCCACACCCATAATTCAATGCCCCCCTGCGCATGCGCGTGTGATCCCCCGTGCTGCCCCGCCCCTGTGCATGCGTGCACGATCCCCCCGCTCCCCCGTTTCCCGACTTCGGGTGGGGGCAGGCCCATTTTTCGCCCTCCCCAGACTCCAGCAGTTTTCTTTTAGCGTGGGGAGGGCGAAAATGGCTTCCCCTACCACCCGGAGGTTCTCTGGAGGCTGAAAACGCCCTCCCAGAGCCTCCGTGAAAGCCAAAAATCAGCTGGCCGGAGTGCACATGCGCACTGGAGCAGAGTTAGGGCAACAGCTCACGTGCCGGCAGATATGGCTCCGCATGCCACCTGTGGCACCCGTGCCATAGGTTCGCCATCACTGGCCTAAGAAAAGAAAACAATCCATATTAGTATCAATTTTTCTTTTATACAGTGTTTCCATGAAAATAAGACCCAGTCTTATATTGTTTTGGGCTCTGAAATAAGCACTAGGGTTTATTTTCAAGGGATTTCTTATTTTTTCTCATGTACGGGAGGCCCACTTCTTCTGCTTGCTTGCAGCTGCAATGGGGCAGAAGGCCATGCCCTGCACTGACCATGCCCTGCACCATGAACCCCTCACAAGCTTACCTCAGAGTCCCACAGCCAGGCCATCCATGCCCCGACACTTGCCTTGCCTCGTGGCGGTGGCTCCAGCAGCTCCGTCCAGCAGGACCACTTCTTCTGTTTGCTCACGGCCACAACAGAGCAGGCAAGTTGAGAGACAGTGGGGAAGAGAAGCTGGCTGGCCGTGGGAGGCTCATCTTTGTTTGGCAACATTGGCAGAGACAGATGCAGAGGCGCGGAAGAAGGCACACAATCTGGATGCGCCACGTGGGCCACAGGCAAGCTGAGAGACGGTGGGATGGAGTGGGCAGCCGGCCACAAGAGGCTCATCTTTGCATCTCTCAGCTTGCCTGCAGCCCACCTGGAGCATCAGGATCACCTGCCTTTCCCCCGTGCCTCTGCCTCCATCTGCTGCCATTGCTGCTGTGCGAAGATAAGCCTCCAGCGGTAATCCGCCTGCTCTGGCCCACTGAATTTCAGCTTTCCTGCGGCCCACATGGCATGTCTGGATCGTCTGCCTCTCCCCCACCTCTTCCTCCACCTGCTGCTTGGACAGGTGCTGCTCAGGCTATGGTTGCTGCTGGACACCATCAGCCATCAGCCATCTCTCTCTCTCTCTCTCTCTCTCTCTCTCTCTCTCTCTCTCTCTCTCTCTCTCTCTCTCTCTCTCTCTCTCTCTCTCTCTCTCTCTCTCTCTCTCTCTCTCTCTCTCTCTCCTCTCTCCCTCTCCCTCTCCCTCTCCCTCTCCCTCTCCCTCTCCCTCTCATCTCAAATTTACTTAGTCTCCAATTACACAAACAAGTTACATTGGGTGGCATACAACAATTCTACCCTCCATAGTTTATTTCCCCCCCAAACCTCCCATCATTCTGGAAAGCTCTGAAAGCTATTCTGTTTAAAAATCCTTTCTCTCTTGGTAAGATTGGTGGGACCATTGGACTGATGGTATATTGACATGGTTGTTAGGGTGAGTTATGATTTGTTGCTTCCTGCTACTAATTTTTGTACTGTCCATAATATGTGTCATTGAGTAACATAAAAATATATATAAATGCAAAAATAAACTTTTATTTGTCCCCTTCCACCGTTTTGTTGTCTTTGAGTAGCTGATACAGTATATTGGTTCTTCTTCCTTTTATTGTGAACATAACTAAACATTTTTTTTACCAACTTCAGCTTGTTTGGCATTTGCTGAATGATACTCTCCGTAAAGGCATAATATCCTCAAGCCATATTTAATATCTTTGGGAAATATCTCAATATCTCAATATCTTTTTATTGCTGTTGTTAAATTGAGTATGTGTACACACACACACACACACACACACACACACACACACACACACTCCCCATTCACCTTAGAATTCTTTATCACCTTACTATCCATTTCACAATTCTAAAACCTTACAGGGAGCTTCACCAGTAACCATTTGGAGCCTGTGTAGGAGCTAAATGAGCTGTCAGTGCTTGACATAAATTTTCTGCTTGGAACTATTCTAGTTCAAATCCTTTAGGCCTTTGGTGCTTCTTTCCAGAAATACAACCAGCACTGTTGTCTGTGTCACCAATGTAGCATTGTCTCACCTGAGATGTCTTTGATTCCTTTGATATCTGCCTTGCTCAGTTTTCGCTAATAAGACTATGGCTCCTTTCTATTTTGAAAAACCAGAATCCATCTGTTGTTATGATTTTTTTTTTAAAAAAGAGTTAGGACCAGCATCAACGAAAGAGAGCTCAAGATGCTATCATATAAAAGGAAAGAGGCACTTCCATATGTTCTGATACTTAGCATACCAAACATCTGGAAACAAGACAACAAACTCTTGGGAATAGGGAGATAGAGAATAAATAGCAAATCCCAGAATGCAAAACAGATTCCCAAAGAATGAGGATGCTGCCTGGAGAGAAACATTCAAAGTGACAGCTTGTAATCAGTGCTGTGGCTAAGCAATTTAGCTGAATAACTGGCAGGTTATAAAAGACCTGAAACTTTTCCAGCCGAGAATTTGGATATCTGGATAGATGACCCCTATGGTCTTGAGTTAAGTGTTGGTCAACTCTGGATGATAGCACCAACGGAGTAATTGGGAAAAATGAGTTTAAGAATAAAAGTGAAGGCAAAAATGTATCTTTCTGAAAGAGTCACAAATGAGGTTGAACGGGCCCTCCATTGTCAGCCCAAAGGAATATGTTGCCCCTAGGCCTCATTGATGGTGCTTCTTTTTATCAAGGTGGAGATTTGCATTTTCAGAATTATTCAGAAGCAGCATTGGCACCTTCTATGTCTTGGTGCCCAATGCCAGTACCAACTTGACCTTAGCCTAATGCTGTCCCTGGTGCCCTCTTGAGAAAAGCAGCACTGAAAACCCTAACTGGAAAGGCTGCAGCCAGGAAGCTAAAGCCGTCTGCTCTGCTTTCCGAGGCTAGGCTCAGCTCACCCATGCTTAATTTCCTCAGGAGAGAGAGAGAGAGAGAGAGAGAGAGAGAGAGAGAGAGAGAGAGAGAGAGAGAGAGAGAGAGAGAGAGAGAGAGAGAGACTAAGCAAATGCTGACACTCCACAGAGATCCATGTTAATGTCCCAGCTAATCATTTGGCAACACCCAATTATTTGACCAATGTAACAATATTCCAGCTGTCTAGTTAAGCCACATTTTGGGACTTGAAGGGCTGAGCTTAAACATTTGAAATGAACAAGTTCTAATGACACAAAGTTGGAAAAAGTGACTAGCTGGCCACCATTAAGAAGTTACGTTATTGGTTTGGCTTTGAATAGTTTTGAGTGTTGTAGTCATACAGAGGCCACCTCTTGTCTTGGGGAATTTGAGGAGGCATTGACCTTCTCTGTGCATTTTCAGCAGCATAATCCTGACAGGGTTTCCTGCTGTCAGCAGAATGAAGTTCCCAATTAGGTATTGCCAGAATTGTTTTTCCGGTGCCACTGGCTTTGTCAGTGGGCCTGGGGTGTCACAAATGGAAATGGAACTGATCAAATGGCTAATCTGATTGTACTGTTGCTGCTATGGGGGTGGGATAGTGTTTTGTTTTGATTCATTATATGATAGATTTTTAAATGTTGTAAGTTTCCTGGAGTCACTTATGTGTGAGTTGGGCAGCTATATAAATTTGTTTCACAAATAAATAAAATAAAATTATTGATGGAGTTGAATAGTATCTATAGAATATTTTGCACAATTTTTCTTTACATTATAACTTTGTGTAATCTTATACATTTAGTTCATAATTCTTCCCATTGTTATATTATAATTAATTATTTCTTTAAAAATTGTATTTATTTTATCATATAGTTTTCTTTGTTTCTTTGTTTTTGTATCATATTAAAATAAAACTTTATATCTTTCCCATAATAAATTGTATAGGTTTCTTATGATGGCTTCAAATTATTTGTCTTAATATCATTGCTTTCTTCTTGAAATCTAATTTTATCCTCTCAGCAATTTTTAAGTACATCATCTATGTCATACTTAAGCATTCAGTGGGTATTTCTTGCTGTGTTTAAGCTATTCATAGAATCTGAATGAACCACAGCTGCATATTTAATAACATTTTTCTGGCTGGAATTGTTTCCAACATAAAAAGCATTTAAGGAAGAAGCTAAAAAGTGAGATTGTTGAGTTTATTTATTCCATTTGTAGAATCCCATGCTTTTATTAATTTTTGTCTAATAATATGTCCTTTTAAATATTTATCCCTTTTTGTATGCCTACATCATAAATATATATGAAGTCCGTTGGCTAACCTGCTGGCTTCTTCCAAAATTGCTACTCTACTATGCAAGAATTTTGTCTTCTCTGTTTTCCATGGTTATAAATATGTTTTATTATGCCATTTAAAATTTGGAAGGCAAGACCACTTCTTTCTTTGGAATTTTGTATGATTTTTTTTGTTTGATTCTAGGTCTGTCTGTGGAGATTCTCAGTCATCCAGGTCATGGTTGTCCCAAACGTGCTTTTTTTCAAGAGGCAACTGGACTTTCTGGTTTCACTTCTCATCAAAGAAGCTTCTTCAGCTCTGACTGGATGGTGGGGAATGGAAGGATTTATACTACATGCAGACAGATGGACATTTGCATTCTTTTAGCTATCGTTACGATCACCTGGAGATTGATTCTAGATCTTTTCCCACTCGATGCAGTTTACTGACAATAAATCTCCCATGCCTTATCGTTAGCAAAACCCAAAATCAAAGTGTACTGAAAGTGTTCTTTCCATTGGAACCCACTTAGCCATCAGATACAACTGAAATGCCTAAAAATTTTTTACATAATTTTCTGCAGTTTTTCCTGATGTTACCAAATGCTAAATGTTTATAAGAGAGACCATTTAGACTTTACTCACCTCTGACCCAGGTGGCACTTGGTAATTAACAACTCTTGTTAAAGGTATAACATTCATATGTCACAACTAAGCCTCAATATCTCATTTTTTTGTGAAAGTCCATAGAAATATTGTTGCAGCTATCCTTTGAAGTACCATAAGAGCCTTGGTGACACAGTGGTTAGAATGCAGTACTGCAGGCTACTTCTGTTGACTGCCAGCTGCCAGCAGTTCAGCAGTTCGATTCTCGCCAGTTCAAGATTGACTCAGCCTTCCATCCTTCCAAAGTTGGTAAACTGAGGGCCCAGATTGTTGCAGGCAATATGCTGACTCTGTAAACTGCTTGAGATGGCTACAAAGCACTTTGAAGTGGTATATAAGTCTAAGTGCTATTGCTATTTGCCCCTAAATGGATTACAGAAAATTATTCAGTCACTTTCCCAACCCCAATAGACAGTGTATATTATGACATAGTTAAGCTGGTTAGCACACATTTGTTTTCATTACTCATACTGCTGAGTTGTCAATTATGACCATTTGTCTATATGTTTTCTTGCTCATCAGAGATACATTACCTTTGCCCTTCAGGAAATCTGCTTCTTCTGCAAGGTAAGATAAAATTCAGAATGAGCACAGCTAATTGTGGTTTGGGCCAAATAGGATTGTTTTTGTAAAAACACTAAATTGGCTTAGTTTGATTGGATAAAGAGTAAGTTTGTTTATTCTGTTTTGAATATTTGAGAAAGGTATATATATATATATATATATATATATATATATATATATATATATATATATATATATATATATATATATATATATATATATGTATGTATGTATATACATATATGTATGTATGTATGTATGTATGTATGTATGTATGTATGTATGTATGTATGTATATATATATATATATATATATATATATATATATATATATATATATATATATATATATATATATATATATATATATATATATATATATATATATATATATACACACACACATACACACACACACACACCATCTGCAGGACCATATCTTACCACCATCACCCATAATCTTTGCACATGGCTCCTGAGAAATGCATACAAACTGTGCTACTAAATATTAATATTTAATGTGTGAAAAGGGACAAAATAGTTTTGTCTTGGGCTTTCACTACTTTCAAAGAATGGGCCTTAATCCATTATCTAAACAGCAACTGCAGTTCTTGGATGATCAAAAAAATTGTGTTCCAAGTCAAGCAAATTTGTTCAAGTAAGGCAGTAGAGCTCAAGGGGATCTTTAGGGGAAAAAACAGAAATCCTGGGGTTCCATGTTCCACATTTTCATGTTTAAAACAAGAAAATGAGTCTGGTTTGACACCTACTGTAAATGAATAATTTATTCTTGGACACAGGACTTTTGGACGCAGGCATCTATCAACACCTAAAATAATGTGTGGAGGGACAAAGAAGTTACCTCTCTCTGGACTCAGGAGCATGTCAGATTCATCCTTGTAAGTTAATATGGGTAAGGCATAAACTATTTTAACCATTATAATGAGTGTCTTAATTTGTCCAATGCCTCTTCCCTCCCCTTTTTTAGTAAGACCTCCCAGCCTTATATCTATATATAATTTGGAGTGATTGAACAAATTAATGTTGACTTAAAGTTATGACCAATAATGACTGAGATGAAAGTATTTCTAAAGATATTATATGTGACAGGTTATTCAGATCAGCATCTCTGATCACTTGAAGTTATCCTCATTGTTGGAGGCTTTTGCTTTTCTAGGTCTCTCGTTATGTTTTCCCTGGCAAATGAACTTACTTTGCACTTCACTGGGATTTTGAAGGTTTGTAAAAGCACATTATCTTCTGTCTGATATTCAACTGTTCATTCTACTTCATTATGAAGTTTGCTTGACCTATATTTTTGTTATATTGTTGACTGAGCTACAATTTACATTCTTTTTATTTTCGAAAACTACCCCCATAGTAAATATTAATTAAAAGGCAGAGTATAAGTCTAATAAATAAATAAATACAGTTCAGTATGAATGTATATGTAAAAAAGTATAACTGCACTTAGACTAGTGATTAATAGCTGTTTAAGTCCCTTATTACAACTCTATAAGCAATTAGAAACACATTTCTGCACTATAAATGTTCTGCATTACTCAGCAGAAAACTAAAATCCAGGATCACAAAGTAAGAGGTTAAATTAAATGTACTGATTCAAAGTCACTGCCATAGTTTGCCTTATTGCAAATTGGGAGCTGTGCCAGAGGTAAAAGCAAGAGAAGAATGTATAAGCCTGAGGTTCTCAATGGTTAATTCCTGTCACGATAAATCACAGTTTATCATCAGATAAAAATGCAGTTGATGTGTCTAAAACTCAAATTAAAAATAAGCCATGCTATACAAAATCCTGCATGCAAGGATAACCCATTCTTATCTAAGTGAAAAATGATATCCATGGTCATTTCTCAATAGAAGTGCTCAGCATTATTCTCTGGAATGGGGATGGAGAACTTGTGCTTCTAAATTATTAACACAGTTCATAGTATTTGATAAGAATTCAAGATTCAAAACAAGTTTAATCAACACATATAAATTCTGTAACTTAAGACAGATCTTGAAGAACAAAGACTACTGAATATGCGAATATGTGAATCCTTCAAAACAAATCATCTCCTTCATAACTCCTGGACATAGGATTATTTTTTTCAGAAAAAAAGTATTGTTAAAAATGAATTCTACCTTGGGACCTTTTAAAATCAATTCAAACTAAGAAACAAGTTATTATTACACTTTTACATTTATAGATCCTATAATAAATATAGGATCAATTTTAGATTCAAAAGAAGATGTCAAGTTGTTTGGGATTTGTCCAAAATTGACAGAACAGTTTCCTGAATTAAAATTGCTAACCAAATTTTCTGTTGATGACCACGAGCTTTAGGTTCATATATGGTCAGACTAACATAATACGTAAATCTGAGAGTGTGCTGCAAATTACACAAAGAATTATTATATAGGAGAATATTTGTATCTGGGAGTTGAAATGTGGGGTCCTTGCTGCTCTCCGAGCTTGGTTGTTTTCTTGCAGATGTTTCATTATGCAAACTAAGTAACATCATCAGTGCTAGAAGTAAGTGGGTTTGCAGAGAGGAGGAAGAAAAAGAGTAGGAGGGGAAAAGAGGCTATGCGGTGATTGGTGCTCTCTGAGCTTGGTAGTTTTCTTGCAGACATTCATGACCCAACTAGGTAACATCACCAGTGCTAGAAGGGAGTAGGGTCTGAGAACTGGAGAAGAAGGGGAGGAGGAGTGGGATGAAAATAAGGAAGGGGAGGAAGGGGAGGATGAGAAAGAGGACTGTGAGATCCTTGGTGCTCTCTGAGCTTGGTTGTTTTCTTGCAGACATTCATGATCCAACTAAGTAACATCACCAGTGCTAGAACATAGAATCCTGCCATGTATCAGTTTGGGTATTGAAATGTCTGCAAGAAACCAATCAGGTTCAGAGGGCACCAAGGGCCCCTCAAGAATTACCATAAGATTTTCTATGTGGTTGGAACACATACATAGTCAGTTATCATGTTAAGGATGTTTTAGTAAACATAATAAAATGATAGCCAATTCTGCACTAGGCAGAGTGCATGACTCTCAAGGCAAGTTTATAGAATAAGGGTAGATAACCTGGTAGATTAAAGATGTTTTGAATTCTAATTAGCTTCCCCATTGCACAGTTATTAGACACAATAGAATTTTCAATACATAAATTTGAAAGATCTTAATGTATCCTAGTTTGTTTCATATTTTAAAAATGAATGATTTCATTGGTATACTAATTTTATGTTTTTCATGGTGTATTAATGCATTCAAGCTGCATTGTAGTGTGTTGAGTTATACAGTCTAGTATACTGATTTCCTTTAACAGAAGTCAAATGTAGTGTGAAAAGTATATAATTTCATTTCTGGAAGATTCATTAGTTACTTTTTCATTATTTGTATTTTATTTGTGTTGTATTTATTGCTGATTTATCTTACTTTATTTGTATATTAATAATGATATAAACCTATCCATATCTTGAGGTCTACATCTTGAGTTTTCAACTCAAAAATGTATTTTCAGATATTATTTTGTCACTCAAAATGTCTGACTTTAGAAACAACAATCAGTCACCATTTACCGTATTTTTCGGAGTATAGACGCACCGAAGTATAAGACGCACCTTACTTTTGGGGGAGGAAAATAAGGGAAAAAGGCCTCTGCCTCCAAGCAATTTGCCAAACAGCAAACAGCACAGATGATATACACTGTTTGCTGTGTATTTCTGTGCATGTGTGCCTGACCCATAGAAATAGCAAAGAATTGGAGAAATGTACATTATGCCAGAAAGTTTTCTTAAATGTAGTCACACTAACTCTTCCCAATTATTTAAATAGATCTACTCCAAGGTAACTAAACTCTAATACTAAACAGGACACTGTTACATTTCATACTATACTTGTACAGAGCTGTTAAAATTAATTAAAATTTCTGGAAGTATACATTATTCTCTATTATTTAAAAGAAGATACAATAGCACTGGGCCTCTTCAGAGCAAGCATTTATTTTAAAAAGCTTTTTTATTTTGTTAAGTTGTCTAGATTTGCAGGGATCTCCAACCTTGGCAACTTTAAGACTTGTGGACTTCAACTCCCAGAATTCCACAGCCAGCAAATCTAACAAAGCTGGCTGTGGAATTCTGGGAGTTGAAGTCCACAAGTCTTAAAGTTGCCAAGGTTGGAGACCCCTGGCTCTAGAACAATAATAAAGCAGTCTTTAAAAAATAAGTCTAATAATGACAGAGGTGATAATTAATCTCACAAAGGAAAAGTTTGATCTTTTCCCGGACATCTGACATTAGAAAAGAAACCGCAGTTTAAAGTCTAAGTAAAAATATTTATTTCGGTACAAAAACAATAAATCCTCATTTGTTTACATCTCTAATATAAAAGTAAGTCTTCCTTCGATGGAAGCCAGGAACAGAAGGAAAGAATGGAATGCACACATGCATACAAGAACGTATCAATCACGTGCTCAGGAATAAACCATTATAATGAATAGGGATGCATCTCCCTGCATATACATATAACAGGCAATAAAAATCACTGAGAGACAAATAATTTGAACATTCTACAGACATTTATAGTTATTCACTTACCCCCTTCCATCCAGTTCAGCAAAAAATAAAAATCTGCCTGTCTCTCCCAGCTATTTGCCTCTTTGTAGTTAGTTTCACTTTCATTTTTCCACGTGGCAAACCTAATCAGCTGTAGATCGGGAAACTGCTACTGACTTGCTTGGCTTTACAGGCTCTTCCCTCTTTCCTGAAAGCAGGTAAATTGCTGGAAGACAGAGGCCAAAGGGTGGGGGTGGCTGGCTGGCTGGGGCTGCATTCGGTGTATAAGACGCACCCAAGTTTTCACCCTCTTTTGGGGAGTAAAAAGGTGCATCTTATACTCCGAAAAATAAGGTATGTAAAAAAGGAAATATCCTACACTGCTTATTGGCAAGTTTGAGATGGATGAAAGAGCCCAAGTTTGAGAATTTTCGAAATCACATAGTTGCTCTTACAACAAGCATTGCACAAAAATGGAATCCAACTAGCTCCTGTCATGGGTACATTAATCAGAAGGCAAAGTAATGAAACTTGGAATAGACAATTCAAAGATTTTTTTCAGCCTTTACCTTCTAAACTTTGATGATACACCCTAAGATGCTTCCTACTGTGACATTTTCCTTTTGGACACACTTCCCAAGAAAGCATGATGCTATAGCTATCATCTTAAGAATGCTTATAAAGGTAAATGTTCTTGGAAATAATGATACTCTGCACAGGTACTTTGCTTTTCAGTATGTTCATTTCTATTAAAAAATTAATTCCATCCATTTTGTCATTTTAAAGTACTCCTCCTTCAAGAAAGAGATGAAAGAAAAGAGAAACAAATGGGAATTAATTTAATTCATTTTTTCAGATACTTCAAAAATGAATGCATGCTTCAGCCCAAAAGCTGAATAAGAATGAGATTTGTGCCTTCCCTGTACTTGGTTGCTAATATGTCTGCTTTGTCTTGCATTCATTTCCTTATCATTGATCTAGAAAAACTATTCTAAAATATTTCAAGAACCACTGGCTATAGCTTTCAATTCTTACATATCAGCTGCTCATTTCTTGACTCTGTGCTGTTACTGTGAATATGCACATTTATACATTTATATACATAGGAACAAAATAAATGCTGCATTTTATGCAACAATGCTGAAATTAAAAAAACCATGGAACAATGGAAAATTACTGATGCCAGAGTCCATCTTTTAAACAGTAAGATAGTTAATTCAAAATTAATTCAAGTGCAGGATTTCAGGCACATTTATATACTCTCATCCTATTTGTTATAAACTATAGGGACCATGTTGTGGAGTGACTGGAGCAGAATCTCAATGCCAGCAGTGTCAGAGGGATAAGTTAATGCATTTTCATATTTGGAAGGACACATTGGGCCCTTTCTTCTACTTTCAATAGGTAGTTCTGCCATGTAGCCAATTCCTAGATTAACTTTCTTAACAAGAATGGGTGAAGTATGACCCAAAGTCCATAAATAAATATTAGCCATAAGTATGCCCAACAATCCACTTGCCTATTCTGTGACAACCTTGACAAATAAAATGCCTAGTTGACAAAGAAAATGCATTCAGCTAATCTTACTATTTTTAATCATGACAAGACTATTAACCTACTTGATTTGATTTCTTGATTTCTACAGGCTTGCTTTGACTGCACAGACTGGAATATTTTTGAAGATACCTCTGCAGACCTGGATGAACTCACAGATATTGTAACATCGTATGTCAGCTTCTGTGAAGACTTATGTGTACCGACCAGGAACTTGCGAATATACAGTAACAATAAACCTTGGTTCACAGCTAAACTTAAGTAGCTACGCCGTTCCAAAGAGGAAGCCTACAGAAAAGGTGATAGAATGCTGTACAATCAGGCCAGAAATGTATTAACAAAGGAGATCAGAGCAGCAAAAAGAAGCTACCATATTTTTCAGAGTATAAGACGCACCAAGTTTTTAGAGGAGGAAAACAAGGAAAAAAGTATTCTGAACCAAATGGTGCAGTAATATATTATTTAATAAAATACCAGTGTAGCAGAATACTTTTTACAATCATGTATACTTTTTACAACCATGTACACTTTTTACAACCATGTATACTTTTTACAAACTTCAAACTTGACAGCTTTAAGACTAGTGGACTTCAACTTCCAGAATTCCTCCTCCAGTCATGCTAGCTCAGGAATGGGATTTGAAGTCCACAAGTCTTAAAGCTGTCAAGTTTGAAGACCCTTGCACCCTTAACCCCTAACCCAGGGGTCTTCAAATTTGACAGCTTTAAGACTAGTGGAATTCAACTCTCAGAATTCCTCCTCCAGTCATGCTAGATGGGGTAATTAGAAGGCAAAAACGCCCCAATTTTTGCAAAAAAATGGCCCATTTTTCATTCATTTTTTTTTGCAAAAACAGGGTATGCAGAGGATTGGGAAGCCTGCAGTGGACTCCTAGGGGGTGGGGGAAGGCAAACACCCCCATTTTTGCAAAAAACCGGCCTGTTTTTTGCAAAAATTGGATGCGGGGGCGGGGCTTCGGGAGGCTAAAAATTGCTGTATTCGGTGTATAAGACGCACCGACATTTCCACCCTCTTTTTGGGGGCAAAAAGGTGCGTCTTATACTCCGAAAAATACGGTACTCCGAAAAGCTAAGAAATTAGTTCTCAACAAATGAACCAAAACTGTAGAAATGGAGGTAGACTTTAGGAGAAACCCTCCTATTCTACCACCTCTTACAATACTAGACAACACAGTATCAATAGTAGAGACCTTCAAATTTCTAGGTTCTATCATATCTCAAGACCTAAAATGGTCACCTAACATCAAAAAGTCATCAAAAAAGCACAACAAAGAATGTTCTTTCTGCGCCAACTCAGGAAGCTCAAACTGCCCAAGGAGCTGCTGATACAGTTCTACAGAGGAATTATTGAGTCTGTCATCTGCATCTCTATAACTGTCTGGTTTGGTTCTGCAACCCAACAAGACAGATTTCAGAGGATAATTAGAACTGCAGAATTCACACACAGCATCTTTCATAGTCCTCCTTGCTGTGCTGGCTGGGGAGAGGGCTTAAAGAGGCAGAACAATACCTGCACAAGTGCTGGCTATTTTTTTTTTAGGTAGCTTGCCCACTCACAGTGTCAAAATAATTTGGTTTGGCTACTGTACTTGATTTTAGTGGGTGAATGAAGTCCTTTTGTTTAGGTTACAACATTGAGCTGACCTTGAACATTATTATACTGAATTTATAAACCAGTTATGCAAGTACAGATTACCTCAAGCATATTGCATGTCTGGCTTTAAGACAGAGAAAATGAAAAAAATATGAAGGTAGGTTGGTAAACAGAAAAATTAGTTCAATAAAAGATTTATGGACTTTTCCTTACTTCTGAATTACAGTGTCAACAAACCATCATTGAAGTGATATAACTCTTGTCTTCATTACTGCCAAAGCAGCCCCCCCCCAAAAAAAAACACACACACAGCGGTTGACACTAAAAGATAGTTTCATTAACATGAACACTGCCAATTGCAGGTGTCCACAATCTTATTTGGTCACAAACCCCAATTCCTGGATGAGATTAAAAATTCTTAAAGAAAATTATTCAAGCCATTTACAGATTGTTAAATATTTGAAAAAAAAAGTTCTTCATATTTAAAACATTGCTATGTATAAAGATGAGGGATTCTACACAAGAATAATTTGTGAATTGTGACAAGATGCTGTTGATAAGAAGACATTGATGGAAGATTCAAATGGCACTGGACCTTATTGTGATTACCCAGATGACTTTTTTGATTAGCTTTCCTAGGCTTGACTTAGAAGAGTTAATTTAAATGTCTAAATTGGACTTCTTTCTGTTTCTTCCCCTTATCTCCCTTTAGTGCCCTTTATTTCCTTTTTACCATTACAAATACTCTTTCAACTTAACCTATCTCTATTTTGTCCTCCTCTTCATTCTTCTAGTAGAGGAAAATTTTGTTTGATGTGCACAATTGTCTACATCATTGTCAGAGTGTTTTTTGTGCTTTGGAGATACCTATATATGCAGATGTATTAGTTTTATAAGAAAAGGATATAATTTTATAGAAAATTAATTTTTATTGAGTGAGAGGAATAGGTATATCTTTAAATCGAGACTTTTATAAAATACAATATTGTTACGGCTGCTATATTAAGTCTGCAAAAATTCTGATAAAAAGAGTCAAAAAGAGGGCCGTGAAAATATTTACTGACCCCTCGCATCCTAAACATAAACTGTTTCAACTCCTACCCTCAAAACGACGCTATAGAACACTGCACACACCAAGACAACTAGACACAAGAACAGTTTTCCCCCTGAATGCCATCACTCTGCTAAACAAATAATTCCATCACCACTGTCTAACTATTCACTATAGCTGCATTACTATTACTATTAGTCTTCTCATTGTTCCTATCACCCATCTCCTCCCACTTATAACTTGTTGCTTGTATCCTTACGATTTATATCAATATTTATTGTTTCCTGATTGCTTATTTATACCCTATGACAGTGATGCCGAACCTATGGCACGCGTGCCACAGGTGGCACACGGAGCCATATCTGCCGGCACGCGAGCTGTTACCCTAGCTCAGCTCCAGCGTGCATGTGCACGCCGGCCAACTGATTTTTGGCTCACACGGAGGCTTTGGGAGGACATTTTAGGCTTCTGGAGGGCCTCCAGGGGGGCGTTTTTGCCCTCCCCAGGCTCCAGGGAAGCCTCTGGAGCCTGGGGAGGGGGAAAACAGGCCTACTGGGCCCTCTGGAAGTTGGGAAACAGGCCGTTTCTGGCCTCCAGAGGACCTCTTCGGGGGTGGGGGAGGCCGTTTTTGCCCTCCCCAGGCATTGAATTATGGGTGTGGGCACTCACATGTGCGTGATAACGTGCGCGCACACGCTTTCGGCACCCGAGGGAGAAAAGGTTCGCCATCACTGCCCTATGACAATCATTAAGTGTTGTACCTCATGACTCTTGACAAATGTATCTTTTCTTTTATGTACACTGAGAGCATATGCACCAAAGACAAATTCCTTCTGTGTCCAATCACACGTGGCCAATAAAGAATTCTATTCTATTACATTATATTCTATATCACTAGATGGCAGTGAAAAAGCTAAATGCTTCTTCATCTTGGCCCTTGTTCTTCTTTATTAGCATAACCAGATGTTCCATGGAAGACTAACTGATTAATAAACAAATGAATGCTTTGCTGATTTTATTCAAGCAAACATAGTTAAGTCAATTTAGCTCAGTTGCTCCAATATGCATATAGTAGCAGTGAGTTCACTGATGAATTCACACAGCAGTTGAACCTCGGGGTGGGGTTAGGATACAGAATTATTCATTAGTTATGACATGGAATTGGAACCAGTTTCGTATGTGTTTTTTTTTACACTGGCACAGTATGAATGACAGAATGTAATCTCCCTGAAATAGTCATTATAGATAAAAACGATCCCATATCTTACTGCCTGCCTTTTTTAAAATTAGTAGTGTTCCATAGCAATTATTATTCAAAGATATAGTTGAGTTAGTATATAATTAGGCTGAGCAGCAAACTAGATTAAAAGTGCAAAGGATTATTTGGGAGATGTGAGGGTGTACACACTATCTGTCAGCTCCTGCACAATCCCAGGAGAAAAACACATTTGATTTGAGAAGGTGCTGATAGTATCGTGTGTGGATCCATTTGGATATCATATCTTCTTTACTTGAATCAGGATTACTGCACAGCATTAGTATATAATTATAATTAGCAGCTGCTGTTAGGTTTATCTTCCATTAATTTGTTCAAATGATCCTTTTATAACCAGCCACATTGTCAGTCAATATATTGTCTGGCTGCCCAATGCCAACCATATGGAGTATTATGTCTGAATTTAATGGACTTTGTCTTGTATCCAGTTGTATTTTTAAAACACACACACACACACACACACACACACACACACACACACACACACACACACACACACACACACACACAAAACACACACACACACACACTGAATTCTTTGCTATAAATATCTACAATATGTGTCGGAATTGGGCTGCATTTTAAAAATCAAATAAGAATTACCATATTTTTCGGAGTATAAGACGCACCCTTTTCCCCCTTAAAAGAGGCTGAAAATTTGGGTGCGTCTTATACTCTGAATGTAGCTTTTACTAAGCTTTTTTTCAGCCCTAACGAGGTGCTAATGAGCGAAGCGATCTTCCTGCTTTGCTAACTAAGCAAAGTTTGCCGGCTTTTTTCACTGCTGCTTCCTCCGACAATCAGCTGGGCTTCTGTGCTTTAGAAGCCGTTTTTCAGCCCTAATGAGGTGCTAACCACTGAAGCGATTTCCACCTTTTGTTCAGGCCTAACAAGCTGCTAATGAGTGAAGCGATCTTCCTGCTTTGCTAGCTAAGCGATCTTTCCTTTGCCTGCTTTTCTCATTGTTTCTCTCTCTCTCAAGAGAGAGAGAGAAATGAAGTGTTTTAGAAACTGTTTTTTAATCCCCAACCAGGGGATAAAAAGCAAGCACATATGCTCAAAACCAGAAAACTAATGTGCTGAAGCTGACCAGACTAAGGACTAGCCAGATGAATACCTGGTAGGCAGATTATTTTTTCCCTATTTTCCTCCCCAAAAGCTAAGGTGCGTCTTATACTCTAGCGCATCTTATACTCTGAAAAATACGGTAATCAGGAGCAGAAATTAGCCACTGAAACATAATTCAGACAAAAATATATGTTGAAGCTGTTCCAGATGTTTTTAAAAAATATGTTAGCAAAATCTTTTAATCATTTTCATTCTAAGAAACCCATCTAATACCTATAGATTTCTGGATTATTTTGAATGAAAAGTTATTAATATCATTTACACATGGGAAATAAAGATGATCAAAGGAGTCTGTTTTCTCAAGTTGCATAGGTCAGGGCTGTCAAACTCCCAGCCCTTGGGCTGGATGCATCACATGCTGGCCACGCCCAGTTTAGCCAAGGGAAAAAAAAGTCCCGATACATCACGTGATGCCACCATGATGATGTGAGTTTGACACCCCTGGCATAGGTATTTCCCAAGATGTTTTACCTAAGCTATTGTTTTTTTCCAGCCATATTAAATTTCTTGATTAAATTGTTAGAATGATATAAATTTATATTTTTTCTTTCTCTTTATATAATATTCTTCAAAAATAGTAATCTATGAATATTTAAATATTTACAATCCTTCATACCTTATAATTCATTCTCCACTCAAGAACACTTATGGCCCAGCAATGCTTTGGTTAGTTAATAAAATGCCTATAGGATAGAGACCATTCATACTTCCAGGTGGAAATTATTCCAAGAGGGTGGGCTATTACTTCAGCCTTATCCATATCTCTTGTATCTCTCAAGCAGAGAAAAATCTACAACAGGCTCTTTGCTATGACAAAACTGAACAGGCCTTATTCAGTTTCATCAGGGCAAGGCATGATCTATCCAGGGTTTCTGCCGTACCAAGTTTTAAAGGAAGCCCAAGCAGATATTTGCAGAAGGAAAGTCTTCACAGGTGTCTTCACAGATCCTAAATGCATTTCCATCTTGAGGCTGATATAATTTGCCACACCTAAAAGAGTTTTGTATATTTCAGAGTGCAATAGTTGAGAAAAATATCTTGTATTAAAGAATCAAAGCACAGCAAGCTGAATTCTGATTTGTATGAAATTATACATGCATTGGAGAGCTTAGCCTGAACCAGGGAAATGTCTTTTGTCTGAGGTCTATGGTTCTTACATTCAGTTTTTCAATTAACTTTCCCCTTAAATTCTAATTCTCAGTATGTTTCTATTATAATTCTCAATATGCTTCTACACCATTCTGGGAACAAAGGAACAGCTTTTCTATGGCTAATTTAACACCTGTTGAATGATGATGGAGACCTAAAATCTCCATCATCTCCAAATCCTGATGGGTAAAATATATTTTTTCTGTTTCTAAATTAATGCATTTAAATGTTGTTTTGACAAATACTTTGGTACCATTTGTAATATATGCATCCTTTGTTATTAACCTGGTTACCAAAGAATTAACTCTTAGCACCTTAATCAACACCTGCCTTTCATTTCGTATATTTCACATGGACATTTTTGTATTTATTGAAATGAAGATTAGTACACACCTCCCACATGTATGAAAAATATGAAGCGAGAGAATTGAAATTTATATTATGTTATTTTATGGTTAGTTTTAGTCACCTCAAATGTATGTTGGAAATGTTAACAACAAGAAGTTTATCATATTTGGTGCAGTTATAAAAAACCAGAAAGTTTTGGATTCAAATAGATACACTAATTAAGGATTTTAAAGATTAATAAACAATTGAAACTAGAGACTTTTCTTTTGGGACTGATAGAGACAGTTGGAAAAGGTCCTGGAACCTTGTTTTTATACATGTCAATTGCAGTGAGATTATTATATGCACAAAAATGGAAAGTTTTGGTGGTACCCACAATGAAGAATGATTGGTGAAAAGGATAGAATTTGTTTAGATGGCCAAACTGATTTCTTTAATTAGAAAAAAAGGACAATATCTACATTTACTGCTGACTGGAATCCCCTTCTAGACTTTTTGAGTGAAACAGAAAAAGTTAATTTTGAAATATTGTTTGGATAAATAGAACGATAATATATCTCTGGCTAATGTTCTACACCTGGTTCCCTGAAAATTTTTAAAAGTTATGCTGACTATATAAAGTTGCATTCAGGGGTGGGTTCCTCCGGGTTCGGACCAGATCGCCCGAACTGGTGACATTATCGAACTGGACCGGCTGATGCCGGTCCGTGGGCGCTGCCATTTTTAAAAAAAATTTGAATTTTTTTTACTTTTTTGAAGGTTTTTCTTGTTCTGCTGCTTGTAAAAGGGCCCTCCTGCCTGCCCCCGGGTTTAAACTGACCTTTATTCCTTCGCCTGAAGCACAGCTGATCAGCTCCTCAGCTGTATTTCGGGCCGATTCCAGCTACTGAGCATGCGCAGAAGACAAATTGCATGGGGGAACATGCACGCGCAAAACGTTGCGATGTGAACCGGTGGCGAAGGTAAGTGGAACCCACCCCTGGTTGCATTGTCTTTGGAATACCTTCAAAAAGACACAACAGCTTTCCAAAGAAAGCTGTGAAAGCACACCTTTATAAAAGGCTCAGGGAGTCACATTAGCTGGAGAAGCTGAGACTGAAAAGGAAGATAGTAAAGGGAGCCAGGAGTTTCTGCTTCAGCAGGAGAAAGACCAGTGTAAGGAACTGGGAGAGAAGGCAGCTGAAAAGCCAACAAATCTGGGGCTTGGTGAGGCTCTTTGGGTCATGGCAAACAGCCCCAGAACCATGTGGTATATAGGGCAGCCATGAGAGCATAAATAGTGGGGGAAATAGATGGGCAGGAGCAGTTGCAAGCATAGGTGAACTGACAAGCACCTGAATTTTTATCATATGACTGCAGGGGCACTGCAACAGCTCTAACTTTGGTCTTGGGTCCTAAGTCCACTTTTTCAGCACTGTTGCCATTTTGAATGGTCACTGAACAAATGGTCATAAATCAAGGATTACCTGTCATATAAAGAAGTACATTGAGTTATTTTTTTGAGATAGAGAAAAAGATTGAAGATTAAATTGGCAACAAACCTATGACAGGACAGTGAATAGGTGATGAAAAGGAGAAAGTCATGTAAAATGAAGCTGATGAGATACTCATGCAAAATGGTAGTGATATATGCATTGGACTAGTGAATGATTTCATGTAAACTAGATTTAGTTATATTTTCTTTTAATTTCGTATACTTCAATTTCTTTGGTTTACTATTCTGTACTTTGCATAATATTCACCCTGATGTGGATTAGCATGATGGGTATATATCTGAAGATTATCAGTCCCAGCACCGAGCCCATGGCACTTCACTAAATTTTCCTCTCTAGTATGAGAAAACAAATTGATAAGCACTCTTTGAATACATATTTTAAGGCAACTATAGATCTTCCTAATAGATACACCATATGGTCCAGACTTAGCAGGCTTTCTAATTGAACCATCTGTGGTACTTTAAGTCCACAGTGTTTCCCTCTATCTATTGATGAAATTACGTAATGGAAAAAAATTAACTAAAGTTGGTTTGACAAAATTTGTTCTTGGAAAATTCATATTCAGTTCTGTTAATCACTCTGTTGTCATCAAGGTTCTCCCAGATCAATTTCTTCACAAATCGCTCTATAATGTTCCTGCATAGATTCAAATATCTTTTTATTATGCCTTTCTCCCTCTAATCATCTGGTATGGCACTTGTTTTCTAAAATGAATTTATTATAGCATAAATTTTTATAGAGTGCATTCCATTTCATCATATGCGGCATCACATTAATCATCTGCAGTAAATATTACCACTGCATCTAGCAATATTATGACACTGGGGGATTCTATCTGTTTCAATAATTGCTCCCATGTGAAAGGCAAAGCGAATCCCTAATATTGTATATCCTATCTCCGATAAGTTTGCTATTTTGCCATGGGATATATTTGCTATTAAATAAATGATAATTAAATTTTCTAATCACTTGGGACATGAGTTTGGACTGAACCATTTTGCGGTACACATTGGTGTAATCATGTTCCATTTATGCAGAGCAAATATTACTTGTCAAGGATGTGTATGCTTTTCTTGGCTTCATCCCCAGGATTAATATCAATCAAGACACCAAGAAAGATAAGAATATACTTTCAAATATATTTCAAACTTGGGAATTTTCCAAAACAATTATGATACAATATTGGGAGAATAAATCCACAGTAGATTGCTGACATGTGTTCTTTGTCGATATATGAATTAATGATTTGCAATAGAGGGACAAGGTGGAGAACTTTCAAACATTCTAGGGCAATTCCTTGAGCAATGTATTTCTGAAATAAATTTCCAAAGATTTTTCTCTTTCTCTTTCTTTTTTATAGTCCTTTTAAACCATATGTTTCATTTGCATTGCTATTATAATATTAAACTTGGCAACTGTACTTTGCTATTACTACATTATTACTATTTATAAAAGAAAAAAGAAAAAAAATACCATATTTAGATTTTGGCAGGAGGTCCACCAATGAAAAAGCAACCCTGCCAGAAAAAAAAGCATAAATTAGGTTTGAAAATACTACGGGTAACATTCTCAAACTTCAGCCCATCTCTTCCCTCTACACCCAGAGACAAAAATATATATCAAGGAAATAGATGAAATTCTGTTTCATAGCTCAAGACACAGCTTGGGGAATATATTTTATTAATACATTATTACCTTATTGCTTTAATTTTATTTATTGCTTTAATAATAAAAAATTCCAGTCTGAGCATTTTAGCTTTTATCCCTTGAACTTTCAAATATATGGCCTGGGGCAAAATATTTCTTGTTGTAGCAAAATGCCCATTGATTTGCTTCTGTTACTCTTAGCCAGCAGATTTTGTCATCTGTAAGAGAAGAGGAAGTTAATCTTGTTTATATGACAGAATCTCAAGATCATGGTAACAGCTGAAAAAGATGTGGTGAAGGATCACCCACTCAGTACAACTTCAGATTAAACCCCTTTGTTTACTGATTTTCACTCCATCATTCTTATAACTATGAGGGGTAGATTACACAATGGGGTAGGTGCGCAAAAAGAAAAGAGAACGCCAAATCTGTCTTTTAAACAAGGGCAATGGATTAAAAAAAAGCTGTAAAATAGAATTTATTCCATTTTCTTTCAAATGCTTTATTTACCATGGAAAACATGTTACAAGAAATCGGATTTTTCATATGATTAAACTCTCATTTAAGCCCTTTCTGAAACCTTTTTTTCTAAAGAAAAGGACTGATTCACATTTGAGATGTTGATCAATCCCCAAATGTTTGTTTAATTTCTAATGATGTAAACCTACTGCATTACGTAGCGCGGTGGACAAAAGATACTTTTTCTTCCCAAGATCTCATCTGCAGATTTAAATTAATGATTTTCAGTCAGCTTGGTCGGTAATTTACAAGTGCTTATCATGGCCAGCAAAATATTCTTCTTTTTTGGTGTCTCAAAATGTCCACAGATGTTCACTAACAAGAACTGGGACATGTAGTTTGTATTCACTTTCCAGCTACTTGCCCTGCTACAGCAGCTTGGTAAGATAAATAAATAAATAAATAAATAAATAAATAAATAAATAAATAAATAAATAAATAAATAAATAAATAAATAAATAAATAAATAAATAAATAAATAAACCATTTAAATAAATAACTATTATTCCTAAATAAAATACTCAGACAGTACTGAAGTATATTTGCAAAAATATTGCCAGCATGTTTTTTGGTGCAATTCAAGATGTTGATTGTCACCTTTAAAGTTCTTCATGAATTTGGGCCAAGTTACCAAAGGAACTATCTTCTTCCTAGTTGTTTCTACCTGTTCAATGAGGTAAGGCAGTTTGGCCATGCTGTCTTGGCATGTCATCAGCCAAGGAATTCTGGCTGGCAGGAAACATTAGATGTGCCCTTTCTGCCATTGCCCCTCCCCTCTGGAATATCCTACCTTCAGATAATCAGGATGAATCTGTTGGACTTTCATAAGGCTATGAAGCCTTGATATTGTGCCTGAGTCTAAGGCCCCAAGGATTGGGCCCAAGGCCAGACATGACAGAGAAAATCCATTTGCGTTCAAACCTTTATACTGTATGCTTATACCTATTAGACAGAATCTTGCCAAACTAAAACTGTAACTTTTTAACCTACCAGATTTATCCTGAGAGATTATAGTCTTAAGCTTAATATAAAAGAGGGAAAGAAGTTCAGATAGCCACATCCTAGAATATGTCAGGATAAATCTGGTAGGTCAAAAAGTTAATTTAATTTGGCAAGATTCTGTCTAGTGGGAAAGTTCGGTATATAAAAACCCCACTTCTACTCCACCAGGTGCACATTCCATCACACCAAATGTGTTAAGGGCCCTGGCTGTATTAATATCCATAATTACTTGGTGTCATATATATTTTATACTGCTTTGATAGTTTTAATAGTTTTTTATGTTTTATGATGTATGCTACCTACAGTCACTTATTATAGATAACAAACAAACAAACAATCAAACAAACAAACAACAAATGTTCAAATGCACTGGCTTGTGTACAGAAGAGATTCACAAAGCAAAATTAATTCCTCAGTTGGCTGATCAGCTAATGTAATTCAGAGTACTCAAAAAGTCACATGGAGTGTAAGGGAAAGGTATTCTAATATTATGCAGTATACTTACATATGCCTACTAGAAAATCCTACCTTAAAAAGAAAGAGGTGTCAACTTTAATCCAGTCCTACAGAGATAACCAAACAGACACAGAAATAAATTCAGATTTTGTATACTAAAAATATTTTTGGACAAATATCTCAATTTAATTTTGCCCTACATGTAAAACATCAATTTTAATATGAGTTTAACATAATTAAAATTTTGATAAGTGTTTAGTAAGTATTTTTAGTAAAAAAATATGATGTGGTTTCTAGTGTAGAGAGAAATAGTTGGAAATTCTGGAGTCAGGAACATTGTTTTCAGCTTCAACACATAACATGCTCAATTCTTGATCTTCCAGGTGGTCACATGCAAAGAAGCTCAATTAACATTGGAGGCAAGGAACAACTTCTGCAGAAAACAGTACTCAGCTTGTCCTGCTGCAATTTAAAATACTATATAACGTGGCAGAGAATTTTCAGTTTTCACAACATAGCTAACAGAAATGACTACAACCAGTATGGTCATGTTAATATGTTCTTGAACAATTCTCATTCATTTAAGGTGTCCTGGGACATTTCAGGTTCGCTAACAAGAGGTATGTTAACAATTCTGAAAATTTCCAAGTTATCACTAGTAGGTGAATCATTATATTTTTTGTATCTCTCTGCATCTTTTTATAGTGTTTTAAAAAGTACGGTACCTCTTTCCAAAAATATGTGTGTGCATGCGTGTGCAGAACAGAATAATCCTGCAACCTTTATAGCCAATTTTTTTCTAGAATGATGTCTAATATTTTTTGTTTCTAAAATGTCACATTTGTTTTTCTCAAATTAATTTGGCCAACCCCTAATCCCTGTTTTGATGGGTCTTTTTCTTACCTAAACAGACAAACCAAGGGTGATCAAGAAAGCAGTGAAAACAGGAACAATTTTTGACTTCCTGCCCAGCTTCCTTGTGAGAACCTGGAAAGGCACATTGGAAACCTTCCTTTCCTTTCCTTTCCTTTCCTTTCCTTTCCTTTCCTTTCCTTTCCTTTCCTTTCCTTTCCTTTCCTTTCCTTTCCAAGTGGTTGTTGCTGGATGGAAAAGAAAGTGAGAGTTTGTGAAACTGACTGGGAAACTCACTGAATGTTGAAAATTAAGATCACATAAGTGCAGCAGAAGCCAGTAGCACTGAAACAGTCACAACTTTTTAATTTATTTTTATTTATTTATTTTGTCAAGTACGTATTGGTAATATACATAGATATAACATTGTTTATATACATAAGATGGATACTGATAAGAGGGAACATTAGGATAGGGATGGAACATTAGGATAGGATGGAACATTAGGATTAGGATAGGGGTGTGCACTTATGCACACCCCTTACTGACCTCTTAGGAATCGGGTGAGGTCAACAGTGGACAGTCTAAGGGTAAAGTTTTGGGGGTTTGGTGACGAAACCACAGAGTCAGGTAGTGAGTTCCAGGCATTTACCACCCTGTTGCTAAAGTCGTATTTCTTACAGTCAAGTTTGGAGCGGTTCACTTTGAGTTTGTATCTGTTGTGTGCTCGTGTATTGTTGTGGTTGAAGCCGAAGTAGTCGTTGACAGGAAGGACGTTGTAGCAGATAATTTTATGAGCTATTTACTTCCCCAAATTTAATTCCCCATGGGATTAATGAGTCTTGGATTTTGCATACATTCTTTAAATTAGCCCTTTTGAGGTGCCTTGTTGCCCTACAATGCACCGTTTTCCCCAGATAAGGGTCAATGAGAGTTTTGGTAGTATATAGATGGTGGTACTTCTGCTTCTTACTTGCTCAGATCCTTGCCTTAAAAAAGGTCCAGGGTAGATTCCTAATATTTGGGGGGAGGGAGGAGAGGAAATGGAAAGAAAATGAATCCTGAGGTTTTTTTTTTAATGATTAACACATTTCAGGAGTTCTTCAACTTCCTTGAATTACGTTCAGTAGTTCTTTAACATCTTTAATGCCTTTGGTAGCACCTGATGAACTTATATTACTGAATAAAAAAATCATATGTATGTGCATATCTTATAAATGCTTGTTAAAATTACTTCAAGCCTAATTTTGAATGGACACAATTGGACCCTTTTGTGTTAAATTCAGAAAATTATTTTTCCTTTAAACCAAGTGTTCAGCTTGATTTGGAATGTTTTTAATGGCAGAACACCTTTTGCAACAAGCAGTTTCGTGTTTTCAAAATGTATTAGTAATAGATATATAGCTGGATATTAGCTGGATTCTTACAAGCATCACAAAAGAAAAGAAATTAAAAACCACAAGTCCTAAAAAACTATGTACTGGATGCTAATGATTTCTTGTACTATGAAGTACTTATTCACTGGCTACAATGGCTCACCTCATATAATTATAATTCAAATAATGAACTCCTACAGCAAATGATAGTGGGCAACACCATATGTTTGATTTGTTAAGCATTCTCAAACACATGAAAACCAAACCTTTTTAAAAATTATGTTCCTCATTTCAAAATGCATTTGATGCATATGCTTGTTTATCTTGAGCTCACAGAGACCAGCTGTTAGAATGAGTCAGCCAATAGCTGACTACAGAAAGTGCAAATCAGTCAGCATTCACTCATTTGATTTTAATTTTCCAATCCCATAGATTACTTCTCCCACCCCAGAGTTTTGACTCTTCCAAGCATATACCATCAGTCTTTCTTAATGAAATATATTTTTAGCATTCTGCCTTTCCATTGCTTTTACTAACTTTTTAAATGTGCATTTTTCTGGTGACTAGTGCAGAGGAGCTTTCAAGACAAGATTCATTTCTGAAACAATCCTCCGATGCATCTATCAACCCCACTTGACATCAAATCAATTTTGTCAGTAAGTGCTATTCCCATTGCAGAAAACCCTGTAAGAGTTTCTGGTAAAACGTTATTCCTGAATTTTGGTTGATTGAAATAACACTGGAAATTTGGGACCAGGGACACGTCAGGTAGCCTGTTCAAGAAATAAATAAAAAAATCAACAACCAACAGGCGATTTGTTTTGTCAGATCTGCCACAACTGAAATCTTTAAATAAAAATGACCCTTGGCTCCATTTGTTGAGAAAGGTACAGTTTATTAGAGATCAAGTGTACTGTAGTAGTGCAAAGTCAGAACTGAGAATCACATGTCAAAATCCCCAAATTCTACTTTTTCTTCCTTAACTATCTCTCATTGCCCACCTCAGGGTAACCAATCAGATTCAAAATGTTTTCATAATTGTCAGTTCAAGAGCAGTTTGGTATGCAGCCCCTTCCTTCTTCCAGCTGGGTGACCTTGAGGCAGTGCCTCTAGGACAGGGGTCGGCAACCTTAAACACTCAAAGAGCCACTTGGACCTGTTTCCCACAGAAAAAAAAAACACATTGCGAGCCACAAAACCTGGGTGGCCATGGCCAACTTGATGTCACTCACTCCAACTCAGTCACATGACCCCCCCTAGCCACGCCTACCCAGCCACAAAACCATTCTCTATGTCTCTTCCTATCTCCCCCTCTCCCCCGTGTCTCTCTACCTCTATCTCTCTTCCTCTCTTTCCCTCTCTCACCCCCTCTCTATGTATTACTCTATGTGTGTGTCTATGTCTCTCTCTCTATCCCCCCCTCTCTGTATGTGTGTGTGTGTGTGTGTATCTCTCCCCTCCCTTCGGGCGACTGTCTTCCTCCTCCTCCCTCTTCCTCTTGTTACCTCCTGGTTGTCAGTGAGCCGGGAGCGTGGGCACGTGCAGGGAGACCCTCCTCAAATGAGCACCAAAGTGCAGCAAAGTGCAGCACTTTAGTGAAGGTTAAATGCAGAGAGCTTTTGCACCTAGAGAGGAGGCAGGAAAGGAGACTGGGAATCCAGCTTCCCTCCCACTCCTCTTCTTGGTCTCTCGATGTCTGTTAAGCTGGGCTGAGGAGATCCCCTTGTGGGGAAAGGCGCTCAAGGCGCTGCACTTAACAGGACACAGCTGCTCTCTTGTACTAATATTCCTGCCATCGCCTTGCCATGTCATCCCCCACCCCAGCAGTTCTTCGGCTGAGCGCGGAGGGCGCGAACTCCAGCCCGAAGCGGCAGGAAGCGAAGGCTGCCTTATGTGCAGCGAAGGCAGCTACAGGGGTGCTTCTCTCCTGCACTCTCCGGTGACCCTCCTCCTCCTCCCCCCCTCACGTGATGCCCTGGCAGGCTGTGGCTGAATCAGGAGTGTGCGCACATGTGGGGAGACCCTTCTTAAGCGAGCCACTGCCCACCCCACGCATGCCTTTCCTGAGCTTTGGTGCTCGTTTGACAGTCTCCCCACGTGTGCGCACGCTCCTGGCTCAGCAACAGTCGGCCAGACAGTCACGAGAGGAGAAGGGGGGAGGACAGTGCAGGAGCAAAGCGGTCCTGTACCTGCCTTCGTGCCACATTTGAGTGTAAGGCAGCGTTCGCTTCCTGCTGCTTTGGGCTGGAGTACAAAAAAGAAATAAGAGGGGCGAGGGGCGAGGGGCGGGGCGATCCCATTAAGGGGCAGGGAGCCGTGGCAGAGGGCCCAAAGAGCCACATGCAGCTCCAGAGCCACGGGTTGCTGAACCCTGCTCTAGGAGATACAGCATTTACTTTAATTTCCCAAAGCACTGCACCCTTCATCCCCCCTCCCCACAGTTCATTGCAGCTTGTCACCACATATCAGCGAAGCACAAGCAAGCATAAGGTGGCAGCTGACAGTATACCATTCAAACATAGGATTCAAATCACAAGCAACATGTAACCCAAATATTTCGTTAGTCTGAGTCAGTATTTATTTATACTCAAGCATACCTTATAGACAAATAATTCAACAAATTCATAAATGTTCTGTGTTCTTTTTCAATTCTGCATGTATCATTAAAATTAGTGTTACCCCTACACATTCACTTTATCATAATCCAAATCTTGACCCACATTGTCTCTTAAATACAAGTAATTACTTCTGTAAACTATACTGTAATCTTTAGTACACTTTCTTCTCTCTGTCTTGCCCTGGGTTAGGCTGCTGGGTGGTAAATGCAAATAGTACAACAAAGCTCTTTTTTTTCCTATTCACAACTAGAGGCTTATATATTTCTTATTGGATCTATGAAAAAATGGGAATTTAAATAATTCCCTGAAATAGAATATTCTCAAACCAAGGTTTGGTATACCATATGTGTTTAGAACCAATAGCCATATAGTCAGACAGACAGTATTATACAAACAATATTATAAGAACAACTTATATGCAAGTCACACAATGGCTTTTTTGTAAATGCAAATAGTCATGCCAGCAGGGTATAATATGCTAGGAGAATAGTATAGTGTTTTCTCTGTTTAATATGTCTCTGTTTGTAATTAAATTTTCTTTCTCCTCCTTAAAAATATTTCTTTTTCTACCCCTTGCTTCCAAGATTAATACTGCTACTGTTTCTCTACCCCTACCCACCCCACACCTGTTAATATTAAGGAAAGTATCTTGCACCCACAGACACATAGTTCTTTTTTTATATATTTCCTTTCCTTTCTTTTCTACTCCCTGAGCTAACCTTCCTTCCATTATGAAGATCCTTTAAGCCTGATTTCATTACAGGTTCCAACAGTCTGGGGAAAAAAAACCACTATCGCTTTCTGTGATCCATTTACTTACATTTTCCTATTATTTTCTTAGCATCCCAGAATTTTTATTCTCTGCTTCTGACTCCCAGTTAATGACATGCACAACCAAGACTTTTAGCACTTAAGCTAAAGTAATCTTTGTTCCTCATGGCAAACCCTTACCGCTTTGCATCAGGTTCACTCATTTTTCAACTTTACTGCAATTTTCTGGTTTATAGTTATTTTTGAGATTAACATCTTATCCAACAAGATAATTGTCAATTTATTCCCCCCCTCCAATTTCTTCCATATACCACCTGCCCATTATTCTGAACTGAATAAAATCTTGGCATTTTATTATTTTCTATTCTTTCAACCGGTTTCTACAGTCTACTTCAGCTTACATGAATATTATCTCCTACTTCTAAAGAAAGTAATCATAATACTGTTTCTGCTTGTCTTGGCTCAACTTAGATTGCTCTAATGTATTCCCTTGATAATTTTAAAGCTTTAATAAAATTCTGTTAATGGTAACCTTCATTTTAAATGTTGTCCCAATAACAATTGGGCTGTTGATTAATTGCCTAATATAGAAGTATTTCTCTAAGCCAGACTTCAAAAGGGATAGTTTGGCTCAAATGTGCATTCAACTGTTACTGAGCTGAGGAGAATTTTTTTTTTTGGCAAGGATAGTAAGGTGGTTGCCTACTTGCAGAATGATATAACAGAAAGGACCACTTAAGTTATTGATTTCAGTGCACTGCTTTGTACAGAAATCCAAATTAAAGTGCCTACAACAGATAGCTGTTCATCCAGTAAAAAAGATTCTGCTTCTCTGGGCAATTGATTTCATTGACAAACAGCTCATATTGCTAGGAAACTAACCAGATTTGCCTTCATTTAACCTAAACCCATTATTCCATTTCAGGCCTCCAGGGATAATAGATAGGATGCCTGTGTAACCTGTGTAGCATCCTCTCTGGTACCTGCCCTCTTCTTAAGACTAAAAATAATTTACTCTCATCTATTCCAGGAAGAAAATGGTGGACTATCATCTCTCTCTTTCAAATATATGAGGTTACTTAATATTTGAATACACGTTACACTCTCTTCAATGGCTTTTATTTGACAAATCCCACTCTACATTTTAAAGCGTCACTGGTGTAGTGTATTTCATTAAAATGAAGCTCTCAGAAATTATTTAGCAGGTAGATTATATTTGCCTCTCTGTACATTCATCTTAGATCACCCTTGGCTCAGTTATTTATTTATTTATTTATTTATTTAAATAGATTTGTATGCCACCCAACTCCCGGGGGACTCTGGGCGGCTAACAACATGTCAAATCCATTTATAAGTATAAAATATAACAATTAAAAACTACAAAAGTTAAAAAAGCAAACCTCCAACAGTTTAGAAGCTAACCAAGTTCTGTTAAACAATTCAATATTCTCTTTCAGTTCCTGGGTCTATCCATATAGATCTGTTATTTCTGCTTATAGAGCTACTCACTATATTGTAATATACCATATTTTTCGGACTATAAGACACACCGCAATATAAGACGCACCTTAGTTTTTGGGGAGGAAAATAAGAAAAAAAAAATTCTGCCTACCATCATCCATCTGGCTAGCATCCTTAGCAAACAGCCTGGAACAGGTACATTAGCCTTGCAAAGTTCCGTTTGAAAGGCTGCTTTTTCAGCCTTGCAAAGCTCGGTTTGAGAGGTTGTTTTCAGCCTTGCAAAGCTCCGTTTCAGAGGCTGGGCGGGGTTACATTCGGTGTATAAGACGCACCCAGATTTTCACCCTCTTTTAGGGGGGAAAAAGGTGCATCTTATACTCCGAAAAATACAGTACCTTTTCTCTCTTAATAATTACTGGAAACTAAAACATACATTATTTACAGGACATACAGTATTTGCTAAAATTACTCCTTAGAACCCCTCTTAACTAAAATCAGATGTTTCAAGCCAGAAATTTTCTCTCCCCTGGATTCAGTCAATTAACAAAATTCTGGGGGCACTCCTCCTTTTTTGGTATCTGGATAGCTGAATTTTTACCTTTTCTTTTATTGAGTATCAACCTGGTTCTCTTCCATGCTTCATGAATTAAGGTCAGGATCTCCTGATTCTGGTAGTTGAATATAATACCAGTGTTGGATACTTTGTTTGTCTCAAGACAGATGATGAATTAACTATTATAGTGAAGTAGTCATGCTGGCCACATAACCATGGAGACGTCTTCGGACAGCACTGGCTCTTTGGCTTAGAAATGGAGATGAGCACCGCCCCTAGAGCTGGAAACTGCTAGCACGCATGTGCAGGGGAACCTTTACCTTTACCTTATCATGTGTTCAGGTGTGGTTGCCTCATTTGATGTGGGGGTTACTGCTTTAATCACAATTCCAGGTGATCAATCTCTGTATTTGTGTGAAAGAGTTTATTCCAGGCTCGGGTGAGCTCTGCCATGGTGTTGGGAAAATTCTGGAAGCATTATCATCTTCATAGTTTAAAACCAACCCATTATCATTTCTATCAGCCAAATAGCATGTATTTTTGGGCTACTAAATCATGAGGGGCAACAATTTTCTTATCCTAATTAAACAGCCAAACAATATTTTCCATACAGATTTTTAAGACATATATTTATGTACATGCATTTTTCTGATCATTTGCAATCTGATATATATCTATTACAGATATATTTATGATAGTTATTATAATTATGATCATCATCTATATTTCAAAAAAATTCCTATGAAAGAAAGATAGGTGTGGAAAGACTGACTGAATGAACCAAAGTGCTAAAATCGTCTAAAAGCTTCGGCTTGCATCCATTCTAAAGTTGCATTTCAAAGCTCATATGAGTTGTAAAGTGAAATACTTTGCATTGAAGCATTTTCTCCCAAGGTTCATGTTTGTATGTGGTTATGGTGGCTGGATTGGAAACACATTCCAATTAATACATATAGGAAGCGACACTACAAACCTTTCTAGAAACTTTTACTCAGGAATGGTCAAAGGAATACTTCTTAGCATAAAAATGTCTCATCTGCTGAATAAGGTTTGCATAAGAATGGTAATTCAAAGAGGAAAAACAGATTTGCTTCAGTGTTTAATAAACTGAGTCAGAAATAAATATATTCAGCTCCTAAAGAGACAACAATATGATAAAATCAGTCACATTTGAACTGCTCTTCAAACGGTTGAAAATCCTGCTGTGAAGTGTCCAAAAGTTGTATTTTCAGCACTGATGCAGCCATACCAAGGACTAAGACTGTGGACCTGAATTTGGAGAACGATGACTTGCGTCAGCTTAGAAATTGAATTGTTCAGCACTTTCAAGAACTTTTTAAAGACTGCATGAAGAAAGAAAGACTAGTTTTGAACCTATCATCAATTTTTGATGTAAACTTTACTGATTCATATACCACCAAGTATAACATATTATTTTCTAAATTATGAAAATCACCAGCATACTTATTACCTTGATGTTCTTCTGATTCATAATCCAAGGCAACATAGATTGGAATATGCTGACTGAGAATCCCCAGATTTTGTAAATTTTAATTCTGATTTCAAAGAGTTCAACAATGAAAATTTCATTGCTTGAGTTTCTGCATTTCATAACTTTTTCATTAAAGAAACGGAGATGCATTGAGAGAAATGTCAAGCTGAGAAGCTTAATGGAGTATGGATTATGAGGAAATGGAAAGAATGAGTTATAATTCATACTGTGGAAGAAAGAGATGTGAAGGTAGAAAAAACAGTAAGAGAATGCTGTATATTCATATGCTGCTTATGGATTTCACAATAAACATCACAATATCATTATGTACAATGACTACGATGAGAACTGAATGTTGATCTAGACATACCGTATTTTTTGGAGTATAAGACGCACCTTTTTCCTCCCTAAAAGTGGCTGAAAATTTGGGTGTGTCTTATACTCTGAATGTAGCTTTTTCGGAGTTTTTTCCCCAGCGCTAACTAGGTGCTAACGATCTTCCCAGCTCTTACCTTGCAGGCTTTTTCATTGTTACTCTCTCCGAAGAATGTTTTTCCAGCCCTAAGTCTTTCAGGGTTTTTTCTCATTGCTCTACTTGCTCCAAAGAAGTTTTTTTTCTAGCCCTAACCAGGTGCTAATGATCTTCCCAGCTCTTACTGGCTTGCAGGCTCTTTCATTGTTACACTCTCTGAATAAGATTTTTTTAAGTCCTAACCAAGGGATAAAATAATGTGCTGAAGCTGACCAGACTAAGGATGTTAGCCAGATGAATACCTGGTAGGAAGATTTTTTCCTATTTTCCTCCCCAAAAACTAAGGTGCGTCTTATACTCCAGTGCATCTTATACTCCGAAAAATATGGTACTTTGATCTTCATTTGGTTATAAGGCTCTTCATATGTACTTTGCTATTGTGAAAAATTATTTGTCAGAAACAAAAGGCAAGGGCTGTAGCTCCCCATTTATTTTAATTATTTGCTTTGTAGGCCATTGAAATCTATATTTCTTATTCTGATGGCAGAACATTATGTCACTACTCAGCTCCTAAACTTTTCAATGTATGCATATTTTTTTAAAAAAATGTAAACTATTTTTTAATTGTTATTGCTTTTAAAATAATAACAAAGGAAGAAAAAAATTAAAATGTAGAAACAAAGAAAATGCATACATAACTAAACTATAAGAAATGCTTAAAAATAAGTGAAAAAATATTGCATAAAATGCAAAATATAAATTATAATACATTATTAGTCATCTGTTGCACTTCTACATAAGATTATGTAAAACAACATTATTCAATTTTATTTATTATTTATTTATTTATTATGGTGTTCTTATATGCCGCCCAACTCCCGAAGGACTCAGGGCGGCGTATATATGTATATGTATGTGTATATTAACTTATTAACTATGCCTTTTTAAACTATTGTATTATGTATAAATTCCCATATTTCATTATATTTATCCATACAAGGATATCTTGGAAAGATAACTGATAACTATTTACTCAATAGTTTGAAGGCCTGATTTCCTACTTATGAGCAGATTGTCTACAGTCATAAACATTGTATGAATAGATATAATGAGCTGTGGGATTCATTTATAAAATGGAATGATAGTAGGACAAAGATCCACCCCAAAATATGATAAGAACATATTTTAATGTTCTTGATATGATAAGAACATATAAGAACAGCTGTTAATGTTTGTTCTTTTTGCTAGCAGGTGATATTCAGTAGAGGGGGAAATACAACCAATCTAATCAATTTATTTTGCTTGTCCTTCTAATGACATTAATGGGACTGTCAGATATGTGCTAAGTCTTCAGACATGAAAACGCCATCAAGCCCTGACCAAGTTCTCTGTGACAAATCTGTCTTTTTATCTGTCTTGGTGTAGAATGAAAAACACTTCCAAGGAAAAATTAGATTGGAAATTTTTTATTCTTGGGCTTTTGGTTAGGATTAAATGTGTGTGTGTGTGTGTGTGTGTGTGTGTGTGTGTGTGTGTGTGTGTGTGTGTGTGTGTGTGTGTGTGTGTAGCTTGGAAAAACATCCTACTGACAAAGGATAAGGAGATTGATTTCAGCACTGTAATATGGTGTTAACTCTTCATCTATAAATCCTTTAAAAGCAGGCATTATACTGTCCTGTGGAAAGCCTCCCAATTACGTGCTTTCTTTGTGCACTATTTCACCTTTAATATATGCAGTAAGAAATGTGCCTGTCCTTTTTGCCTGATTTGAAGATAAGTCACCTACAGTGTTTGAATGTTCCATTCTGATCATTTTGCAAATCTCAAACTATCTGTTGGAACGTTGAAACATTTACATTAAGCCAGGCTCTCCTCTTCTTGGTTTTCTATTTCCATGTATGATGGCAAGGAAATAATTATACTCCTTAACTGGGGAGATAGTTGGCTAATTCCAGTCCCACTGAGGTCATGTCCTGTAAACTATAATATACATACTTTCAAAAGATACATTATATGGTTCACTTCATCCTTTCCAAGCAATTTACTGACAACCTCAGGTTCACTAAACTGAAACTTGTTCCTCCAATGCATGGATAGAGTATCCTGGCAGCTTCAGATCAAAATGGATTTAATTAGCAAACTGTCTTGTAAATGTATGCAGGATTAGGAAGCATTTTCTTCACTAAGCTAAGATATATAATACAATAGCTCCGCCACAACCCGAACTGGCATCACAAATGACAATGTAGTATAGATAGTATCTATAGTATAGATAGTTGGGAGTGGGAGACACCGTTCTGCGATGGTTCTCCTCTTATCTCGCCGATAGGATGCAGTCGGTGTTAACAGGAGGGCAGAGATCGTCCCCTAGGTCCCTATTATGCGGGGTGCCTCAGGGGTCGGTTCTCTCGCCCATCCTGTTTAACATTTACATGAAACCGCTGGGGGAGATCATCCGCAGACATGGGATATGTTTTCACCATACGCTGATGACACCCAGCTGTACATCACCACCCCGTCTGACTTCAGTGAGGCAGTTGATGTAATGTGCCGGTGCCTGGACGACGTTAGGATCTGGATGGGGAGGAACAGACTCAGACTCAATCCCGACAAGACTGAGTGGTTTTGGATATTGCCTCCTAAGGACTATGACAACTGTCCCTCCTTGGCATTCGAGGGAGCGAAACTGACCCCCTCGGACCAGGCCCGCAACTTGGGGGTCTTCCTAGATCCACAGCTAAAATTGGATTATCATCTTTCTGCTGTGGCTAGGAGGGCCTTTGCACAGGTTCACCTAGTGCACCAGTTGCGGCCATACTTGGAGAAGAAGGCTCTACTCACGGTCACTCATGCCCTTGTCACCTCCCGCTTGGACTACTGCAATGCGCTCTACATGGGGCTACCCTTGAAGAGTATCCGGAGACTTCAGTTGGTGCAAAATGCGGCTGCGCATGCTGTGGTGGGTGTGCCAAGGTACACCCACGTGACACCTATACTCCGCAAGCTGCATTGGTTGCCCATCGGTCTCCGGGTCCAATTCAAGGTGTTGATCACCATCTTTAAATCCCTTCATGGCTTAGGACCAGGCTATCTCCGGGACCGCATTCTGCCTCACACTTCCCTTCGACCGGTTAGGGCCCACAGAGTTGGCCTCCTCCATGTCCCGTCGGCCAAACAATGCCGGCTGGCGGGGCCTAGGGGGAGAGCCTTCTCTGTGACGGGCCCTGTGCTCTGGAACCAACTTCCCCCAGAGACCCGAACTATCCCCACTCTGCTGGCCTTCCGAAAAGCCGTTAAGACATGGCTTTTCCTGCAGGCTGGGGGTAGAGCCTAATCCATCTGAGCTCATCCCCAAGTATGTATGATTGTTGTATGGTTGTTGGATGGTTTTAACATTGAGTTTTTTAATTTTTGTATTTGATTTTAAGTAATATTTATGTGTTGGTTATTCTTGTATTTTTTTCTGCTGTACGCCGCCCTGAGTCCCTCGGGAGTTGGGCGGCATATAAGAAAACCAAAATAAATAAATAAATAAATAAATATCCATTAGAATCAGATTGTGTATCAGAATACACAATATTGCTTGCCATGGTTCCCCCAAAAAAGAAGGTGATTTTATTTTCACCAATTTTGTCAACCACTGTTACAATATGTACCGTATTTTTCGGAGTATAAGATGCACCTTTTTCCTTCCTAAAAGTGGCTGAAAATTTGGGTGCGTCTTATACTTCGAATGTAGCTTTTTTTTTCCAGCCCTAACTAGGTGCTAACAGATCTTCCCAGCTCTTACCTTGCAGGCTTTTTCATTGTTACTCTCTCCAAAGAATGGTTTTCCAGCCCTAAGTCTTTGCAGAATTTTTTTTCATTGCTCTACTTGCTCCGAATAAGTTTTTTTCTAGCCCTAACCAGGTGCTAACGATCTTCCCAGCTCTTACTGGCTTGCAGGTTCTTTCATTGTTATTCTCTCAGAAGAAGGTTTTTTTAAGTCCTAACCAGGAGATAAAATAATGTGTTGAAGCTGCTCCGAATAAGTTTTTTTCTAGCCCTAACCAGGTGCTAACAATCTTCCCAGCTCTTACTGGCTTGCATGCTCTTTCATTGTTACTCTCTCAGAAGAAGGTTTTTTAAAGTCCTAACCAGGGGATAAAATAATGTGCTGAAGCTGACCAGACTAAGGATGCTAGCCAGATGAATACCTGGTAGGGAGATTGTTTTCCCCTATTTTCCTCCCCAAAAACTAAGGTGCGTCTTATACTCCGGTTCTTCTTATACTCCGAAAAATATGGTATATCAGGGAATGTCACTTTTTAAAAACTCTCTATAAGAAGCCTTGGGTTTTGATGTCTATAAGAAGCCTTTGGGTTAGGAGTGATTGTGAGCCTGTTTTCTGGATAATCGGTCATACTACAGATTTCAACAACATTGCTAGGTCAAGTGGTAGGAAAATCTCTCATAGCACTTAAAATTTCTCAGAATCCTTTTTTTTTCCTGAAAGGAAATTAAATTAATAGGATACTCTATCACTGTAGTATTTGTATCAAAAGTTCTCATACCCATTAGGTAGTGATATGGCTCTTTTATAAGTCATTGCCATATTCTAGATCACGGGTGTCAAACTCGTGGTGTCATGTTGCCGTCGTGATGTTTCGCGATGTTTTTTCCCTTCGCGGAACTGGGATGGGCGTAGCCTGCGTGTGAGGCATCTGGCCCATAGGCCGCCAGTTTGACACCCCTGTTCTAGATGACTGAATCACAGTATATAATAATTCTTAATTCTATTTATTTGACTTTAAATAGAAGCAATATATCATTTCTTGAAAATATTTATATATTGTATATTATTTATATAACTCTTGCAGCAGTTACAAGTGTTAGTTCATTAGCAATGACTGTTGTCACTAAGTATTCAATAAATAAAGATTGTAAAATATACTTATTTTGCACCTGTTTCAATTTTAGCAATTGCCGTAGTCTTGGTTTTTAATTTAATTGCTTAAATTAAATTGCTAATTTAATTGCTTAAATTAAATTGCTAATTTAATTTAAAAGCAAGTATATTTGCGTGTGTGAATGTATGTATATACTGTATGTATAAGCATTGTGTGTATGTGTATATATATGTGTATGCATACATGCATGCATTTGTGCTTGTTTGTGTATATATGTGCATTGCTCTGGATGATAGTATCTGCATTTGAAGAAATAGAGTCTGGTGCCATAAAAGTACATTATTTGTTAAGATTTTTCATTGCTACAGTAGTAATAGAGACTAGAAATCAAATGAAAAGAGATTGAATGGCCTGGAAATCTTTAGGTTTGAGAGAAGACAACTGAGAGGGAGTATGACAGCACTTTTGAATTACTTAAAAGGTTTCAGTTAGAAGAAGAACAGGACTTATCCTCTTTTCTTTCAGGTATGAGAATAGTTGATTCAGGTTACAGAAAAACTGATTCAGATTGAATGTTTAAAACAATGTCCATACAACCACACAGAATCAACAGCAAAATCAATTATTGAGAAAGGTAATGGGCTCCACTTACTTGAAGGCTAGACAGCCATTTACCTGGGAAGCTTTAATATGACTTTCTGTATTGAACAGAAAATTGCCTCGGTAGTTTAAATTGTTCCTTCCAACACTACGATTTTGTGATGGATTCCTTTATTTGTAGTACGTATAAACACAGTCCATAGTAACAACACAGCATGATTTTGGTCCTAACAGTATTGTGAAGGTTTTGGAGATATGAGCAAATATCACAGTTCAGTCTTTAAGATGTCCAAAATATTGTTCAGGAATTATTATCCACCATATGAATAAACTTCATCAAGCTGTACCAATCATAAAACATCCATTACATTAGTTACAGGAGTATTTAAAGTACAGATGTATGTGCATTAGCTTCTACCAAATCAGATTCCTCGACAAATACCAACATACACTCATTGAAAACCAAACTGCCTATATATAGATATCCAGAACTGCCTCCTTTATGATATATCCACTGTATGCATGGATGTCTCTGTTGATTGGATATTATCTATTAATAAACATTACTTTAGAAAGGAAAGGACATATATGTGATTTAAAATATATATTTAAATAAGATAGTAGGATGTGCAAAATTAAATGATCTAAAAGCACTTGGATGCTAAGACTTTTTGTTTAGTTGGTTTACCTGTGATGGTCGGAGTGCTAGTATTATGAATTATTAGTGCTAAATAATTAGTTGATATCTTGTTTTATTATCACAGCTTTGACTTGTGATTTTGCCTTTGTTTATGATTATTATATGTTCCTATATTGTTTTATATTTTCTTCTTCTTACACTTAGAATAATTGAAGACGCATAAAATCATGTGTACTAAATAAATAATTTGGCATACACTGTGTGCACAATTATTAGGCAAGTTATATTTTGGAGGATTAATTTTGTTATTGAACAACTACAGTGCTCTCAGTCAATCCAAAATGTTAATAAACCTCAAACCAGAATATTTAAGAAAGTAAAAGTGAGGTTATGGCTTTCTTAGGGGAATATCTATGTGTGCACAATTATTGGGAAACTATTAGTCTACAGAATTATTATGCAACTAAATGAAAAATGAAAATTTCCCCATCTCATTCATTTATTTTCATCTGTTAAAGTGAGAAAAATAAACAAACAACTCAAAATCTATAAATAAACATTTCTGACAGTTCAAAAAAAATCATTGACTGATATAGCCACCCTTCTTTTCAATAACAGTCATAAGCCTTCCATTCATGGAGTCTGTCAGTTTCTTGATCTGTTGACGTACTTTTTGTGCAGCAGCAACCACAGCCTCCCAGACACTGTTCAGAGTGGTGTATTGTTTTCCTTCACCATAAATCTCCCGTTTAAGAAGAGCCCACAAGTTCTCAATAGGGTTTAGGTCAGGTGAGGAAGGGAGGCATGTCATTATTCTTTCATCTTTAAGGCCTTTACTGGTTAGCCATGCAGTGGAGTACTTTGATGCATACAATGGAACATTGTCCTACAGAAAAATCATGGTTGTCTTGAAAGATGCTGACTTTTTCCTGTACCAATGCTTGAAGAAAATGTCTTCTAAAAACTGGCAGTAGGTTTGGGAGTTGATTTTGAGTCCATCTTCAACCCAAAAAGATCCAACTAGCTCATCTTTCATAATACCAGCTCATACCAGTACACCACTTCCACCTTGCTGGCATCTGAGTCGAAATGTAGCTTTGTGCCTGTTACTGATCCAGCCACGGGCCCATCCATCTGGTCCATCAGGAGTCACTCTCATCAGTCCATAAAACCTTTGAAAAATCTGTCTTTACATCTTTCTTGGTCTAGTCTTGCCATTTCAACTTATGTGCCCTGTTCAGTGGTGGTCGGATTTCAGCCTTCCTTACCTTGGCCATGTTTCTTAACACTAACACCTTGTACTTCTGGGCACACCAGGTAGGTTGCAGTTCTGAAATATGACAGCACTGGAGGATAATAGGTTCCTGGTAGCTTCATGTTTGATTCTTCTCAAATCTTTGGCAGTTATGGTGCGTCTTTTTTTCTCAACACATTTCTTGCGACTCTGTTGACTATTTGCAACAAAAAGTTTGATGGTTCTGTGATCACGCCCAAATATCTTAGCAATTTCAAGAGTGCTGCATCCTTCTGAAAGACTTTTTACAATTTTTGACTTTTCAGAGTTAGTTAAATCTCTCCTTTAGCCCATTTTGCCTGAGGAAAAAAAGCTACCTAATAATTATGCACACCTTGATATAGGGTGTTGATTTCCTTAGGCCACACCCTCCATCATTACACAAATACATATCACCTGATCTGCTTATATTCACTAAGCTTTTAAGTTTATACAGCTTGAAGGTGGAAATATGCATACAAAGGATGATATGGGCAACATAATTACTTGCATAATAATTGTGCACATGGTGTATGAGAACAGTGAACATAGGATCCATCTCATATAATATTTTAAATAATATAATATTTCAATTCTTCTCACAGCAACTTGATATGGTAATATTGTATTATTAGTACGCAACTACTGATGGATGAAAATGGGATACAGTGAGTTTCTTGAGGTTATTGATTGAGTGCATAGTGGATGGTTGGAAAGAGATGGAGACAGGAACATCAGGGGAATCTGCGAATGACCAACCAGATGAATTGCTGGCTATGTAGGCTGGAGAAGAGACACAGCTACAGCTGATCAGTGGTGAAGAAGAGGAGTTGCTGTGCCCACCAGATCCTGGGTCATACAGAACTGAGTTGAAGGAGGTGCAAAGGAGATCACGATGACACAGCCTCACCCCTCCTAATGAGGTGCACTGATTGGCACCTATTTAGTTCAGCCTGAAGGTTGTGAGGATCAAGTATTCATAATTAGTCATTCATGTGTGCTTTGGAGTTCCTTGACCTATAGATTTCCTTGTACCTTTACTCCTTTGAATCTGTGCCTTGGACTTATGGATTTGTATTGAGCTCATCATGCTGTGATATAATTGACTCTGTGCTGATTCTCTCACAGCATGGATTAATTATTGAGTTTGTTGGGCTTGGACTCCATTGACTTTGCTGTGAACAGATTCCTGAGGAACTGTACTTGCAGTTGGGATCTGGGGAATGACAAAGGGGCTAGATGGTGTGGAATAAACATGTTAAACTTCACTTGTGTGCGTGCATGCCTAGACTGGCATAGGACAACCATACTGGCTGTCAATTAAAGTTTGTAATATAGTTTACCATTTTTTGTGTGCAAACGTCTGCACAAAACTATAGATTTATATGTATGAAATGTGTTACACATATGAAATAATTCCTAACAACTTATATATCTTTGGAGAAATTTGCACAAAAAACCTTACACCTTTTAAGTGTGGACATTTAAAATATTTCAGATGGTAGGGAAAATGGATTTTTTAAATTAAATTGACTAATTCACAAAATCAGATTTCAAGAGAAGCTGAAATTTACAGAAATTCCCATTCTTATTTTAGAGTTATTCCTACTATTACTATCATGAGCCATGGTGGTGCAGTGGTTAGAGTGCAGTACTGCAGGCTACTTCTGCTGAATGCCGGCTGCCTGCAATTTGGCAGTTCAAATATCACCAGGCTCAAGGTTGACTCAGCCTTCCATCCTTCTGAGGTCAGTAAAATGAGGACCCAGATTGTTGGGGGCAGAGGTAGGTTCCTACCGGTTCTAACTGGTTATATAGAACCGGCAGTAAATCGTGGTGATGTCATGGAGCCGGTTCTGTTGGTGCTGGTCCGTGGCCACTGCTGTTTTGGCTTTTTTTTTTGCTATTTTTTGCTGGTTTTTGCTTCTACGCATGCGCAGAAGCTGATTTTTTGGCATTGCGCATGCACTACCATCTTGTTTTTTGCTTTTTTTTGCTTTTTTTGCTGGTTTTTGCTTCTGCACATCTGCAGAAGCGGAGGAAGCGAATTGGCGGCGAGGTAAGTTAGAGCCCATCCCTCCTTGTGGGCAATATGCTGACTCTGTAAACCGCTTAGAGAGGGCTGTAAAGCACTGTAAAGCGGTATATAAGTCTAAGTGCTATTGCTATCAAGTTCTTCTAGTAGTTTTAAAGCTAGGCAAGAATCCCACAGGACAGAGGTAATAATGAATATGTTTATTCATCCTGGTTTCATCCAAAATCAGATTAAACTTTCACAGATTTGGTCCATCAAATAGGTTTTCTTATAAAATATTATATAAGAACTTAAACGCTAGTGCTGAATCCTATGCTATTAATTTTATGCCCTTATATTCTGAACATCTCTGTATATAGCACTATCTGAAAATAAAATAAAATGTTTTCATACTATATCTCTTCTACCTATAAAAAACTATGAGCATTACACTTTATACACTACTCAAAAGCATGAAAAATGCATGATTAAATGGCAATCACTGAGTTATTATTTTGCACGGAAAGAGTAAATTGATTTTTGAATTCTTATTCTCTGAATGACTGTAAGATTAACATGGTTGATGGTTACTATGGTTCCATAAGTTTTTCCATGTTCCAGTGGAGAATTAAATAAATGATTACAAATCTGTTTATTTGCACTATGTAGGCCCTTTTAAAATATCTTTGTAAAATGTTGGGAACATTTTAGTATTCACCAGAGAAACTTTGCTGTACATACTATCACTTTGACTGAAATATGAGTTCATGTATATTTGATTAATCCTATTTGTGCAGCCTTCCCCAATCTGATGCTCTCCCAATGTGTTAAAATTGCATTTACAGAATTTACAACCCATTCTGAAAGTCTATTGTATATTTTTAAATTTAAATTATTTTCAAGTTACTTTACTAATTACATTGACATAATTTTAGTTCTATATATTTAATGAAACATAAATAATCTTGATATTCTGCAGTGATTTAAGATATGAGTTTGTAGACTCAAGAAATTGATGGATGACAGATGTCATAGATTGACTGCTGAATATAAGCCGAGCTGATTGCAATTGCACTGTTTTTTTTTCCATGAGGAAATTGAAGTGATTCGGACAAATATTAAACACCATAACCGAGATCAGTACAGTTTGGAAAGACTTTCACCTCAGAGTAAATGTCAGGCTTCCGTAATTTCAACATTCAATAAAGAAAATGTTTAAAATGGGATTTTAGAAAATGAATCTGAAGAGCAAAACAATATAGCAGGATGCAATCCAAAGAAAGACAGAGAGCATAAGAATAATCATAAAAGCAGCTCATCTGAATGTTACAAAAATTCTACTTGGTCAATCAGATACTATAGAAAGTCCCAGAAACTGGATAGTCATTTACTTGAGGTCAATTTATATTTATTTTGAGAACATTTAAGAGTGTATTGTATTTCATTTATGTATTTAAATGAGGCTTCAAATAATATCTCCTGAGACCCTTACAAACTTGCCCTGATCATTTCACATCTGGATACTTGCAAAATTCTCTATATGTGAATTCCCTTGAAGAACACTCCAAAGCTCCACTGGTTCAATATGAAGCAGTATAAGCAATAATGGGCACCTTTTGCTATGACCTTTTGTCATCACTAATATAGAGTTGCCATTTTTAAAAAATTTTTCACCAACTTCACATAAACATCCATACATATACCGTAAATCATATCAAAACATACATAATTATACATTTCTATCCAATATACCATAAAACAAATATCCTAAGTTTGCACCTTTTGTACTTTTATCGCCCGTCTGTTTTCCCTCTATATTTCATACTATTAGTAACCATTAGGGATCACTACTGCTTCTTATTTGAGAACTGTAATGTTTTCCAAAAGTGCACATTTAATTAAATTGGATTTGAGAGGTATTTAAAATCTGTGAAGTATAATAGCAATAACATTTAGAGTTATATACAGTTTCATGTGCTTTATAGAACTCTCTAAGCAGTTTACAATCAGCATATTTCCCCCAACAATCTGGATCCTCATTTTACTACCCTTGGAAGGATGGAAGGCTGAGTCAACCTTGAGCCGGTCAAGATCAAACTCCTGGCAGTGGGCAGAGGTAGCCTGCAATACTGCATTCTAAAGAATAGTTAATTGTTTTGACACTAGGTATGGCAAATTTGAATACACAGTATTACCATATGGATTAATGAGTCCCAAAGTTTGTTCATTCAATGTATTTCAAAATATTAATTTTAATAGTCACTATTTAGACCAACAATGTCAAGAAAGAACATTTTAAAATCACATTTTTGTGTCTCAGTTATTTTTGTAGTTATCAAAGGTCTTAAATAAAATATTGGAACAGATTATATATACTCAAGTTCCTGTTGTTACACTTGAAATATCTGATTTCTGATCCAAAACCCATGATGCCAACTGATCCATAATTAATTACTTAAGCATTAAGCTAGAGAGCAACAGTATTTATTGCAGCTCTTGTTCAGAATACAGATACGGTAGCTATAGCAGTTCAACCTTTATTTTATCAGTCCACTTTTATGAGCAGGCAATGACTTTTTTATGAAATGTAAACTTAAGCATCTTTCCATTTGAGGTAGAAAAATGTATGCAATTGCAATATATATTAGTACTGAAATATATTAGTATTTTTATGAGTGACATTTCAATGACAAACCCAATAATAGATCCCCAGGCAACATTCAGCTTGATAATATTAGTTTAATATATATCTTGCCAGGTGATGTATTTCCCCTCATTAGCAATTATGGAAAGTTCAGGAACAAGATGAATAGTATAGAAAACAGAAAATGGACATAGAGACAGAAAATGTCATATTTATTTGATGTTGTCAAAAAAAAAAAAGAATTACTGGCTTTATTAGCAGTAAGTTCTAATTTAAGGATTTGGTATGACAGTTGATGGATTTACATGAAATTTACTTGTCAACTTACCTTGATTTCCAATTTAAAACAATCTATATTAGAGAACCAGTTTTGTCTAGTAGTTAAGACATCATGCTAGAAAGCAAGCAACCATGAGTTCAAGTCCCATCTTAGCCATGGAAGTCAGGTGGGTAACTTTGGGCCAGTCACTCCCTCTCAGCCCAACCACCTCACAGGATTGCTCAACCCACCTCACAGGTCTGGGGCCCTGAGTATGTTAAAGTAAGGTGACCAGACGTCCCGCTTTTGGCGGGACAGTCCCGCTTTTTAATAATTTGTCCCGTGTCCCGTGGCGTTTCAAAAAAGTCCCACTTTTTAAATTTGAATTTGCCCTGCAGGGTGAAATCCTGCCGGTTTGGCCGGACCAGTCGTTTGGTGTAGAGCCGATGGAACTGGCGGCGGTCGTGGCACAGGGCTTCTCCCGCCCGCTTTCCCCGCCCGGCTGGACGCCGGCATTTGGGTTATTTTGTCCTCTGCGCATGCGCAAAGCGTTCTGTGCATGCGCGATGAAGGGGGGGGTTTGGGGGGTGCACAAAGCTGCAGGATAAGAGACAGACCCCTCCCGTCTTGCTCCCCTAGAACCCCCCCCATCAATGGTGTCCCGCTTTACAAAAAATAAAATCTGGTCACCTTATGTTAAAGGCCTTATTTCTTTACTGTGCTAACATCCATGGCAACACTTGGTAACATATATATTTACTTTTTATTGTTTAACATGTTTTTAATTTGTTTTTATGTTCTATGATATATGGTCTGCAGAGTCACTTAAGAGTCACTTAATTAATTAATTAAATAAAAGCAAAACACAAAGCCCAAGTTTGCTTACAGTTGAAAATAAAATGCAAACAGAAATAAAAGAAATAACGTACTAAAGGAACTGCTAAGATTGCAACGATGCTGAGTCTAAATAGGATCAGTAAATATATGACTGGATAATCATGAAACTGAAAAAAAACAATTAGGGCCTTGCATATTATCCTCTACTTACTGCAGGAATAAAGTTATAGCATTTCCAACAAATGTTTTTTGCCTGATAAAGGAAAAGGAAACTTTTATTAGTGTTTGTTGCATAAAAAAATCAAAACCAGAAGCACACACAGATGACTAATTCAGCTGGATTCATAAACTTCTTTATAAACATAGTAACAGATGAATTTACAATACCATTAGCAGAGTTCTTCTTCAAGCAGTTACAGACAACAGAGAACAGTTAGTTTCATTTCAGCAGAGTTCACAGTGAGAGAGTACAGAGTGGAGTGGACTGGAGAGCAGAGTGGACTGAGCCACACCCAGCCTTAAGCTTAAGTTTTCAGTTTCGATTCTCTGCACAGACTCAGAAGTGGTTAGCTTCCATTGGCTCACTTAGTTGCTATGCCTATTCATTGGCTAACCTTGTTAACATGCCTCTCCCAGTTCATGAATATCTTAACAACTTTCTTAGGTATTGGGTTCCATTGTCAAAAGGTTTTTATTATAGAAAAACTTCAATTAGTTATCCATTGGGGTTATTTTGAGAGTGACTAAATAATAGAATGAACACTAACATTATAATATTTTGGACTAAGTCTGTCGAATAAAACGTAGATCTAACAATAGAGAAGCTAAACATTTTCCACTGTCATATCCATACCTATATCACCATCACAAATGTACTAACAAAAAAGAGGACAAACAAGTCTGCTGTCATTTTGAAGGATAGGATATAATAAAAGGAGAGGAGGAAAAAAGCTGGGAAAATGTCAGTATGTCATAGAAAACTCAGATGGATTGCAAAAGCAATTTTTCCCAGTTTTCAATCTGAAGGCTTTCATTGCTTCTAATTAGTGCAACATCAATGAAATATCCTACTAGATCTTTTCTGATGGTTGCATATTAAAATCCCTATTAGAAAAATGATGCACATAAACGTAGGATGAAATTTTATTTTAGATTGGCAGGGCATTTACACCAAGCTATATAGCCTTAGCTTAATGCCACAGTTCCAAACTGTGCTCTATGGTTGTCCAGGGCAGAGAATTCACAAGGATGCCACAGGGTATTTTACTATTTAATAAATCAAACTGTTAGTGAGTTCATTGTGGCGCCCCTTTTGGGAACTAGTAGGGTTCCTGTGACCAACAAATTTTGGGATCCTCTAGCTCAGGGGTGGGCAAACTATGGTTCTTTGAGGACCTGTGGACTTCAACTCCCAGAATTCCTGAGCCAGCCATGCATGCATGGCTGGCTCAGGAATTCTGGGAGTTGAAGTCCACAGGTCCTCAAAGAGCCATAGTTTGCCCACCCCTGTCCTAGCTCAATGATTTAACTCATGCCAAGACACAGAATATTATAGCACTATGGAATCATAATTAAACTAATGCAAGCATTCATTCAGAAACTTTATTAAAACGAGAGCTGAAAAATAAAGCTGATTAATTTCTCCTCAGATATTTTAATTTTGTGTAATTTCTACAAGAAATGAGAAATGATATGGATAATTTCACCAACCTCTTTGTCACTTTCAGTATGTAGAGGAAAGGTATCTGCAAAATAGGAGCTTCTTTCGGGAAGAGTATAAAATATGTGGGGACCTGGTCAAGATTTTGTTCATGTTTCTAGTAGGTTTGATTCCATATTATTAGTAATAATTAAAACTACCAAAAAAAACCCACAGGTAACGATCATCTCAAAGTCAGCCAATGTTTGACATTTCCATCTATTATATACCTCTGGTGAAACAGAAGTATATAGACATCTGAATGTCACCTAGACAGTATAAATAATTTGAATTAATATTCATGAGGTTTATTAGGCATGTTGCTGTCATGATTCCATCAACATTCCAAGAATAATAATGGACAGCTATTTTGATGACATTTCTTCATCAACTTTTCTACGTCAAATTAGATTCACCAGTGTCCAGACTAATCCAGTTTTAAAAGATGAAAATAAATCAATGCAATTTTTTATTACATGCAATGAATATGAGTGTATCACTGTTACAGTGCTATTCCACCCAATATAGGGTGTCAGGTTAATTCTAATACCAATATTTCAGATTAGCATGAGAGATTTCTCTTAATATTGGATTTTGTTAGCAGCCACATTGGTTTGGATATGTTTTACTGAATTTCAGTCAACTGTGTTGATCTAATAAAGGTCAGTTGTCATTACAAATCTCATCCAAGAAAGCAAGCTCTAGAAGTTATGATAGTGTTGAAAAAAATAACTTTATGGTCCATTTACAATCATCTACTGACTCTTCCCCTCATCCCTCCCCTCCCCCACAAAATGGAGAGATTGGAGGGAAGAGATGTCAAGAGAACAAGCTGTTCTACACATCAAGAGCAAGGTGGCTATGCCAGCAATAGGAAAAATTCAGGCAAAGGAGATTGCCTCCAGAAATAATTGTTTTCTTTCTCCCCATCTCTCACAAAAAAGAGAGATTGGAGAGGAAGACATTTCAACAGAGTACTATAAGCTGTTTGCATAGTACTCACAGACCTGGGCTGTTACATGATTACATTGCTTTCAATACGTGCAAGACAGTAATCAGGCACTCCATCATTCCAGAAAGTAAGAAAGTAGTTAGGAATCAAACAAAAGTTGAAGTGTGAAACTGAGTAGTCTTGTCTCTTTCCAGTCAGTTTATTACCCATCTAGCAACTGCTTTGCTTATTGGCAGAGTTGTCAGTCTCAATTAGAGTAGTTAAAGTGTACAGATAATACAAAAACAAGGGATGCTTTTGATTACTGATGCATAAATTAGTCCCTTTTAATAACAATCAACACTGGAAAAAAAAGTGATTGTCTATTAACCAAACAATTGAATAGGGTTTGTGAATATATGTTCATATTCAGGATGGATGCCAATAAAATTAGAACAATCCATGTGATTAGCCCACAAATATGACTGATGTGTTCACATAGGAGCATATGAATCTACAATGTGAGAAAATCTCCTTTGTTATTGATCAGGTAATTTTGTATAAAGAAGGTGTGAATGAATGCACACCTTCAAGAATTTTAACCGGATCATCATTGTGCTTTAAGCCACTTTGTCATCTTATTCAGTAGCCAGTGATGAGAAATATTGCAAGATAAGTAACAAAATAGAGCTATCACATACAGTAGCTTTATGAATAGTCTAGAAAGGTGAGAAATAATAGGATCATTTTGAACAGAAAGTTTCACACACATATGGAAGAGCAAAAAAAAAAAGTTAGATATTTTCAGCAGCAGCTCTTTGACCATCCCTTTTTATAATTTCAGCATGAGTAAACTCTAGGTACTATATCCTTTGAAAATGGCAATTATTTACTTTATTAATTAATAGTGAATGTATACATTTTACAATGTATATGAATAGGTAGGGTGTGAATCAATTTTAGCATAGCTCATTTTAGCTGTACACATAAATTAATCTAGTAAACCCACAGGAACTAGGTAAGACTTCAGCTATTGAGAGCTCCAACACACATGCAAACACACACATACAGAGAGAGAGACTGGGGAGGGGGCACCTTGTTAACATTTTGTGAATAGGTTTTGTGATGTAATTATATTTAATAAGTTGTGAATATTAAAATATATATGGGGGAGTCTAAGTAGAAGAAAGTATTTGTATGTCATTAGCAACTTTGAGCAAGTGTTTTGCTTTAATCTTTTTTTATAACCAACAGAAAAAAGAAGCAAGGCTTATCCTTGTTCCATAGGCAAGCAAGTGGTATATTTTCTTAGCTTTTGACATACCAAAGAGACCCAGTTTTGGAACCCTTATACTGCACTTACTATTGGCACAACACCTGTGAGTCTGTGTGTTGTTTCTAGAAACCTGTTTAAAGTTTCTTGTACAATTCATTACAGCTGTTTACATCTTCCATTCTACAAAATCATGATAACTTTTTGCAGAATTGCATCATACATAGTTTGTTTTTCACCTTACCAGACACTGATCTGAAATAGGCAGAACAGCAGAATTGAGCTTCCTTCTCTTAGCACATGTGGATGGTAAGACAGACTAAGCTGGCATTATTTGTGATGCCATGATATTTAATCTTCCATCTATGAATCTTTACTGCCAATTTTCAGTTTGAGCTGTTGAATATCATTTCCCAAGATCAGATTTAGAAAGCCAACACTCATGGTTCACATTTACCTCTAACATCAAAGCATTGAATATTGGCAACACAATCTAAAAAGTTGACAGTACTGTTCCCCCCCCTCCCGGTGGAAATGGTAGCAGAAGACCAAAGGGAAGTAAACTGTTCTTTTCCCTACTTTAAATACCTAAAATGCCAAAGTGCAAATGTAAGGGGAATTTCAGGCTATTTTTAAGGAGTTGGAGAAGGGATGAAGGACAAAAATTTAGAATTTACTTTCTAGCATCTCCTTCTACTCTATGCTTACAGCTCTAAATCTCCTTAGTACTAACTCTTTGTCTGTTAGTTTGTAACCTTCTATTGGAAGGTAGAACTCACTGGAGAAAAGCCTAATGCTGGGAAAGATCGAGGACAAAATAAGAAGAGGATGACAGAGAATGAGGTGGCTGGATGGAGTCACTGAAGCAGTAGGCATGAGCTTAAATGGACTCCAGAGGATGGTAGAGAACAGGAAGGCCTGGAGGAACGTTGTCCATGGGGTCGTGATGGGTCGGACACGACTTCTCAACTAACAACAACATTGGAAGGTATAGGGAAACAATTATTGAACCAACTCAAGTAAGCTAACTCATAAAATGCTGGGACCTATGACTTCAGTGGGACTAAAATTTGGAAAAGTTGTGTCTGCTTCAGCACCTCTGCAGTACACTTTTTAAATGTTTTTTTATTTTATTTTTATGTATATGTCAACATCAATACATGAACAGTGTGGCATCTGGGTATCATTCATTTTGATACAAATAACAATACAAATATCAATAATATTTGTTACATTAATTAAGCTTACATACTCCTAGTATTAATATTCCTATTTGTATTAAGAAATAAACCTTCATTATTTAATTATTCAATATTTCAATGTATCATTCTAATGCCAATTACAACATTGTTTAAGCATGTGTAATAATACTTTCAACCTCTAATCTTTCCATTTAATTCTTTAATTTATTCTATTTAATCAGTCCATCCTTACTAATCCTGGTATAGTATACATATTGTATTAAAATCTAATTCCCTTACTCCATCCTGACAACAATCAGCATATTATTTAAACATACATATTAAATCCATCTTTCAACCTCTGTCTATTTATTACTTTTGCAATATGTATATCTTTATTTCTACTTCTACTTTTAATCAGCCCCCTGTTATATTAAAGAAAGAAGGGAAACCCCCCCCCCAAGAAATAACATTTCCTTTCTATCTATCATCTCTTGTCCTTTTTAATATTTCAATTCTTATTTGTTTTTTGGCACACTTCCCATACTCCTCTCTTGGATCTTTGTCTCTATCTACCTCGGTATTTTTACTGTTTAATCTAAGTATTCCTCCTATCTCTATCCTCTTATGCTGCCAAACCTCCAGGGTAACCCCTATCTCTTTTTTAATGGTATCTTCCCATTCCATTTTTAAATATCTTAAGCTACTTTTCCCCTGTTTTGTTTCAATAATCATTATTGTCTTTATTATCTTTTCTTCTTGTTTTGCTTGTTGACTTATCTGTTCTATCTTTTCTTCCATTCTTTCCATTGTCTTTCCCTCTCCTGGGCATCTTGGTCTTTATTCATTATGCCTTGTAGAATATTTTCTATTTTCCCATCTATGCATTAAATTGTTTATCTCCCTAAAGTTCTTTGTCATAGAGTCCTTAATGCTTTTGAACATCAACAATATTGTTTTTGCACTTCCACTCATTTCCTCCATATGGAGCATTTTGTCTTATTTTAATAAACTCCATTTTTATTCAATAGTTCAACAACCATATGTTCAGGCCTAATGTTGCTCCTCAAATAATATTATAGTCACAGTTCTTTTATCTCCCAGAGTTATTCAATCAGACATTCAGGTAGTCCAGGAAAAACTCCAAATATCTCCTTATGTCCCCTCTATAAGTTTAATAGCATTCAAAAATTGCTTTACTTAGGTATCTTCCATGTTCTCGCCATTGAACCTCCCATAGTCATAAGGTAGATAAGTATAGAACAGTAAATATCACCACAGTTCTCCAAATAAATGTTGTTTACTTTTCTAATCAAAAATTTTCCCAGGGTTGTAGAATATGGTATATTTTCCTTTCTTAGTAGATGGTGCTCTCAGCTGAGGTTTTAGTGTTGTCTCAGTTCTAACAGCTATTAAATCCAATTTAAATTTGATTTATAAGAGCAAAGTCAATTATTAAAATAAATAGATCCAGAATTATGAAATGCCTTTCCAAAATACTGCCTACCCAATTTAGCCATCCAATTTTCTGTGCTTTGACATTTTAAACATTTTCCTCTCAGTTCTTTTCTTTCAGGTCTATAGTTTTTCTCTATGTTAGCCACTTTAATATTCGCAGCTTTAATAAATAGTTAAGAATCTCTTTTGGATTTTTTCCAAGAGAGATTCTTTTTTTTCTAACCTTTTCTTTTTAAGGTTAGATTTTGAGTAAAAAAGGAATCATCTCACCCAGTTCCATTCACTGTTCATTTACACCGCTCCTGTGTTTTCTTTGTTGTCTCGGCTGCTCCAGCTTCACAGCAGCCATTTTTGGCTGCCTCTTCTCATCGTGAAGGAGATGGGGAAAAAAACAAAACCCTGAAACAAGCAGGAGAGATACACCCACACTACATCAATCCTTCGCGAGCTGCACTGGCTTCCTATCGGTCTCCGGACACAATTTAAGGTGTTGGTTATTACCTTTAAAGCCCTACATGGCTCAGGGCCAGATTATCTTCGAGACCGCCTTCTACCACATACCTCCCAGTGACCAGTAAGATCCCACAGAGTTGGGCTTCTTCGGGTCCCTTCAGCTAAACAGTGTCGGCTGATGGGTCCGCGGGGGAGAGCCTTCTCTGTGGCTGCCCCAGCTCAATGGAATCAGCTACCGCCTGATATCCACACCACCACCCACCTTATTGGCCTTCCGGAAAGCTGTAAAGACCTGGCTTTTCCGACAGGCCTGGGGCCATTGACCTTGTGGAGATGATTAGTGAGGTCGCCCCATGAATGTATGGAGGGCTGAAATGATTTTAAATTGTAAATGTGTTTTTTAATCTGTTTTTTAGATGTTTTTATATTGATTTATGTTCGTTTCTGTTGTGAGCCGCCCAGAGTCCCTAGGGAGTTGGGTGGCATAGAAATATAATTAAATAAATAAATTATAAATTATCAAATATAAGAAATGATCTCTTGTGGAGAGATTTTTAGTCAAAATTAGCTGGGAGCCAGAAATGCCTGTCTGTGTTAAACTTTGCCAGTGCATTCATCTTTTTTGCTGTCTTCACTTTGTCATCAATTTTCAGTTTCCCAAGTCCTTGAAATCTGTCTGCACATTCTTTGCATAATTACTTCAAAGTTGTTGTGGCTTACTTACTTATTAAACTCAACAGTTGTCTCAGAATCTGAAAGCTTGTATGAGTTCTTTTCAGCTGTGAAGAAGAGTAGAATATACTCTTAGCTGTGGTCAAGGAAATAAAACCACATGGATCCAATAGTAACATCCTGAGATAAAATGAATCAGAATGACCAGGATGTCGTTAATAAAGAAACAAATCCTTAAGCATTTGTGTAGAGAGGGAAATATAGAATAACAGAAAAAATAATACAAAACAACGGTGGGTTGCTCCCGTTTCAAACTGGTTCTTAGAACCGGTAGCGGCGGTGGCAGGAAGCTCCGCCCACCCACCCGGGATGCTTCTGCACATGTGCAGAAGCATCACGTATGAGCACGAGCATGCACGCAAATTGGTGGCAAACGAATTCAGAACCCACCACTGGTACAAAACAACACATATCCATAGCTTTTTAAAAAATCTATATTGTCCATTGCTTTCAGATATCTAAGATTTACCTGGCCAGACATTATATACAACCAGCCACCAAAGTATTGTTTGGTAAATTATATATCAGACATCTATATAAAAAGTGTGGTGGCCAAGCAACATGCTTTGGATCCAGACAGTCAATGAGCATTACATTGTGCTTACAACATAAGAATATATATACTGTCTGCTTTTTAATTTTATGGTGTATCTCAACTACTATTTCAGCTAATCAACTTGTTATATGCAAACATTTTTATGCTTGTTAAATTTGTTACTTTTATCAATCTGACTCAATGCTCCTCTGAACAAGATAGCCCAGCTTCCCTCATTTTTAATTCTTTTAATTACATTTCTTCACTCAGATCCTATCAAAAAAGAGTTTCATCCCCTAAATTGGCAAACAACTACATATGTATCAGTATTCTGATGATGCAGTTGTTATGTTTTTTATTCAGCTTGATCTAAGGCAGAGCTTGCAAGGACTAGCAGTTTATTAAAGCCAAGAAAATTGGAATCAGTTATGCCAAAACTAAAGTAGTTGTGTTTATGAATAGGCACATTAATTGTAACTTTAATTGGAAGATAAACAACATCTGCAACTGAACATGTCAATGACTTTAAATATATAGGAGTCACCTTCCAATCAACTACAAGGGAGAAACAATCAAAAGACACAATTACTTGAATGTAAAAGATCTTTAACAGCATAGTATGATTTACTAAATAAGACATTAATTTTGTACTTTCCTTAGAATTTTTCTTTAAATTCCAAGGGACTATTGTTCTGTAGCATATGGCTTCATGTGTAATTTTATTGAAAAGCTTTAGAAGCCATTCAGATGGACTGAACCAAGGAGGTCCACATTTAATATCACACTACAGAATGCATAGGATAGTTGGGCATAAAAGTGGAAGAAAATATTATTTTGAGTTCACGAGAGAAGAATAGGATATACATAACAATGTAAATAAAATATTATGTTCAGACAATGACTGAATTGTCAGCCTTTATGTTCAGTTAAAAAAGCTTACTGTAACAAATTATATTTACAAACACCCAATAATATATATTTTAAACATCCAATAATAAAAAACAAAATAACTTTAAATCAGGGGTGGGCTGCTGGGGGTTTGCAGGGGTTCGGGAGAACATCTAGTTAAGATTCTGTGCTGTTCGGAGAACCCCCACATCCCACTCCTGGCTGGACCCACCTACCCCACTCCGCCCCTCCCAGGAGTCCCCACGCAGCCCATTTTGGATGCAGGTAAGTGCAGGGCGCGTGTGGAGGCTCAGGGAGGGCGAAAAACGACCCTACCGGAAGTTTGTGAAAGCAGGAAACGGACCTGTTTTTGGCCTCCAGAGGGCCTCTGCAGCCTGGGCAGGCCGTTTTCCCACAGGCTCGAGTAAAGCCTCCGGAATCCAGGGAGGGCAAAATAGCAATAGCACTTAGACTTATATATCGCTTCATAGTGCTTTACAGCCCTCTCTAAGTGGTTTACAGGGTTCAGCATATTGCCCCCAACAATCTGGGTTCTCATTTTACCGACCTCAGAGGGATGGAAGGCTAAGTCAACCTTGAGCCTGGTGAGATTTGAACAGCTGAACTGCTGAACTAGTAGTCAGCTGGAGTAGCCTGCAGTAGCTGCATTTAACCACTGCCCACCATGGCCACGCACACCCAGCAACCGGGCAGAGAACCCCTTGCTAAAAATTTTGAACCCCACCCCTGGTTTAAATCAAAGTTAAAATAAGTGTCTAAATGAATTAGAGAGAGAAAAAAATTTGTATATGGAATCACTCAGACTCACCCTTTAAGGATCTTAATGTCTATGGAAATTTTCAGCATCCAGATCATGGTTGTCAGAGTTGAAGAAGCTTCTTGGATGAGAAGCAAAACATCTTCAAAGAAAAACCAGAATGTCCAGTTGCCTCTTTAAGGATCTTAGTTTCCAACTGGTGTTTAATTTTTTACTGATGGTCATTATTTCAAAATAATGAATTGAATAAAATACATCTACTACTCCAAGCACTTGAACTGTACAGAAAACTGATGAAATACCTTTTTACAGGAATCAAAAGCAGATTTTTTCCCTTATGCAAGCTATTCAAGCTTTTCCAGGACTTTAAATGTAAACAATCACCTGCTTCTGTAGAACAGCCTGTCTTCATGGTTGCTGCAATCATGATTAATCTTTCTAATCCTCATCCAAATGCCCTAATGGAGAAGAAATATTTGGCTCTGATGAAAGGGAAAAGACTGCAGAGCTTCTATTCCTTTAACATGACAGATTGCAATGATGGCAGACAAATCCAGGATCTTCTAGAATTTGAGAAAACTGCATAGCAAATAAATACTAAAGTGAGACAACAACTGCTACAAAAAAAATGTCAAATCAAGACAAATTCAAGTCTTGCTTATTATGGTTTTATTACATTTATATCCCACTGTAATAAAAATGACTCTTAGTGTTTTATGATGTGAAAAAAAAATGAAAATGAAAAACATTCAGTATGCATCTAATTGAAAATATTAAAATTAAAATAATCAGAGTATTAATTCAATATAAGTATAGATTAATTGATAACTTTGACATTTAACTTTCGGTTTATGGTATCTTCTTTCAGTCAGTTAAAGAAAGGTCATATGGGGATTATATTTTCTACATAATACAATGCAGCTTGTGATGTCCTTCAATGTAGCACTGAATAGCTTGATATGCCCTCAAACCATTAATTTACCAAGATTTCATTAAAAGACAGTCCTTGCATAGATTTTAGGAACAAGCAATGGAAATAAAAGTCATTCACCTGGAAAGTTAATACCTAATTTTTATTTTACGGGGGGAATAATGTTTTTAATGACAACCTGTAAATGTATTCTTGAAATTCATGTCTTTTTACCTGTTTTCACCACCAGTATAAATATTCCTTCAGTGAACATATAACATGATTCAGAATTTTTATGTCTTTGGCAGACCAAATCCACTTGTTTCCTCATCACTGCCTTGACTTCTTATTTCCATCAATTCTATCAATTAAACTCTCACAAAGTGCTCAGTAGTATGCAAATTACTTTTTTTTCTTCATGTTACCTTGAAATGTCAGTTTCATTATAAATATTAGAATAGAATAACAGAGTTGGAAGGGACCTTGGAGGTCTTCTAGTCCAACCCCCTGCCCAGGCAGGAAACCCTACACCACTTCAGACAAATGGTTATCCAATATCTTCTTAAAAACTACCAGTGTTGGATCATTTACAACTTCTGGAGGCAAGTTGTTCAACTGATTAATTATTCTGTCAGGAAATTTCTCCTTAGTTCTAAGTTGCTTCTCTCCTTGACTAGTTTCTACCCATTGCCTCTTGTTCTACCCTCAGGTGCTTTGGAGAATAGCCTGACTCCCTCTTCTTTGTGGCAACCCCTGAGATATTGGAACACTGCTATCATGTTTCCCCTGGTCCTTCTTTTCATTAAACTAGACATACCCAGTTCCTGCAACCGTTCTTCATATGTTTTAGCCTCCAGTCCCCTAATCATCTTTGTTGCTCTTCTCTGCACTCTTTCTAGAGTCTCAACATCCTTTTTACATCGTGGGGACCAAAATGTATTAAATGCATTGATTGTTGTAATTTGTTAGTTTTACGTAGGAAGAAGAGAAATAATTGTATTCAACCTGGTAATAAATTTTGAAGCTGTTAGATAACATATATTTATGATATTCTCTAGAATTCTATGAATAATTGACTGATTTATAATCTGTATTCTCATTTTCCCCCATGTAATCTCTTCTTCTAATAATTTAATATTTCATTCATTCTCTAGGCTTTCGCAAATATGGCAGACTAGACTAATTAATTTATCAATATATTCATTTAATTTATGTAGCCTGGTTAGAAGGTCAGATGGTTTATATATACTGTAAATAGTAATTTTGTTTTACAGTTAAACTGGGATTTAATATTAGTTTAACTTTTTTATCAAAGCTCTGTACTACATATGTATAAAAAAATAGGACATTCTGCCCATATTACTACTAACTATGCATATAAGGAGAAATTGGCACTGAAGTATTACATAACTGAGTGTCTTCATGTCATGAGAATATACTGGTGAATATTTATTTGATTCTCCTCTACATAATCTGCACTTAATTGAGGCATTGCTCTCAATGCATGATATGTAATCATGGCACCATGATCAGAATAGCAGTGCAAATAAATAGAAATAAAAAGGCGATGGAATATCTACATGGGTAGTTTGGAGTAAATTTAAGCCTTTCACACTTTTGACTTGATCATCTGAAAATGGAAGACCGCATAACAAAGGCATACATAAATATTCCTTTTTATATATGTATGTGTGTGTGTCTAAATATGTGTGTCTGTATTTCTATGTAGTTTTAATTCATACATTCATTTTATGCTGTAGAAATCTCTCTCTCTCTCTCTCTCTCACACACACACACACACACACACACACACTGTACACACACACATACTTGTCTTATCTAATTCTCAGTTCTTTGCTTTAGATAAATGCTATGACCTATGACCTATTTGAAGTTTAAATATTTTAATCTCTGCTGAGGAAATCAATGGAAGGTCAAACTCTTAATAATTGTTATTTTTATTTCGTTTTTAAAAAGCATAGGAGAAACTTGTAAAGCAATCTAAGCTTTAATTGAATACCCATAAAATAAATCTTAATGGGTATTCTGTATATATAAAAAAATGTATGCTGTATGTAAAAAAAACCCCTCACCATTCTTAAGTAAGTATTGTGCTATGACTATCAATAACATAATTTTACAAATACTGTGTATGCCCTTATATAAAAGCAAGTTACATCATAGTACTTTTCCAGTCATACATGATGTAGAAAGAACCACAAAATGCCCTATCCAAATTGATCATATCACAGTTCCAATAGAAACACCCTGAAAAATACAAGCATTTATTTAGCTGCTTTTAACCACTTTGCCTTGTTACTCAAGCAAAGTACCTGTGTATCTTTGAATGTGTATGTACTTGAGGTAAGAGGAAAGATAATTGGCCTTTTCTTCTCTCACACAGCTTACTCAAACACTCTTCAAGGGTTTTGTGTGTGCGTGCACCTGTAGGCTACTGTTGATTCCTGGCAACTGCCTGTAAAAGTCTGTGCAGTTTTCTTGGCAACGCTTTTTGGAAGTAGTTTGCCACTGCTTACTTCTAGGGCTTAAAGAAAGCGACCGGCCCAAGGCAGTTTCTAGCCTGATGCCTTAACCACTATACCAAACTGGGTATTTTCAAGTACTGTCTGTTTGGGTACTGTCTGTTCTATTCAGAGTATAAATTTGTATAGTTCTTGAAACACAATATGAAACAATATCACCAACCAAGTTCTTCCCTTTCAATGTTTTCATTATCTTGTTTAGTATGAAAAATAGTAATGTACTATTAGTGATATCAGAGAAATCCAACAGTTTTTTATTACCAGTAATTAAAAATTTAACCTCCAAATATTGTGAGTTTATCAAAATAGACCACAGCAAGCATGGCACCAAAGAATTAAATCCTCAACTCTTCTGACCTAGAACAGTTCCGAAAACAACTATGTAGACAGAACAGCTATTTACTTTTCAGAAAGTTGTGTTCATACAAGGACTACATAAAGATATGGTATAATAGAAGAAATACTTTAACAGAGGATGAGTACATGTAAAACTTTGGATCTTTTTTTAAATATGAGTTTTCTAGGCATTATGGGGAAAAATTAAGCATATCAGTGCAATAATATGCCAAAACCCATGTTAATCTGAACTTTTTGATGCAGCTTACTACTCAGTGTGCAGAAAAGTACATAAATGAAAGAAAATTGAATACAATATATGTAAAATAAAGAAATTAAAAACAGCTATATTTTGGGTAGCACAGATAGTTAATGTGTGTATAGTGTGAGCTATAATCATGTATACAGAATTCTACATCTACATTTTCTGTAATGATCTTAATGATAGAAAAAACACTGCAGAAATGCAGTGAGTAGAACTGAAGACTAGAAATTAAAAACCAAAAATGTTTGAATGATTTTCCTGTCTCCATGTTTTCTAATTCACTAATTTTCTAATACAAGAAGGTATAGAAAATACTAGGAATGTTGAGAAAATAATTACCAGGACTTGTCATTGCCCTGTATTATAGATACATTGTAGGAAGAAGGGCGATTCAGATTCAGTATTTATCCTTAATTTTCATCATGTGACACTTCCAATAAACTATCAGATAATTGTACGGTACAGGTTCTTATAGTATGAGTATAAATATTTGCAGAAGAAAAGATGCAAAAACAATCTACATGGATACAAACATGTAAAAACTGTATTTGCAATCTACTTCCTTTTTGGTAATCACATTAAATGCACGAATGTCTGCAAAATATATGTCTGAAGTCTGTCAACCGATGTGGAGTATGACTTATCCAGAACTGTTCACGTGGGAAATCTGAAGAACAGTGTTATAAATGATCCGGTGAAAGCAATGCAATTTAAATTTAAAAAAAGTGTGCTTTATAGAAGTCCTACCTAAATTTTAAATGATGTTATGAAACGTTTTGACCACTCCTTTCTGTCCAAAATAATTCTGAATTTCAATTTCAGAAATATGGCTTCAACTTATTTGCAAATGAGGACAAGGGGAGACATTATAAATGAAGAAGAATTTGAAAATTCATCCTTCTCCTTTTTCCACAGTGAGAACATTCATACATGGATAATAGCTTACTAACATTCTTTTCACCAATACTTGTTGTCAGAATATATTCCAGTGGTAACAAAATATTATATTCATCAAAAATCATTTAAGACTTTAAAGTGACAAGATAAATAGGAACTGTATTATATTTTGTAGGATTTTCTTATCCAAATTAAATTCCATTAATAGAAGCAAGCAAAATCACTCAGGTTTGTGAGACAGAGAGAAATTGGGATGTATATCATCTTTGTGCTTGCCTCCGAGTCATAAAACAAGTCTGTTCGGCATACACAATACTTCTGTACTTACAGGCACCTTGTCAATCTCCAAGATAAACTCTTAAAGAACATCTGCCACCTTCAACAGCCAGCCAAGAGAGAATTTGATGAAAATCAATGACAGAGTAGACATTTTACTGTCCTTGTTGTCCCCTGCTCTCCCCTCTCACTTTGTTTTCTGCTCAATAAAGCCCTGTGTTTTACAAAATAATATTCCAAATCCTTTAATTTGGAATTAACGCTTTAAAGTTAATTGTTAGGAAAATCTCTAATTTTGTTCTCTCTCTCTCTCTCTCTCTCTCTCTCTCTCTCTCTCTCTCTCTCTCTCTCTCTCTCTCTCTCTCTCTCTCTCTCTCTCTCTCTCTCTCTCTCTCTTTCACACACACACACACACACACACACACACACACACACACACACACACACAAATACAGAGTGCATACACACACACAAATATTGTATTTACTGCCATATCATAAACAATACATATATAATGATGCAAATATAACCAACCAAATACAGGCAGTTCTTGCTTAACAACTAAGTGGCTAACAGGGCATTGTGTTAAGCAAGGACTACCTGTTTATGTTTTCATTTAAGGGTTCTGAGTTCTGAGAGATGCATCAGTATCTTTGTAGGAATAATAATTAACCCAGGGTGAGTTAGCTAAACTCTTATTCAAATGATCAGTTTGATAATTGATTATAGAATGCCAATTGTATTCCATTTGAATCACTGACTTGGTTTTAAACCCCATATTAATTCACTTTGGATTCCTAAAATTATTAAGTAGAAACAGTTCAATTTGGTTGCCTAATCAGTTCAGAACAAAATGGTCTTGACTATTTATAAGGGGTCAATAAACTTTAAATGTGGCTGAATTGTTCTAATGCTGACTTCAGATTACCTATTAGTACACCAGATAGCTTCTCCAAAAGCCCAGAAGAAGTGGTCAGAACACACATTAAATTTGATAATATGATCACTACCTATACATTTAATGTCCCTCTGCCATAATAAATCATGACCAAGGTAGAAAGACTCTACAGGACTCAAGTTTCAATGAGATTTTAAATTATTAATCTTGCACAGGTGATCCTATTGTTTTGAGTGAAAGGTACAATTACTGGACAAAACATTTCAGAAATACTTCTTCAGCTCAATTTCCTTTACATAACTGTAGTTGCTGCCATTACTTTTCACCTCTGAGTCAAATCTATTCTACTGCCAAGAAACATAAGAAGAGAAGAATAAATCCATCATAAATTGAACCTGGAGTCAACTCCCTGCTTAATGCGGGAATCTACAACTACATCATTCTGATAGACAGCTATCCAGCTTCTATTTATATTCTTCCAAAGTTTACCACCTTCTAAGTCAGTCTGCTTCATTGATGAATAACTATTAGTATTAGGAAATTCCTCCTGTTAAAGTCTGTCTTCTGGAGCAACTCTGTCTTGGAACAGCTCTAAACCATTCTGTCCTATGGCAGCTCTTTAGATACTTCAGAATATTCCATATCGTTTCCTAAATATAAAAATATAAGGACTGTTTGGTATAATGTTTTCCCTTCCAGACCCTTATTATCTTGATTGTACGCTTTGGTGATGTACCAGTTCTTTCCTGAAATGCATGCTTGGGTATGCCAGGATGCATTCAGATTGGTCAGCTTGCCCATAAACTCACAACCACTATTTTTTCTGAAAAATTCTTTAAAAAGTGACAAGAGACTACAGGACATTGTTGTTTCTCTTTACTTCACAATTCCCTTATCTTCCATGGAAATGTGGAACTACTGCCTCAGCACACAAAAACTATAGGGATAAAAGTGTCCTCTGAAGCATTTTTTTTCTGCCTCAGATTTACTGTATTTTTCAGAGTATAAGACACACCTTGTTTACCCCCCAAAAGAGGGTGAAAACTTGGGTGCATCTTATACACTGAATGTAGCCCCCACCCCACCCAGCCACCCCCCACCCTCCCAGCTACCCCCACCCTTTGGCTTCTGTCATTCCAGCAATTTACCTGTTTGCAGCAAAGAGGGAAGAGCCTGTAAAGCCAAGCAAGTCACTAGCAGCTTCCCGACCTACAGCTGATTTGCCACGTGCTAAAATGAAAGTGGAACTGAAACTGCAAAGAGGCAAATAGCTGGGAGAGACACACATTTTTATTTTTTTGCTGAACTGGATGCAAGGGGGTAAGTGAATAACTATAAATGTCTGCAAGAATGTTCAAATTATTAGACTTATTTTTTAAAGACTGCTTTATTATTGTTCTAGAGCCAGGGGTCTCCAACCTTGGCAATTTTAAGACTTGTGGACTTCAACTCCCAGAATTCAACAGCCGGCTTTGTTAGCTTTGCTGGCCTGTGGAATTCTGGGAGTTGAAGTCCACAAGTCTTAAAGTTGCCAAGGTTGGAGACCCCTGTAAATCTAGACACCTTAACAAAATAAAGAAGCTTTTTAAAATAAATGCTTGCTCTGAAGAGGCCCAGTGCTATTGTATCTTCTTTTAAATAATAGAGAATAATGTATACTTCCAGAAATTTTAATTAATTTTAACAGCTCTGTACAAGTATAGTCTGAAATGTAACAGTGTCCTGTTTAGTATTAGAGTTTAGTTATCTTGGAGTAGATCTATTTAAATAATTGGGAAGAGTTAGTGTGACTACATTTAAGAAAACTTTCTGGCATAATGTACATTTCTCCAATTCTTTGCTATTTCTATGGGTCAGATACATATGCACAGAAATACACAGCAAACAGTGTATATCATCTGTGCTGTTTTGCTGTTTGGCAAATTGCTTGGAGGCAGAGACCTTGTTCCTTGTTTTCCTCCCCAAAACTAAGGTGCGTCTTATACTCCGAAAAATACGGTAAGTAGCTGCTGATCATTAAGCTCTAGAGAGTTCTATATAGTAATGGCAGAAAACATATTCGCTGCACGTGTGCTGGATAATCCTTTTTGTGAAGAATATTTTTCAGAGGAAAATGTCTACTTTACTGGAAGAAAACAATCAGCTATGACCTAATGTACCACCCAGAGGACAGCAAGAAGAACTGAAACTGTATATAAACAATTAGCTGTTTTCTGGAGTCCTTTTGGGATAAAAGTTCTTTGATAGATATAGGCAGACTAGTGCTCTAAAGACAACAAATAAAGTAGGCTTTTTTGTGGTATGGTATCTTTATTTTGGCATCACTGTCAGCCTCTTCTCTTGCAATTGGGAATGGATTTTAATGAAGGAGACATGAAGCTGCATTGATAACGCAGATACTAAAATAATGTATATTACAGTTACAACATTATTTGTAACATAATATAAAGCCATTTTTAAGGGTATGTCCATATTCAATCAGAAGATTGTGATATTCCAGTTCACAGTGTTCTATTCTGGTGGATAGTTTCTCTTAGAGTTCTTCTAAGTTAAATCTTTTCATAGCATTATTTTAAAAATAAAGATCTCAGAGATAGTAATTGAGGGGTTGTGGGTTGGACTAGATGACCTACAAGGTCCCCTTCCAACTCTAGTAATCAGAAATTCAAACTTCCTACATGAAAAACATCCCACTAATTCATAACCCCATTTTTTATATATTTGTTCTGAAATCATACAATGGACAACTCCAACTACTGTGTAGTTATAGATTAGTACTTCACAGAGTTCTGAAAGCTGCATGAGCTAAGAATTAAATTTTGGGGATTAGAGTTGGATTTTAAAAAAATGTAATTAGTACCTTAAGTTCCCTACATTGTTTAGAATATAAGATCTTTTGCCCAAAATAGCTGTGTAATACCAATGGTTGGTAGATTTTTGAATGCTTTTACCCAATGGGTATCTTTCAGTGTAGATGAAGCCAACTGTGAAAATCTCAAATATATTTAATATAACTGTGCCTTCAGAAATTTCTTCCACTATAGTGAACACACTCTAAAAATCACAATAAATGAGTGTTATTGACTAAATCTGATGTTGGGTTCTGAAGAAAATTTGCATTAAAGAGAACAAAAGGCCCTCTGTGACACAGAAGAAAGGGTTACAATAAGCCTAAAGGGAAATCAATCCTAATAAAATTGAAAATATGATAATTTTGTTCTCTCTCTCTCTCTCTCTCTCTCTCTCTCCTCTCTCTCTCTCTCTCTCTCTCTCTCTCTCTCTCTCTCTCTCTCTCTCTCTCTCTCTCTCTCTCTCTCTCTCTCTCCGTCTCCGTCTCCGTCTCCTTCCCTCCAATAGAAAGCAATATGATTGTCAGCCTACATAATACATAT